>CM067299.1:66174821-66774821 GCA_034231615.1 Meghimatium bilineatum | reverse complement strand
CTTCTACTGAACTTAGAATGTTTGTAACCATATAAACAGTATAGTTGGAATAAGAGAATTGATTCCTTGATTCTTGAATTAGAAACTGGCCTCACAGCACATGGGGCATTCTCTTAAGTGTTCCGCCCTCTGTTCCAGCAGTCATTCGACTCGACTGTGTTTAGAGTCTAATGCTGCCGAAACAGACGTCTACATCAGAGTAAAACTATGGCCCTTGCGACAGGTTTCTTTGTTGTTCCGCCCACCCATGCCGTGGACATAACTATTTCAAGCACAATGACAGCCTGTTGGAACAACATGGTAACTGTTATCGAAGATTACGACTATGGGTGTACTGATTCCTGTACCTACTCACTGATAAACAAGCTAATCACTGTCACAAATGCTGGACCCTTTGTCACTGTCTTTTGTCTCTAACTTCAGTCATCCATGACCTCATCTGACAAACTTTTGTGATAAAATTTGAAGGGACTGTATTCAGTAAGAAAATATGCAGCTGAAAATATTATTTGTATTGTTTGTTTCAATATGACATTCAGTATGTAGTTATAGACTAAACTGCAGATGAATGTTCTATAGACAGTCAGGTCAAAGGCAAAAGTACTTAAAATTCATAGAGGATTGACTTTATTGTACTTCTGTGTTTCCATATAGGCCTATACTTGATTCTTCTCAACAGAACAGTGTGCTGTCTGTCAAGAGTACCACCCTAGTGCACATAACCTTGTCTACAAGCAATAATGCCCAGGGATTGCAGAAAAGATTCATTTGTTGCCTGCATAATATTCTCTGTATCAAACTAGCAAGCTTATGAACAAAAGGCATATGCTTTAATCACTATTACATGGAGAACTTCAATGATGATGGCCAACTAAATGTGATGCTGTGGTAGCAGTTTCTAGTGCACTAGTTTTAGATCCCCTGTGGTATATAGTTTTTCAGATTGGAGGTTTGTTTTGATTACAAACAGTTCCAAGGCTGACTTAGTCTCCTTAGAAAATGGCTAGCAGAAAAATTATGGGAAAGTAAATTCAACCTACTTGAAAATGACCACACCAACCCTAGCATGCAATTGGTTACATAAAATTACTAGCCTAAAACAGTATTTATTAAATACTTCATTGTGTCAAAAGGGGGACATACATGACATAATGTGTGCCTTGAGATTACATCATATCTTCTAGATAATACTCTTCAGTGAGGTCTTATCCGGTGGAAGGTAAATGGGAAGACCAAACCTGAATGAGGAATTCTGCAAAACATCATTGAATGATTTCATATGATTAATTCGTTTTATTAAGGAGACAGAATTACAGATATAGACATATTTCAAGTGAACGAAAGAAGAAGAATATGATTAATCCAAATTCTTAAGAATTTCTCTCATGGAGATGAGCACTATTAACGGCATTAAATATCTGAGAGAGCCCTAAGTGAGAAGATATGAAATAATCAACATTAAGGCACCTATATCCTTGAAATAAAATATGTTATGTATATACTGCTCCCCAAAATAAATGGTTAAAGTAATCCAGAAGTCATGCTAAGTCAGATATTGCATCCAATGTTCATGTGGCAACTAGGACCTGGACTGGTTCAGGGTGCAAAGAATGGGGCCACTGTCTTATTTCCTGACATGTCGTAGATATTGATGAGAGAAAGTTGGGGGATAGGCTGACAATCTGTGAACAAAATCACTATTGTCACTGCATATCTTGTCTCAATTACATTTCTTACTTTTGTCTTCTATCACATGATCTCAATGGATAACGAAGAGATGCAGAGCAGCAAAAGTTGCACTCTTGTTCTTTTGAGGTGAACTCCTAGTTGGCAGTAAATGCTAGATGTGCCATAATTGTGGATGAGTATAAGTAAAAAGATACGATAGAAGAATAATGAGATAGTTGGCTCAGAGGTGTATGCTGTACTCCTGACATGACGTGATGATCCTGAGATACTGCAGAACTGGAATGCTTCATAGGCTAAACACGCATCCATAAACTCCCCTAACACAGCTATGCCTCTGAGACAACAAGTCCAGCAGTCAACTTGGTTATTCAACTGAGGAGGACCTGTGCTTTTGACAAAAAGGCCATGGGCTGTTAAGAGCTACCTCTTCACAGCTAAAGATATTATTTTATCATCGTCACATACACCCTGTGAAGTATAACACTGCATTCCATTCTCTAGACTACATCCTATTATCAGCAGTAGTTTGAGAATGAATGTGGAAGAAAAGAATACCTGTATGTTAGAGAAATCTGTCTTCTTCTTGTTCACAGTTTAACGTGTCTACACAGCAAGTCTGGTTTTCTTAATAAATGCTGCTGTATTTAAAAGCTCTGCAGTACTTCCATACAGCTTTCTGTGAATATCTGTCTCTGTGGGCCAGTGTTCCTCCCTTTTAACTTGTTGTAAGGGCCAGAGTTATGCCCTGATGTTGACGTCTGTTTCGGTGGCATTGGGCTCGAAACACCATCGAGTCGAATGGCTGCTGGAACAGAGGGCGGAGCACTTATGGGAATGCCCCACGTGCTGTGAGGCCAGTTTTCGAATCAATCAAGAATCCCCCCTTTACTGGTTTAGTGTAATGCAGTCTTGCAGGATATGTCTGGAGTCTGTGCTGCCTGCCCACATGGACACAGGTGATGGAACCATTCTTATTTTATTTACCATTTATTTATTAGTCTATTTAAGTGACTGTTTAGTCTGTTGTATCCTTTCCTGATGCAGAAGATGATAACTTGTTCAACTATCCTAATAGCTTTGATGAGGGTCCTCTTTTCCTGGTAGGTGATTTCTTGGCTTTTTTGTTCCTGTGTGCTCCATCTTTTGCCAGCATATCTGCCACTTCATTTCCTGAAATGCCACAGTGTGTTGGTATCCACTATAGTACCACCTTTCTTTGGATGCTCACTTCTCATATAGCTTCCTTAAGGTCTGCCAGTTTACCGCTATCATGGGCCTGTAGGACAGACAATTGCATCAGTAAGAAATACAAAATGTTGACATTGACTTTTGCTTTTAATTATTTATACAGCAATGCTTAATGCGTGTACATCTGCAGAGTAGTTGGAGCAGAAGATTTCAGTTGATGAACATGGAGATTCATTTTCTTTTTCTGATTATTTTATGTAAATTGCAGCATCTGCATTCTTCACTGCCCTGGTTTTTCTGAACCATTAGTATATACCTGTATTCATGCTTCTCTAGGGTACATATCTTTAATCATGTTGCATACTCATTTTCTTTTGGAGAGTATTCAGTTCTGTTTTGTGTAGATGTTGTTTATGGTGGTTCTGATAGTGCGATATTGATATTGCTCTCATGGAACTGGGAAAAGTATTGGTGTTATTTCTTTTGTTATGTCTGGTAGCTCATCATTATATTCTCTGTTTAGTTTTTTTAATCAGTGAATTCAACTGCTTCTCTTCAGCTTTCACTGGCTAGGTCACCGAATCTGTCTTCATTGGTGTGTTCCACTGTCTAGGTCACCGAATGTCTTCATTAGTGAGCTGGCATGCTCTTTTACTTTTTTTTTCATGTATCATGGTCTCAGTGTCCTGCCTGTATTGTAAGGGGGTAATGACTATTTTAAAAAAAAATTTCATTTATGAGAGAGTTCTTCATGGCACCTGTGATAAGGCGAAGACTTGATTCTGTACCTTGTCCAGAGCTTGGAATGGGATGGGAATTGGCTGCTGAGGTCCATGCTGTTGATCCGTATCTTCTTTAATCTTTAAAACTTCTTTAACCTTTATTTTCTCAATGTGAGGCCTCCATGTCAGTCTCTTATCTAGTGTGGTGCGCAGGTACACCGGCTCCTCTTCTATTTGGATGCATACATTTCCAAGTTTTATCTCTCCTGCTATGTCCTTATTTGAAAACGGGAAAAATGATTTTGAGTACTTCTCAGCATTACTTATTGCTGCCATACTTCTATGTTGTCTGCTGCCTTTTATATTTTCTTGTTGGCAATCTTTAGATGTTCTTCTTCACATCATACCACCAAGTCATCAGCATATGTGGCAGCTCATACGCCATGGGGCAGTTCACGGATTAGCAGATAAATCTTTTATGAACACAAGAAACAGTTGGAGACAGTTTTGAGCCTTGAGGAACTCCCCAAGTTTTAGCATAACATTTTGCTGCTGATACCTTCCATATTGACTCTTGCTTTATAATTGTGTAGGAAGGATCATATTCACTTACTCTTGATTACATTTCGTTACCGCTTTACTATTAGTCCATCTTTCCAGACCTTGTTAAAATCTTTTTTGGATTTATAGGGTGAAAACTTTCCTCTTTTCTTGAAATGCATCTTCAATCATAATTTCATTCATGATGTCAAGTTCTGGTGATTTTCTATCCTTTAATTTCTTTATAGATACTTTTAGTTCTTCTAATTTGAATGGTTTAGACATAATATCAGAGAGTTTGTGTAGCTCTTATAATTGTTTATTTCTTGACGAATATGTCATTGTCTACATGCATGGATGGTAATGGTACTTTCTTTTCTGTACTATTCTGCAAGCATGTCTGCTGCTTGCTTGCCATTGTAGAGTTTACCTGTATCTTCCAGTGTACTTGTCAGTTTATCTGTGAGAGTTGCTATCATCATTTATTTGCTTGGTTGGTTTCCACAATGTTCTCCCTTCCTTTTCAAAATTTAATTTTTGGGTTTCCCCCTCCAGCTTCTTCTCTGTGTTTCTGTCTTTATTTTAGTAAACTTTGCTTTATCTTTGCTTTCTAAGTAAACTTTGCTTTCTGTCTTTAGTAAACTTACCTGTATCTTCCAGTGTACTTGTCAGTTTATCTGTGAGAGTTGCTATCATCATTTATTTGCTTGGTTGGTTTCCACAATGTTCTCCCTTCCTTTTCAAAATTTAATTTTTGGGTTTCCCCCTCCAGCTTCTTCTCTGTGTTTCTGTCTTTATTTTAGTAAACTTTGCTTTGGTATTTTGTAGTACGATGTTGTTTTGTTAGGATGGTTGCATCTCTGCTATATTATGTGATTCAGCCAGATCTTCCTGTAGTTTTTGTAATGTGTTAGTCCATTATGGTAGTTAATTCTTCTTAACTTCTCTTGGTATTGTTTCCTTAGCTGCCTGAAGTATTCCTTTATTAAACTCCCTGAAAATTGTTTGATATCTCCACCTGTTACTTGTATGTCTCTTGTAAGTTTGCTTTGTGTTTATATATGTGCCAGTTTTCTTTCTTATAGTTCGATCTTGGCTTAGATGGTCATATAACTATTGTTTTGTTCACTTGAATAATGACTGGGCGATGATCACTGCCACTAAGATGTTCACCTATTGTTCTTTCCATTATTCCAGTCAGGGCTGGGATGCAGAATTCTGGGTCTGGTGTTGAGGTGCTATGTTATCTTCTTAAGTAGAAAATTTGTGAATCCTATGGATTATTTAGGAGGTTAGGTTGTTGTCATCTTGCCAACTTTCTATCTCTTCTCCCCTTCTGTCTAAGTTAATATATCTCTAGCTTTGAGAGTGCCTGATAAAGTCTCCCACTACCAGGAAATGTTTGTTGGGAATATTAATACTGGTCATATTTAATGGGATGTTATTTGGGTAGTAGAAACTTAGTATGTGAAATTCAAAGGTGGTGTTTGTTATGTGAATTATCTGGTATGCAGCACCTTTCTTGTTTGTTTTGGTTTCTGAGGCATTAATGTCATTCTTGATCAGTATTAGTATGCCACCTTTCCTCCTATCTTTCCTGTCAATTCTAAAACATTGGTACTCTCATATTTTGAAGGTAATTTTTTCATTGAGGTGGGTTTCCTGTATGCAGAAAATATTACAGTAATCTCTTTCTGATGCATAGTGTTTTCTAGTTTGTTTGTGTGTGTGTGTGCATGTGTGAGTGTGTGTGTGTGTGAACTCCCTCTGCATTCCAGTGATTGATGTTTAGAGAGGTTGTTGTCCTGTCTGGTTGGCCAGTCACTTTCCTCTTCTGCTTCCTGGCTCCATAAAGTAGACTAAAGGGTCTACAGTAGCTGAGGTTGGATTCTGTTGAGGTTTAGACTCTGGCACTGCTGCGTGGGGGAACTTCACAAGGCAAGCACCATGATGATTATTTGAATTTTTTTGTGAAGACATGTATTCTAATAATTTTGCATGATATCATAGTTGCTGGTGCACCTCTCAGTCTGGTATCACTGACTTCAGCATCAGTACTTATTTGGGCATGACTGTGGTGCTGTTCAATGTCAGGGATGTCCCTACCAATCTTAGTTTCCAGCCTCTGTTGGCTGGACTAAGCCCCATCTCCACTTCAAGGAGTTGACCTCGATGGGGATGCTGGAGATGATAATGCAGTATACACTGATGGTTCTGTTGTGAGGGAGTTGCAGTTGGGTAGAAGTTTATGTAGCTCTTTTTTAGGACAAAAAAGTCATCTTTGAGTTTAGAGTGGGGCTTAAAATACAACATACAGAGATCTGTGATAAGGTACTATTTAAAATAAGCGTCCATTGTATATTGACTAACAATCAGCACATCCTAATTGATATTTCAAATTTCTTTTATTTATCATAATAAATTTACCTAATTTCAGAACAACAGCCCATACCTGACCAGAACCCTGAAGCTATATTTGCCAACAATGAACTCTCTCTACAAAATATTGAAATCTATGGATTTGACTATGACTACACTCTAGCCACATATACACCAGAGTTACACAAACTTATCTTCACTTTAGGAAGGGATGCGTTGGTGAATAAATTAAGAGTGAGGTTTTACTGTTACTGAACATTGTTGTTTGTAGTTGCTGCTATTTTTTTTGTTGCAGCTGCAAAAACTGATTCGTCTGTTGCTGTTACAGCAATTACTGTTGTTTCTGCTGTTAACACTGATAGAAAGGACATTGGAGGTAAAGTAGATCTATACCTTTGCTTGATAGACTATACCAAAGCATTTGACTAAGTAAGATATAGCTAAAAGTTATTAGCATGCTAGAAGATCAGAATATTGACAGCAAAGACCTAAGAGTAATATTCAATATATTCAAAAATATGTTTGACCACATATATTGGTACCAGCAGCTATAAAAATAGGTAATCAAGGAGGAACATGCCTACAAATAATATAAGAAGTCAGACGGGTTGATAAGTGTCACCACATATTCTTTTGTCCCCATATAGAGAAGTGATCATGAGATCCATAAATAACATTCATGAAATACTTGTAGGTGGGCACATATGGTTTGTCCATCAGAATCGTCGATGACCACTCAGCTCAACTGGGATGATGATGAAGATGATGTCTGTGGTATGTCCGACTGTGACTAATGAGTCCTATGCATGCTTGGGAGCTGCTGTAGTGTAATGTTAAGTCATTCGCCCGCTGACCAGACAAACTGTGTTTTGAATCAACTCATTATTTGTGGTTTGAAATAAAAATGACTAACGTGGTTCACCCAGCCACTAGGAAATAGGTTACCATGGCTCATGCTCTGGGAAGGTCAAGAAATGGCGCAATTGCTACTAAATAAGTTCTGTAAGCTTTATTGGTCATGCTGTCTCTGGTTAACCACTGACTATGCAGCTGAGCACTTATGGGATACCATCTGCTGTGACATTGGTTCATAACTCATATTAACTTTACCTCCCATGCATGTTTTTTTAACAGCATTCTCAGCACGTTAGAGGAGTCTGTGAAAATTGTGCAGCTCTTGCCTTTTTTCTAGCACAGGGGTGGGCAAACTTTTTGTGCAGAGGGCCGCATTGAAAATTGTAAAGCTTTTGGAGGGCGCATATAGTTTTATGTATATTTGGCAATATATATATATATATATATATATATATATATATATATATATATATATATATATATATATATATATATATATATATATATATATATATATATATAAATGATGTCAAATTGGGAAAAAAATATTGTATATATAATATATAAGAAAGTTGAATTAAAATTCCAATGGATTTCTGTGTAATATTAAAGGGGAAAAAATTATTTTTGACGATCGTCTGTTTATTTAAAAATGTGTTTGAGGGCCGCAAAATATCCATTGGCGGACCGCATGCGGCCCGCAGGCCGTAGTTTGCCCACCCCTGTTCTAGCACATTTATGTTGCACAGCATTGTGTTTGAGGTTCTCTGCAACTGCAGTACCACTCTTGATTCAGTGATACCAGACAGATCTGTATCTATCAGTAGAAGTACCTAAGCGTTTTTCACTGCTACATAGAGCTACTTCTGACATATGGAGGTGAATCATGGACAATAAGTAAACAAACAAGTAGGAAACTAGAGGCCATGGAGTTTTAGTTATTCAGAAGAATGCTGAGAAATCTAATGGACAACTAGAAACCCTAACACCCTCAAGTCAAGGCACAAAAATGGGTTCAGTATAAGTAGACGCCACCACATCGTTCATTTTTTTAATCCCAATTTTTAGATACTTTGAAGATAACACAAGCATGACAGTTGACACTATGAGTCTCCCATAACATGCGCAGAAATCGGTTGCACGTCTACAAAACAGTACAGTACTACCAGTTGAGAAATTCTGTAGTCTAGTGGCTTTTGCTTGCTATGCACCAAGGGAGGGGGGCTTTCAGTGCATAGCATGAAAAAATATAAATTCTTGTTTTTCTATCTACGCGTTATGGAAATACAATGAAATCAATAGAGCTCTTTAACATTGAACGACTGTGAGGTAGCTTGAAATCGAGAAATAAGAAACACCATGGCACATCTCTACGCCATCTTGAAAACTATCATACAGAATTTATGTGGATATCAAGGGTAACAGGAGCAGACACAGCATTTGACGCTGTTCTTGTAGTTATTAAAGATTGCGTGTCCCAATAAATAATGTTCCATTATTTATTATTGTGTTATTTGTATTATATTTTATGTCCCTTTGTACCCTAGTTACGGATAAGCTCCATTCCTCTCAATATTGTTCCATTAAAAATGTGGTGTACTAGTACTGTATCCAAAATTGAAAGTAACTTTCCTCAGTTTAGATTTTGTCATCCACTCTATCTACTGTCTGCATAGATAACTTGACTGTAGAAATAAAGTGGATCACCATGTTACTGGTAGCATGCTTCTGAGAAAAATACAGGCATATAGTAGCAAAAGTAAAACATTCATAGAATCAGTCAGAAAACTGAATGTTCTTGCCACGTTGATTATACAAGATAAAATATAAGGGACCTTCATGTATACTTAAAAGATAATTAATAGTAACAGAAGTTTACGGAGCAACTAAAGAATTTGTATGCACAGAGCACCTAAAGTAATAGAAGTTTGTGTGCAAAGAGCAACTAAATAGAAGTTTATGTGCATAGAGCAAGTAAAGTAATACCGGTAGATATTTGTGAGCACAGAACAACTAAATAGAAGTTTGTGTGCACAGAACAACTAAATAGAAGTTTGTGTGCACAGAACAACTAAATAGAAGTTTGTGTGCACAGAACAACTAAATAGAAGTTTGTGTGCACAGAACAACTAAATAGAAGTTTGTGTGCACAGAACAACTAAATAGAAGTTTGTGTGCACAGAGCAACTAAAGCAATAGAAGTTGTGAACACTGCACGTCTAAAGTAATAGAAGTGAAGTTGTGAACACTGAACAACTAAAGTAATAGAAGTGAAGTTGTGAACACTGAACATCTAAGGTAATAGAAGTTGTGAACACTGAACATTTAAAGCAATAGAAGTGAAATTGTGAACACTGAACATCTAAAGCAATAGAAGTTGGGAACACTGAACATTTAAAGCAATAGAAGTTGGGAACACTAAAGGACTAAAATAATAAAAGTTGTGACCACAGAACAACTAAAGTAATAGAAGTTTGTGTGCATGGAACATCTAAAGTAATAGAAGTTTGTGTGCATAGAACATCTAAAGTAATAGAAGTTTGTGTGCATAGAACATCTAAAGTAATAGAAGTTTGTTATAAAATGTTGTCATTATATTCTGTGGTATTTGTTTCGCCTTTTGTGGTTATAATGGAATCACAAGGAACTATGATTTTTTTTCAGCCTCATTTTGGTGTTTTCCCTTGCATTATTTTGTAATGGGAAACATTTCTAGAGCTTTTACAAATCCAAAATGACTGTTTTACTAAATGTAGGTGTAGGATGCAGTGCCATGACTGAGCAGTCTTCTACTCCAGAGGGAAATTTGCTGTGACTTTCGTGCACTCTCTAGAATGTTGCACGTAAAGGGTTGATTCCATCACAGTGGAGATCATGGTGTGAAGTATTCAGCCACAAACTCAACCTCCTTAGTCACCTCTTATAATGTGAATTACTGGTGGCAATCTAACTATTATTTACACTTCCCTTTCAGACCCCGGTGATACATAAATAATTTGTGGTATAAAAATATAATCTCAACTAGAAATCATGAACCATCGAGATTGTTCACTAACTAGTTATTTACCATAGATTACAAGACCTAATTACATCAATGTCATTCAGTGTATCTGCAAACTTATCAGATAAAAAAAGGGCTCAAAAGACATAAAGGATTGACTTCATTGTACTCCGGTTACCCCATATGTATTGAGTCACTCTCAATGAAGTGGCACACCTCCTGCCAAGGGTACCACTCATAGCACATAACTTCATATCTTCTTCTTATTTCTTTTGCTTGGAACATGCCTGGAACATGCCTATATCTGAAGTTTTGTTTCTACTATAAATTTAACTGTGTTCTGTATCATATACTGAGGTCAGTATAATTTTTCTTCCATGGTTGTTTCTCTGGGCCAGTGTATTTTGCCTCATCATTTCATATTCCTGGCATTCCTGAAGAATATTTTCTGCTGTCTGAGATGCTTATACACATAGCCATGTTGCCAATATTTAACATTGTATACATGTGACTGGGAGTCTGTTGTGGCCTGTTCTGAGGTGCAGAATGATAACTTGGTCTGGTCTGTTCATAATTTGGCAGTCATTCTGAGTTGGAGTTGGTTTTTTAATTGCCTTGATCACTCCGTATCTGATAATCCTCTGGAATCTTAGAAAAAGTCCACTTTATAAACATGAGGAATTTGAATCCGTGACCTCTTGAGCACAAAACGAACGGCTTAACCACTATGCCAGGGAGAGTTCTCAGAATAAATTGTCAATATAAAGTACCTGATACTGAAGTCCTTACTAGAGCTATTATCCCAAATATTAATACAATGCTAAAGAAAGTCCAAATGAGATGTGCTGGGCATGTGTACACACCTGACAAATGCATCCCAAATACAGCTGATGTATATCTCTCTCAGGATCACTCAATGTAGTGCAGAAATACCAGCAAAGATGTTTACATTGGTGAGAAGCATCAAATCACAGAGAAAATGTGCTTCCCAAAAGGACAGAACAACAAACACACTAATACCCAATTCTGACCACACATCCCAAATATGGCAGGGGATTCTATACCAGAATTATATTATTCAGTCATCGCACACACCAGAGAGATGCAACAACATAAGTCTGAAACTTGTCATCATCGCTTGTGTTGTATGGTAATTATTATTTTTATGACATCTATGTAATGATCTATGTTTTTAGCATGAATTTGTCTTTATTTTTTTTCAGTATCCTGAAGGTATCTTGGAACTTGAATATGATACAGACTTTGCAGTGCGGGGACTTCATTATGATATTAAAAAGGTAATAGTTACATAAGTTGGGAGTGCAACTTATTATCAGTGCACACCAGATAAGTTCACCGGTGTTCCAATCCCCTTCTCAATAAATCCATCAAAGTGTAGTGGTTCACAGTTCCAGTTTGGTGTTGATTTATCTGTCACTTTGTATATCTATTATGTTTCTTTTCTGGGCTGTTTATTTCAATTTCCCACATTCTTAAAAGTAATTATGAATCAAATTTTTGAAAAAATTCTGAGTGAAAAAAAAATAATTCACTCTTTGTTAACTCTTTGCCATGCTAATCTGCTAAAATATATAATATTTTCATATCCTTTATCTCTCTTACCTTAATTATGTAATTGTTCTTCGAACCTCCCTGTCTCTAAATAAGGGCAATAAATAAAGATTGTCTTTTTCTCATGTTGGTAGCCATTGTTTTGTATTTGATTCTTTCATCACATCCTTATTGATTTTTATAGCTGTCCATGGTACTGCCAGCATTTTTCTATAGAACCACATCTCTATTTGCCTCTTCTAATCTTCCTGTTTATTGATTATCCAAGACTTGAACAAATGATAATGACAAAAGATTTGCTGAATGCAGTGGGCCATGAGGAGAAACTACTTCAAGTATAAGGATGGAGGTTGAAGCCATTACTGTCACACTCAAATGGCTCACTGAGACTTTATTTACCAGGGCAGTTGTCATGTCTTGAATATCAGTCCATGCTGCGAAAAATTCAGAATGGCCAGTCTTCTTGAGCGAGTTTGATTTTATACAGATTTTAAATACGATGATGTCATTGTCTGAAACATTTGCTAACACCCATTGTAATGAGAGATAAGTTTGCTCTGGATTGCTGGTCAACAAAGTGTTAAAGAACAACTGTTAGATGTGAACAATGCAATGGATAGCGAATCAAGTCAGAGATCGGGGGGATTATTCAACATGGCACAAGTAGGACTGGGCACTTGCATGGCAGAGCCAGGAGTGTTTTTAACCAGCAAGCCACAGGAACTATAAGTTAGCATAAATTTTGATATCTGTTTGTGCAGACTGAACATCTATGGATTTTACCAAGAGTACATTGACACCAGCTCATAACCAAGACTTGCATGCATATGTTTAATATATAAGTACTCTCTCCTCAATTGACATAGATATATTATTGAGTATATTCTTCATTTTTTAAAATAGTTCCTTGACTTGCCCTATTCTACTTCTTATTTGTGTTGACCTTCTTCCATCTTATATTTACTCAAGGTAAATACTACAAAACTTATAGAAACAAAACATATACAAAGCAAGAAATATTAAAGGTAATTGACTAGTGGTTATGAATTGATGGCATTGTAATTCAGACAAATCCACAGGTTCCCAATCTCCCAAAGCAAATGTCGGAGTGTATGCATACTGATGGTTCCTGTGGCTGACCATTAAATATATTTTAAATTCTGCTTTCAGAAGCCCAGTTCTGCTCACACCACACTTAATTTAGTCAAGTCCCATTAAGCAACTTGATCTGGAACAATGAAAATATTTATGTACCGTAGGTAATAACAGAATATCACTATATACAGTATAAACAATAAAGAATAAATATAATTGGGATTTTGTAAAACGTTGTTAAATAGGGAAATTTGTTATTAAAAATGCGCTACAGAGCAATTCCACTTTCTCAAATTTCCGAATCGCATCTGGATGCATCATCATGTGACATTCTTCCTTATGGATTCTATGAACGCTTCACGATTCTGGGCGAGTTGACCTACCGCAGCTAGAGACATGTTTAAACAATCTGATATATCACTCCACCATCGTCATCTTGGGCACCCTCTACCCGTTGTCGTTAACTCTGACTTCAGCTATTAATCTTTCCATGCTGTTATGTCCCTTTATATGTCCCAAAAACCCCCAGCTTTCTTGTTAAGATATTGTTAAGGAACCAATCCTCTTCGACATTTATTCATCTTAACACTTCTTAATTTATTTATTTTTTTAATGCATCATCTAGCACAAGATTTACAACCAACAGGTATTTGCTGATCAGCTTCAGAGTGACTGCTTTATCCATTATCAAGTCACCAGTTACTGGTGCATTTGGTGCAAACCTGTGTGCTTTTTCATTTCCGCAAATGCCGTCATGTGCAGAGTAGTAAATCTATGTGATATCCATGAGGTTAGAACAAGTTTTAGATACTAACCACTCATACCAACCATTTGAACACCTTTTAAAGCATAAACTGAGAATCAGACACTATAAATACCTTAGTGATGATGAAGCAATCCCTTTAGCTGTGAGCAGCTACATTAGCCATTTGGGATAATAGCAAAAGTTTTTTACTTTGAGGATAACTTTTTGCAAGTACTTTACATTTTTTTTTATCTGCAGGGCTTGTTTCTGAAGATTGACCAATTTCACAACATTCAGTTAGGTACAGTTTACAGGTGAGTATGAATAAGCTAGAGCTTGAATCTTAACCTTTAGCATGCTAATTAAAATTAAACAATCTTTCCCCTGCCACTAGATTCTTTTTTGAAAATTTGTGTTATTTTTGGTTTGTGTTTGGAAAACAAAATAACTTTTTTATTTTTATAGATTTTAAAATAATATTTGCACATTTAAATAAAGAAATGCATACTGCAACTATGTGTGTAATTTGTGTTTTTGTGTATGTCATATGAGAGATATGAGGATGTGGTGAAGATGTTTTTTCAAAACATACAAACATGGGTGTTACTTTTTGGAAAACGCAATAATTTAATTTTTTGTTCTTTGAGAGATTTAAAAATAATTTTTATACATGTAAATAAAGAATTTAATGCTGTATATATTGGAGTATGTGTGATACAAAAGGTGTGAGAAGGTTGGGAAAGGGGGTGAAAAGATTTTTAAAATCGGAAATTAATTACTAGAAAATTATTCATCTTTATTTCCGATATGGCAACCCTGATATGTTTAAACAACTACATCTGTTGTCTTTGAGTTGTGTCATAACCAAACTAACATAATATTGTTGGGGAAATAAATAAAACATGTACTGTGCCAAATAAATTGTTCCTGAAACTTAGACCTAATCTTGTCAGTAGTCAACATAATTCATTAAGTCTATACTTGTCACATGTCATTCCATTATGAAATGAACATGTTACTATATCTAATTTGAAAACTGATGTGATTCTCAAGAGTTCCTTACTATCAGAATGCATAATTATTTTACTTCAATTAGGCCTATACACATTGACGGCCATTGAAAACCGACAATTGATTCTGAAATAGATGGATGTCACCTAATATGTAGAATTTTGTTGTTCTAACACTCTTCATTCTTCATATTCTACAACCAGGATAAGAAGTTGAATACTTCTACTAACTATGATTTGCTGATTCCGTCACATGACATTAGCAGTCATGGAACTACACGTCAATAATAGTGCGCATAGCTATGGTCGCAAGAATACAACATCAAATGTAAATAAAAACAAAGGAAATTGTAACAGTCTTGCAACCATAGCATGTATGTCATGTGACATTCTCTCCAGAACGTTATCTTCCCAATGAACTCCCTGAACCCTTCTCTTGTCTTTAATGTTGTCAGTCCATCATCTTCATGGTCTGCTATTTCTCCTCCGCCCATGTGCTCTGCCCCCCCCCATTATTTGTCTTTCTAAACAGTTGTGTCTTTTTATATGACCAAACATGTGTAGTTTTCTTTTTGCTTTTGTGTTTAGTAACCAACACTCTGGCAACGTTGTGTGTTTATAATATCTGCATTTATCTTTTTTTATCTTCCACGATGTTCTAAGTATCTTTCTGTAGCATTTAATCTCAAAGGCGTTGATCTTCTTTGCCGCTGTTTTAATAAGGGTCCATGTTTCACAGTCGTATACTGCAACCAGAAAAATGAAAGTTCTTAGCATTAGCAGTTTCCATTCTATTTTGTTGTTTTTCCATATGTTTTTCAAATATGCTATTTTACAATATGCCATTGCCAATCTCTTTCTTATCTATACCATGCAGTCTCCTGCCCCATTGATGTTTGCTCCTGAGTATTTGAATTTATCCACACACTCTATCTCGGTATTGTTTATTCCTATTTTTTGTTGTTATATCAGTTGACATGATTTTTGCATTTTGCGTTTTTAAATATAAGTTATTTGATTTGTTGTATTTCTTTGTGTTCTTGATTAGCTGTTCCAATCCCTTTGTATCATTTGAAAGAAGCACAGTGTCGTCTGCATGGTGTAGTTCATTGATTTCAAAACCATTGATGTTTAAAGCATGTAAAACGTTAATAAGAAAGATTGTGCTAGTAGATCAGGCTACTTATTTTTTTTAAGTAATATCAATCAGAGCAGACTGGTAATTATTAATAATGGCGTCCTAAAGAGCAACAACAAACTTTTTCACCCTGTTCAGTTAACAGCCATCCCTCAAAGCATACCCCAGCTCTGACTTTCATTTTCACATCTGCTGTTTTTCAACATATACCTGGTAATCCTTGGTCATCATATCTTATGTTTGCCTTCTAAAACTGAAAGTAAAACTCCACCACATGGCATGGAGAGCAAGAGTTACAAACTCATACCAATAAATTAATCAAGTAGTCTGTAAATAGAGGTACAATCTTGAGAATGTCATCTCCTAGTGCCTTTGCTTTGCAGAGGTATAGCAGCTGCAGTGGCCCAATAAATTCCCTCAATCAATGCCTGTGAGGGTTTTACTCCCAGAAAATTCAATTCTGCTCACTATAAGGTCAAGCTAAACCAAATATTCTAGTTCTTCAGGCTGTAGTTTTAACATATGACCAACACCCCTGTTCCTCCATCTATGTAACAAGATTGAACTGTTGACAGAGTGAAATGTTATCACAGGCTTGGGAAGTACACCCAAACTAAAAGCGTGCTGAAAATGAATATGCTAGGCCTATATGGCACAACTTAACAGTTAAACCGTAGCTCACAACATACTCATGCTCACAGAGTTAAAATAACAGATAAATAGTGCTGATTAAACGAGTGAACACAAACAAACACAAATATATCACAAAAACAACAACAAACATAAAGTTTGCTATTGGTACTGGTTGGTTGGTTGGTTGGTTGCTGATCCAGTGGTCTATGGGCTCATGCCCTTTGACCCAATTCCATTAAATGGTATTATATTGCTGGGAAGTCTGTGGATTTTCGGCCCACCCCGGGACAGAGCCAGAGAATAACTATCACACCTCCAGGAATGTAGGTTTCAACATATGCACTGCTCCGAGCCACTGTATCTAAGATAGGGTTCACTGTGCTCATTCCCCGCCACCAAATGACTACTGGTTATGCCGAACTTCTCTATTACTCCAGGCATGCAACCAAATGTTCAAATCAAAAGGATTGTCACGTCCTGAGTCACTGTGTCTCTATGATGGGTCTCAGCCATAGGAAAAACAGTACTGTCAGTTTCCTCCTCCCCAGTGCTGCGCAGTACATCTCTGGCTCCCTCCCAATCACAGAGGGTGCAAACATATATATAAAGAAGCGTAAAACACATTGCAAGAACAAAATAAAAACATGAGCAGCATAATCATATAGATGACGTGCGATAAAGCTTCTATAAGAAGATAACCTCAATATAGCGGCATGCCATCTACTAAGGTTTTCTGTTGCATGGGTGGTTTGTCTAGTGAGCCATTGGTGAGACCCACAGAAGCAACCACATGCATGGCATTGGCACTGGTAATAATTTATTGCTGCCATTTTTTTCTTATTTAAATAGAGGGCTACAGTCTGTGCCAGATGAAGAAGTCAAGACTCTGTATGAGGGAACACATGTACCTGTAGATTATATGAACACTTTCTATGGAGTTGTAAGTATTTTGTGTTGCTTTCAATAAAAATGTACAGATAACTGTTAAGCATATGTTATCTATCTATGTTTCTTCAGTGCTGAATACAGTGCATAGGGCAAAAATCAGTGCTCTCCAGTTTGAGCAATCTGATGCTACAGTGTGTAGTTCTTGCATGTTTATTGAGACCCATAGTCATACCCTCTTTGATGGTTGTTCTGCAAAATCATTTTTAGTCTTCCTCTTTTTCTTTCACCATCAGTAATCATTTTAATGCTTGTAACAACAGTCTTTTTTCATTAATTCCTATATAAGTATATGTCTGATATACGTCCATTGTTTTCTTCTTATTGTTGTAGAAACCTATTGCTGTTTAGTGTCTTCTCTTACTGGCTTAATTGATTTGGATTCTTCCTAGCCAATATTAAGATTTTCTAAGATATTTATTTTAAAGTGAATTTAATTTCTTCTTCAGTTCTTTTGTTATTTTCTAGCTTTCGCAACTAAATGTTAATAAGGATATTAATAGTAGGCATATTTCCATCTTCCCAGATGATAGTATTATTGTTCTGCTATAAGAAATATAATCTACATTCCATGGCAACGATGGATGTGACTCACAAGACCAACTGAGCCACAAAAAGGTCTTCTACAGTATGTACAAGGAATCACAGGGCGTTTGTACCATCATATGCTGTTGTGGGTCTTCTTAAATATGCAGCCCTTGAACTAACTGCTATCACTTTCTCCTTTGTCTTTATACCATTCCTGATCTTTCCCCTCCTTGAAATGCGATCAATGACATCCTGTTCTTATGATTCCTTATCAATGCCTGTATCATGCAAATTATGTTTGCATACATCTTTGTACTGGTTGACCCTCAGATCTTTTTCCAGATTGTAATTCTCCATAAAGTAGATCTTGTAGTATTCTGTCATCTTTAATCCTCCTTGTGTATCCCAGCATCTCAGTCTGTGAAGACTAAGCATAGAAAATACTGTGGTATTGCCTGTTTTTTCCAATACATCAGTGTTAGTGACTGTGTCCTGCCACTTAACTCCAAGAATTCTACGTCTACGTAGGCACCAGATAATAAGGATATTACATTGAAGTTAAATTTCCAGATGTTTATTAGATGGTTGAATGCACTGGATGCCAAAGCATTTCTAGTACTAATCTCTATTGTTGTATCTCCATCTCATGTCAGTTTCATCCTACCTTGGAAGCAAAATTAACTATCTGAATTTTTTCTCTGTTGAGAATGATATTACAAGTTTAGTTGGTAAAATAAATGATCTTAGTCTTGGAAGCATTAACTTGAAGACTAATTTATTCTGAAAAAGGATAAAGTATATATTTTATAGAACATAAATTCAATATATTTGTGTGAGAGAAAATAAATGCCAAAAATAAACAACTGCTGTCAGTGATGAAGTGCCAAAAACTGATTTGGTTTGGAATATTCTTCTTTGAGAACTCCAGGAATTGTGAGAGATTAGCTCTTACTTTCTATGTGCAGTGGGGAGGTTTCTCCAAGCTTTCTTTCATACCCAGGAGGCTTCAGCTTTCAGCTTAGTGCAATGCCTATTGAAATAGCCTTCTACTCAGAGTTTACAATTTGGAATATAATACAGCACAATTCTCTTTTATTTGGTTTGGAATATAATACAGCAGGATTTCTTTTTAAACATAACTCTTCAGAGAACAGGAAGGAGAAAGAAATGGAGACAAAAAATCCTAGATTGCTAATATGAAGGATTGGTCAGTAATAATCTTGTACAAACTTATATGATGGGTTGAGGACATAGATGCATGGCAGGCAGTTTTGTATTGATATTTTCAGAAGGGCACCACAACAACCATAGCATGTTATGGGTTATAATGGTACTGATGATCATTGTGATGATGATATAAAATATTGCCTTAATGTAGCACTCAAGAAGATTGTAAGTTTATATGTGAGCAAGAGATATGCTTGTGCACACAGTCATTCAGATCTAGTACCATCTGTGCATCACATGTACAATAAATTTTCTATGAATTGTTATCTGAACAACTGTGAGAGGTGCTTTGGTGCTGAAACATTTAAATTGATGTATTAACAGATTTTATAATTAAGACTAACAACATCTTTTTATAATGTTTTATTATTTTAAAATAATTGTCTTTTTTTGATATTGATTTATGAATAGGGTCCTATGCACCAGATGGTGGATCTTTTTGCACTGCCTGAAGTTACACTTATATCCCTGGTTACAGAGGTGAGAAGTTATATCCTTGGTTATAGAGGTGAGAATTTACATCCTTGGTTATAGAGGTGAGAAGTTATATCCTTGGTTATAGAGGTGAGAAGTTATATCCTTGGTTATAGAGGTGAGAAGTTATATCCTTGGTTACAAAGGTGAGAAGTTATATCCTTGGTTACAGAAGTGAGAAGTTATATCCTTGGTTATAGAGGTGAGAAATTATGTCCATGGTTATATAGGTGAGAAGTTATACCCTTGGTTACAAAGGTGAGAAGTTATATCCTTGGTTACAGAAGTGAGAAGTTATATCCTTGGTTATAGAAGTGAGAAGTTATATCCTTGGTTATAGAGGTGAGAAGTTATATCCTTGGTTATAGAGGTGAGAAGTTATATCCTTGGTTACAAAGGTGAGAAGTTATATCCTTGATTACAATGGTGAAAAATTATGTCCTTGGTTATTGAGGTGAGAAGTTGTATCCTTGGTGATAGAGGTGAGAAGTTATATCCTTGGTGATACAGGTGAGAAGTTATATCCTTGGTGATAGAGGTGAGAAGTTATATCCTTGGTGATAGAGGTGATAAGTTATATACTTGGTGATAGGGGTGAGAAGTTATATCTTTGGTGATAGGGGTGAGAAGTTATATCCTTGGTTATAGAGGTGAGAAGTTATATCCTTGGTTACAAAGGTGAGAAATTATGTCCTTGGTTATAGAAGTGAGAAGTTATATTCTTGTTTATAGAAGTGATAAGTTTTGTCCTTGGTTATAGAGGTGAGAAGTTATATCATTGGTTATAGAAGTGAGAAGTGACATCCTTGGTTATAGAGGTGAGAAGTTATATCCTTGGTTATAGAGGTGAGAAGTTATATCCTTGGTTACAAAGGTGAGAAGTTATATCCTTGATTACAATGGTGAAAAATTATGTCCTTGGTTATTGAGGTGAGAAGTTGTATCCTTGGTGATAGAGGTGAGAAGTTATATCCTTGGTGATACAGGTGAGAAGTTATATCCTTGGTGATAGAGGTGAGAAGTTATATCCTTGGTGATAGAGGTGATAAGTTATATACTTGGTGATAGGGGTGAGAAGTTATATCTTTGGTGATAGGGGTGAGAAGTTATATCCTTGGTTATAGAGGTGAGAAGTTATATCCTTGGTTACAAAGGTGAGAAATTATGTCCTTGGTTATAGAAGTGAGAAGTTATATTCTTGTTTATAGAAGTGATAAGTTTTGTCCTTGGTTATAGAGGTGAGAAGTTATATCCTTGGTTATAGAGGTCAGAAGTTACATCCTTGGTTATAGAGGTGAGAAGTTACATCCTTGGTTATATTGGTGAGAAGTTATATCCTTGGTTACAGAAGTGAGAAGTTGTATCCTTGGTTACAGAAGTGAGAAGTTATATCCTTGGTGATAGAGGTGAAGTTATATCCTTGGTTACAAAGGTGAGAAATTATGTACTTGGTTATAGAGGTCAGAATTTATATCTTTGGTTATAGAGGTGAGAAGTTACATCCTTTGTTATAGAGGTGAGAAGTTACTTCCTTTGTTATAGAGGTGAGAAGTTATATCCTTGGTTACAGAAGTGAGAAGTTATATCCTTGGTTATAGGGGTGAGAAATTATGTCCTTGGTTATAGAGGTGAGAAGTTATATCCTTGGATACAAAGGTGAGAAGTTATATCCTTGGTTACAGAAGTGAGAAGTTATATCCTTATTTATAGAGGTGAGAATTTATGTCCCTGGTTATAGAGGTGAGAAGTTTATATCTTTGGTTATAGAGGTGAGAAGTTACATCCTTGGTTATAGAGGTGAGAAATTATAACCTTGGGTATAGAGGTGAGAAGTTATATCCTTGTTTATAGAGGTGAGAAGTTACATCCTTGGTTATAGAGGTCAGAAGTTATATCCTTCATTATAGAGGTGAGAAATTATGTCCTTGGTAATATAGGTAAGAAGTTATATCGTTGGTTATAGAGGTGAGAAGTTATATCCTTGGTTATAGAGGTGAGAAGTTATATCCTTGGTTATAGTGGTAAGTTATATCCTTGGTTACAAAGGTGAGACGTTATAATCTTGGTTACAGAAGTGAGAAGTTATATTCTTGGTTATAGAGATAAGTTATATCCTTGGTTACAAAGGTGAGAAATATGTCCTTGGTTATAGAGGTGAGAAGTTATATCCGTGGTTATAGAGGTGAGAAGTTATATCCGTGGTTATAGAGGTGAGAAATTATGTGCTTGGTTATAGAGGTGAGAAGTTATATCCTTGGTTACAAAGGTGAGAAGTTATATCCTTGGTAACAGAAGTTAGAAGTTATATCCTTGGTTATAGAGGTGAGAAATTATGTCCATGGTTATATAGGTGAGAAGTTATACCATTGGTTACAAAGGTTAGAAGTTATATCCTTTGTTACAGAAGTGAGAAATATATCCTTGGTTATAGAGGTGAGAAGTTATATCCTTGGTTACAAAGGTTAGAAGTTATATCCTTGATTACAATGGTGAAAAATTATTCCTTGGTTATTGAGGTGAGAAGTTGTATCCTTGGTGATAGAGGTGAGAAATTATATCCTTGGTTATAGAGGTGAGAAGTTATATCCTTGGTTACAAAGGTGAGAAGTTATATCCTTGGTTACAAAGGTGAGAAATTATGTCCTTGGTTATAGAAGTGAGAAGTTATATCCTTGGTTACAAAGGTGAGAAATTATGTACTTAGTTATACAGGTCAGAATTTATATCTTTGGTTATAGAGGTGAGAAGTAACATCCTAGTTTATAGAGGTGAGAAGTTATATCCTTGGTTGTAGAGATTAGATGTTATATCCTTTTTTATATAGGTGAGAAATTATATCCTTGGTTATAGATGTGAGAAGTTATATCCTTGGTTACAGAAGTGAGAAGTTATATCCATGGTTACAAAGGTGAGAAATGATGTCCTTCGTTATAGAGGTGAGAAATTATATCCTTGGTTACAAGGGTGAGAAATTATGTCCTTAGTGATAGAAGTGAGAAGTTATATTCTTAGTTATAGATGTGACAAATTATATCCGTGGTTATAGAGGTGAGAAGTTACATCTTTGGTTATAGAGCTGAGAAGTTATATCCTTGGTTACAGAAGTGAGAAGTTATATCCTTGGTTATAGAGGTGAGAAATTATTTCCTGTGTTATAGAGGTGAGAAGTTATATCCTTTGTTACAAAGGTGAGATGTTATACTCTTGGTTACAGAAGTGAGAAGTTATATCCTTGGTTATAGAGATGAGAAGTTATATCCTTGGTTACAAAGGTGAGAAGTTATATCCTTGGTTACATAAGTGTGACATTATATCCTTGGTTATAGAGGTGAGAAATTATGTCCTTGGTTATAGAGGTGAGAAGTTATATCCTTGTTTACAAAGGTGAGAAATATGTCCTTGGTTATAGAGGTGAGAAGTTATATCCTCGGTTACAAAGGTGAGAAATTATGTACTTGGTTATAGAGGTCAGAATTTATATCTTTGGTTATAGAGGTGAGAAGTTACATCCTTGTTTATGGATGTGAGAAGTTACATCCTTGGTTATAGAGATTAGAAGTTATATCCTTGGTTATAGAGGTGAGAAATTGTATCCTTGGTTATAGAGGTAAGAAGTTATATCCTTGGGTACAGAAGTTAGAAGTTATATCCATAGTTACAAAGGTGAGAAATGATGTCCTTGGTTTTAGAGGTGAGAAGTTATATCCTTGGTTAGAAGGGTGAGAAATTATGTCCCCGGTGATAGAAGTGAGAAGTTATATTCTTAGTTATAGATGTGACAAATTATGTCCGTGGTTATAGAGGTGAGAAGTTACATCTTTGGTTATAGAGGTGAGAAGTTATATCCTTGGTTACAGAAGTGAGAAGTTATTTCCGTGGTTATAGATGTGAGAAATTATGTGCTTTGTTATAGAGGTGAGAAGTTATATCCTTGGTTACAAAGGTGAGAAGTTATATCCTTGGTTATAGAAGTGAGAAGATATATCCTTGGTTACAAAGGTGAGAGGTTATATCCTTGGTTACAGAAGTGAGAAGTTATATCCTTGGTTATAGAAGTGAGAAGTGACATCCTTGGTTATAGAAGTGAGAAGTTATATCCTTTGTTACAAAGTTAAGAAATTATGTTCTTGGTTATGTAGGTGAGAATTTATGTCCTTGGTTATTAAGGTGAGAAGTTGTATCCTTGGTGATAGAGGTAAGAAGTTATATCCTTGGTGATAGAGGTGATAAGTTATATACTTGGTGATAGGGGTGAGAAGTTATATCTTTGGTGATAGGGGTGAGAAGTTATATCCTTGCTTATAGAGGTGAGAAGTTATATCCTTGGTTACAAAGGTGAGAAATTATTTCCTTCGTTATAGAAGTGAGAAATTATATTCTTGTTTATAGAAGTGATAAGTTATGTCCTTGGTTATAGAGGTGAGAAGTTACATCCTTGGTTATAGAGGTGAGAAGTTACATCCTTGGTTATAGAGGTGAGAAGTTATATCCTTGGTTACAAAGATGAGAAGTTATATCCTTGATTACAATGGTGAAAAATTATGTTCTTGGTTATTGAAGTGAGAGGTTGTATCCTTTGTGATAGAGGTGAGAAGTTATATCCTTGGTTACAAAGGTGAGAAATTATGTCCTTGGTTATGGAAGTGAGAAGTTATATCCTTGGTTATAGATGTGAGAAGTTATATCCTTGGTTACAGAAGTTAGAAGTTATATCCATGGTTACAAAGGTGAGAAATGATGTCCTTGGATATATAGGTGAGAAGTTATATCCTTGGTTACAAAGGTGAGAAGTTATATCCTTGGTTACAGAAGTGACAAATTATATCCGTGGTTATAGAGGTGAAAAGTTACATCTTTGGTTATAGAGCTGAGAAGTTATATCCTTGGTTACAGAAGTGAGAAGTTATATCCGTGGTTATAGAGATAAGTTATATCCTTGGTTACAAAGGTGAGAAGTTATATCCTTGGTTACAAAGGTGAGATGTTATACTCTTGGTTACAGAAGTGAGAAATTATATCCTTGGTTATAGAGATAAGTTATATCCTTGGTTACAAAGGTGAGAAGTTATATCCTTGTTTACATAAGTGAGAAGTTATATCCTTGGTTACAGAAGTGAGAAGTTATATCCTTGGTTATAGAGGTGATAAATTATGTCCTTGGTTATAGAGGTGAGAAGTTATATCCTTGGTTACAAAGGTGAGATGTTATACTCTTGGTTACAGAAGTGATAAGTTATGTCCTTGGTTATAGAGGTGAGAAGTTACATCCTTGGTTATAGAGGTGAGAAGTTATATCCATGGTTACAAAGGTGAGAAATGATGTCCTTCGTTATAGAGGTGAGAAGTTATATCCTTGGTTACAAGGGTGAGAAATTATGTCCTTAGTGATAGAAGTGAGAAGTTATATTCTTAGTTATAGATGTGACAAATTATATCCGTGGTTATAGAGGTGAGAAGTTACATCTTTGGTTATAGAGCTGAGAAGTTATATCCTTGGTTATAGAGGTCAGAAATTATGTCCTTGGTTATAGAGGTGAGAAGTTATATCCTTGGTTACAAAGGTGAGAAATATGTCCTTGGTTATAGAGGTGAGAAGTTATATCCTTGGTTACAAAGGTGAGAAATTATGTCCTTGGTTATAGAGGTGAGAAGTTATATCCTTGGTTACAAAGGTGAGATGTTATACTCTTGGTTACAGAAGTGAGAAGTTATATCCTTGGTTATAGAGATGAGAAGTTATATCCTTGGTTACAAAGGTGAGAAGTTATATCCTTGGTTACATAAGTGAGAAGTTATATCCTTGGTTATAGAGGTGAGAAATTATGTCCTTGGTTATAGTGGTGAGAAATTATTTCCTTGGTTACAAAGGTGAGAAATATGTCCTTGCTTATAGAGGTGAGAAGTTATATCCTTGGTTACAAAGGTGACAAATTATGTACTTGGTTATAAAGGTCAGTATTTATATCTTTGGTTATAGAGGTGAGAAGTTACATCCTTGTTTATAGAGGTGATAAGTTACATCCTTAGTTATAGAGATTGGAAGTTATATCCTTGGTTATAGAGGTGAGAAATTATATCCTTGGTTACAAGGGTGAGAAATTATGTCCCAGGTGATAGAAGTGAGAAGTTATATTCTTAGTTATAGATGTGACAAATTATGTCTGTGGTTATAGAGGTGAGAAGTTACATCTTTGGTTATAGAGGTGAGAAGTTACATCCTTGGTCTACAGAAGTGAGAAGTTATATCCGTGGTTATAGAGGTGAGAAATTATGTGCTTTGTTATAGAGGTGAGAAGTTATATCCTTGGTTACAAAGGTGAGAAGTTATATCCTTGGTTACAGAAGTGAGAAGTTATATCCTTGGTTATAGAGGTGAGAAATTATGTCCATGGTTATATAGGTGAGAAGTTATACCCTTTGTTACAAATGTGAGAAGTTATATCCTTGGTTACAGAAGTGAGAAGTTATATCCTTGGTTATAGAAGTGAGAAGTGACATCCTTGGTTATAGAAGTGAGAAGTTATATCCTTGGTTATAGATGTGAGAAGTTATATCCTTGGTTACAGAAGTTAGAAGTTATATCCATGGTTACAAGGGTGAGAAATGATGTCCTTGGTGATAGAAGTGAGAAGTTATATTCTTAGTTATAGATGTGAAAAATTATATCCGTGGTTATGGAGGTGAGAAGTTACATCTTTGGTTATAGAGGTGAGAAGTTATATCCTTGGTTACAAATGTGTGAAATTATGTCCTTGGTGATAGAAGTGAGAAGTTATATTCTTAGTTATAGATGTGAAAAATTATATCCGTGGTTATGGAGGTGAGAAGTTACATCTTTGGTTATAGAGGTGAGAAGTTATATCCTTGGTTACAAATGTGTGAAATTATGTCCTTGGTGATAGAAGTGAGAAGTTATATTCTTAGTTATAGATGTGAAAAATTATATCCGTGGTTATGGAGGTGAGAAGTTACATCTTTGGTTATAGAGGTGAGAAGTTATATCCTTGGTTACAAAGGTGAGAAGTTATATTCTTAGTTATAGATGTGACAAATTATATCAGTGGTTATACATGTGAGAACTTACCTCTTTGGTTATAGAGCTGAGAATTTATATCCTTGGTTACAGAAGTGAGAAGTTATATCCTTGGTTATAGAGGTGAGAAATTATGTCCTTGGTTATAGAGGTGAGAAGTTATATCCTTGGTTACAAAGGTGAGAAATTTGTCCTTGGTTATAGAGGTGAGAAGTTATATCCTTGGTTACAAAGGTGAGACATTATGTCCTTGGTTATAGAGGGGAGAAGTTATATCCTCGGTTACAAAGGTGAAAAATTATGTACTTGGTTATAGAGGTCAGAATTCATATCTTTAGTTATAGAGGTGAGAAGTTACATCCTTGTTTATGGAGGTGAGAAGTTACTTCCTTGGTTATAGAGATTAGAAGTTATATCCTTGGTTATAGAGGTGAGAAATTATATCCTTGGTTATAGAGGTAAGAAGTTATATTCTTAGTTATAGATGTGAAAAATTATGTCCGTGGTTATAGAGGTGAGAAGTTACATCTTTGGTTATAGAGGTGAGAAGTTACATCCTTGGTTATAGAGGTGAGAAGTTATATCCTTGGTTACAAAGGTGAGACATTTTGTCCTTGGTTATAGAGAGGAGAAGTTATATCCTCGGTTACAAAGGTGAAAAATTATGTACTTGGTTATAGAGGTCAGAATTCATATCTTTAGTTATAGAGGTGAGAAGTTACATCCTTGTTTATGGAGGTGAGAAGTTACTTCCTTGGTTATAGAGATTAGAAGTTATATCCTTGGTTATAGAGGTGAGAAATTATATCCTTGGTTATAGAGGTAAGAAGTTATATTCTTAGTTATAGATGTGAAAAATTATGTCCGTGGTTATAGAGGTGAGAAGTTACATCTTTGGTTATAGAGGTGAGAAGTTATATCCTTGGTTACAGAAGTGAGAAGTTATATCCGTGGTTATAGAGGTGAGATATTATGTGCTTTGTTATAGAGGTGAGAAGGTATATCCTTGGTTACAAAGGTGAGAAGTTATATTCTTGGTTACAGAAGTGAGAAGT
Organism: Meghimatium bilineatum; assembly: GCA_034231615.1. Classification (NCBI taxonomy): domain Eukaryota; kingdom Metazoa; phylum Mollusca; class Gastropoda; order Stylommatophora; family Philomycidae; genus Meghimatium; species Meghimatium bilineatum. The sequence continues at coordinate 66,746,992 of CM067299.1, read as the reverse complement.
TATATCATTTGTTATAGAGGTGATAAATTATGTCCATGGTTATATAGGTGAGAAGTTATACCCTTGGTTATAGAGGTGAGAAATTATATCCTTGGTTATAGAGGTAAGAAGTTATATCCTTGGGTACAGAAGTTAGAAGTTATATCCATAGTTACAAAGGTGAGAAATGTTGTCCTTGGTTTTAGAGGTGAGAAGTTATATCCTTGGTTACAAGGGTGAGAAATGATGTCCCCGGTGATAGAAGTGAGAAGTTATATTCTTAGTTATAGATGTGACAAATTATGTCTGTGGCTATAGAGGTGAGAAGTTACATCTTTGGTTATAGAGGTGAGAAGTTATATCCTTGGTTACAGAAGTGAGAAGTTATATCCGTGGTTATAGAGGTGAGAAATTATGTGCTTTGTTATAGAGGTGAGAAGTTATATCCTTGGTTACAAAGGTTAGAAGTTATATCCTTGGTTACAGAAGTGAGAAGTTATATCCTTTGTTATAGAGGTGAGAAATTATGTCCATGGTTATATAGGTGAGAAGTTATACCCTTGGTTACAAAGGTGAGAAGTTATATCCTTGGTTACAGAAGTGAGAAGTTATATCCTTGGTTATAGAAGTGAGAAATGACATCCTTGGTTATAGAAGTGAGAAATTATATCCTTTGTTACAAAGGTAAGAAATTATGTTCTTGGTTATATAGGTGAGAAATTATGTCCTTGGTTATTGAGGTGAGAAGTTGTATCCTTGGTGATAGAGGTAAGAAGTTATATCCTTGGTGATAGAGGTGAGAAGTTATATCCTTGGTGATAGAGGTGAGAGGTTATATCCTTGGTGATAGAGGTGATAAGTTATATACTTGGTGATAGGGGTGAGAAGTTATATCTTTGGTGATAGGGGTGAGAAGTTACATCCTTGGTTATAGAGCTGAGAAGTTATATCCTTCATTAAAATGGTGAGAAATTATGTCCTTCGTTATTGAAGTGAGAAGTTTTATCCTTTGTGATAGAGGTGAGAAGTTATATCCTTGGTTACAAAGGTGAGAAATTATGTCCTTGATTATAGAAGTGAGAAGTTATATCCTTGGTTACAAAGGTGAGAAATTATGTACTTGGTTATACAGGTCAGAATTTATATCTTTGGTTATAGAGGTGAGAAATTATATCCTTGGTTATAGATGTGAGAAGTTATATCCTTGGTTACTGAAGTTAGAAGTTATATCCATGGTTACAACGGTGAGAAATGATGTCCTTGGTTATAGAGGTGCGAAGTTATATCCTTGGTTACAAAGGTGAGAAATTATGACCTTGGTGATAGAAGTGAGAAGTTATATTCTTAGTTATAGATGTGAAAAATTATATCCGTGGTTATAGAGGTGAGAAGTTATATCCTTGGTTACAAAGGTGAGAAGTTATACTCTTGGTTACAGAAGTGAGATGTTATATCCTTAATTACAAAGGTGAGAAATATGTCCTTGGTTATAGAGGTGAGAAGTTATATCCTTGGTTACAAAGGTGAGAAGTTATACTCTTGGTTACAGAAGTGAGATGTTATATCCTTGGTTACAAAATGTGAGAAATATGTCCTTGGTTATAGAGGTGAGAAGTTATATCCGTGGTTACAAAGGTGAGAAATTATGTCCTTGGTTATAGAGGGGAGAAGTTATATCTTCGGTTACAAAGGTGAGAAATTATGTACTTGGTTATAGAGGTCAGAATTTATATCTTTGGTTATAGAGTTGAGAAGTTACATCCATGTTTATAGAGGTGAGAAGTTACATCCTTGGTTATAGAGATTAGAAGTTATATCCTTGGTTATAAAGGTGAGAAATTATATCCTTGGTTATAGAGGTAAGAAGTTATATCCTTGGTTACAGAAGTGAGAAGTTATATCCTTGGTTATAGAGGTGAGAAATTATGTCCATGGTTATATAGGTGAGAAGTTATACCCGTGGTTACAAAGGTGAGAAGTTATGTCCTTGGTTACAGAAGTGAGAAGTTATATCCTTTTTTACAAAGGTGAGATGTTATACTCTTGGTTACAGAAGTGAGAAGTTATATCCTTGGTTATAGAGGTGAGAAATTATGTCCTTGGTTATAGAGGTGAGAAGTTATATCCTTGGTTACAAAGGTGAGATGCTATACTCTTGGTTACAGAAGTGAGAAGTTATATCCTTGGTTATAGAGATGAGAAGTTATATCCTTGGTTACAAAGGTGAGATGTTATACTCTTGGTTATAGATGTGAGAAGTTATATCCTTGGTTACAAAGGTGAGAAATTATGTCCTTGGTGATAGAAGTGAGAAATTATATTCTTAGTTATAGATGTGAAAAATTATATCCGTGGTTATAGAGGTGAGAAGTTACATCTTTGGTTATAGAGGTGAGAAGTTATATCCTTGGTTACAAAGGTGAGAAGTTATATTCTTAGTTATAGATGTGACAAATTATATCAGTGGTTATACATGTGAGAACTTACCTCTTTGGTTATAGAGCTGAGAATTTATATCCTTGGTTACAGAAGTGAGAAGTTATATCCTTGGTTACAAAGGTGAGAAGTTATATCCTTGGTTACAGAAGTGAGAAGTTATATCCTTGGTTATAGAGGTGAGAAGTTATATCCTTGGTTACAAAGGTGAGATGTTATACTCTTGGTTACAGAAGTGAGAAGTATTGTCCTTGGTTATAGAGATGAGAAGTTATATCCTTGGTTACAAAGGTGAGAAGTTATATCCTTGGTTACATAAGTGAGAAGTTATATCCTTGGTTATAGAGGTGAGAAATTATGTCCTTGGTTATAGAGGTGAGAAGTTATATCCTTGGTTACAAAGGTGAGACATTATGTCCTTGGTTATAGAGGGGAGAAGTTATATCCTTGGTTACAAAGGTGAAAAATTATGTACTTGGTTATAGAGGTCAGAATTCATATCTTTAGTTATAGAGGTGAGAAGTTACATCCTTGTTTATGGAGGTGAGAAGTTACTTCCTTGGTTATAGAGATTAGAAGTTATATCCTTGGTTATAGAGGTGAGAAATTATATCCTTGGTTATAGAGGTAAGAAGTTATATTCTTAGTTATAGATGTGAAAAATTATGTCCGTGGTTATAGAGGTGAGAAGTTACGTCTTTGGTTATAGAGGTGAGAAGTTATATCCTTGGTTACAGAAGTGAGAAGTTATATCCGTGGGTATAGAGGTGAGATATAATGTGCTTTGTTATAGAGGTGAGAAGGTATATCCTTGGTTACAAAGGTGAGAAGTTATATTCTTGGTTACAGAAGTCAGAAGTTATATCATTTGTTATAGAGGTGATAAATTATGTCCATGGTTATATAGGTGAGAAGTTATTCCCTTGGTTATAGAGGTTAGAAATTATATCCTTGGTTATAGAGGTAAGAAGTTATATCCTTGGGTACAGAAGTTAGAAGTTATATCCATAGTTACAAAGGTGAGAAATTATGTACTTGGTTATACAGGTCAGAATTTATATCTTTGGTTATAGATGTGAGAAGTTATATCCTTGGGTACAGAAGTTAGAAGTTATATCCATAGTTACAAAGGTGAGAAATGATGTCCTTGGTTTTAGAGGTGAGAAGTTATATCCTTGGTTACAAGGGTGAGAAATGATGTCCCCGGTGATAGAAGTGAGAAGTTATATTCTTAGTTATAGATGTGACAAATTATGTCTGTGGTTATAGAGTTGAGAAGCTACATCTTTGGTTATAGAGGTGAGAAGTTATATCCTTGGTTACAGAAGTGACAAGTTATATCCGTGGTTATAGAGGTGAGAAATTATGTGCTATGTTATAGAGGTGAGAAGTTATATCCTTGGTTACAGAAGTGAGAAGTTATATCCTTGGTTACAGAAGTGAGAAATTATATCCTTGGTTATAGAAGTGAGAAGTGACATCCTTGGTTATAGAAGTGAGAAGTTATATCCTTTGTTACAAAGGTAAGAAATTATGTTCTTGGTTATATAGGTGAGAAATTACATCCTTGGTTATAGAGGTGAGAAGTTATATCCTTGGTGATAGAGGTGAGAAGTTATATCCTTGGTGATAGAGGTGAGAGGTTATATCCTTGGTGATAGAGGTGATAAGTTATATACTTGGTGATAGGGGTGAGAAGTTATATCTTTGGTGATAGGGGTGAGAAGTTACATCCTTGGTTATAGAGGTGAGAAGTTATATCCTTGGTTACAAAGGTGAGAAATTATGTCCTTGGTTATAGAAGTGAGAAGTTATATTCTTGTTTATAGAAGTGATAAGTTATGTCCTTGGTTATAGAGGTGAGAAGTTACATCCTTGGTTATAGAAGTGAGAAGTTACATCCTTGGTTATAGAGGTGAGAAGTTATATCCTTCATTAAAATGGGGAGAAATTATGTCCTTGGTTACTAAAGTTAGAAGTTATATCCATGGTTACAAAGGTGAGAAATGATGTCCTTGGTTATAGAGGTGAGAAGTTATATCCTTGGTTACATAGGTGAGAAATTATGTCCTTGGTGATAGAAGTGAGAAGTTATATTCTTAGTTATAGATGTGAAAAATTATATCCGTGGTTATAGAGGTGAGAAGTTATATCCTTGGTTACAAAGGTGAGAAGTTATACTCTTGGTTACAGAAGTGAGATGTTATATCCTTAGTTACAAAGGTGAGAAATATGTCCTTGGTTATAGAGGTGAGAAGTTATATCCTTGGTTACAAAGGTGAGAAGTTATACTCTTGGTTACAGAAGTGAGATGTTATATCCTTGGTTACAAAGGTGAGAAATATGTCATTGGTTATAGAGGTGAGAAGTTATATCCTTGGTTACAAAGGTGAGAAATTATGTCCTTGGTTATAGAGGGGAGAAGTTATATCTTCGGTTACAAAGGTGAGAAATTATGTACTTGGTTATAGAGGTCAGAATTTATATCTTTGGTTATAGAGTTGAGAAGTTACATCCATGTTTATAGAGGTGAGAAGTTACATCCTTGGTTATAGAGATTAGAGGTTATATCCTTGGTTATAAAGGTGAGAAATTATATCCTTGGTTATAGAGGTAAGAAGTTATATCCTTGGTTACAGAAGTGAGAAGTTATATCCTTGGTTATAGAGGTGAGAAATTATGTCTATGGTTATATAGGTGAGAAGTTATACCTGTGGTTACAAAGGTGAGAAGTTATGTCCTTGGTTACAGAAGTGAGAAGTTATATCCTTGGTTACAAAGGTGAGATGTTATACTCTTGGTTACAGAAGTGAGAAGTTATATCCTTGGTTATAGAGGTGAGAAATTATGTCCTTGGTTATAGAGGTGAGAAGTTATATCCTTGGTTACAAAGGTGAGATGCTATACTCTTGGTTACAGAAGTGAGAAGTTATATCCTTGGTTATAGAGATGAGAAGTTATATCTTTGGTTACAAAGGTGAGATGTTATACTCTTGGTTATAGAGGTGAGAAGTTATATCCTTGGTTATAGAGGTGAGAAGTTATATCCTTGGTTACAGAAGTGAGAAGTTATATCCATAGTTACAAAGGTGAGAAATGATGTCCTTGGTTATAGATGTGAGAAGTTATATCCTTGGTTACAAAGGTGAGAAATTATGTCCTTGGTGATAGAAGTGAGAAATTATATTCTTAGTTATAGATGTGAAAAATTATATCCGTGGTTATAGAGGTGAGAAGTTACATCTTTGGTTATAGAGGTGAGAAGTTATATCCTTGGTTACAAAGGTGAGAAGTTATATTCTTAGTTATAGATGTGACAAATTATATCAGTGGTTATACATGTGAGAACTTACCTCTTTGGTTATAGAGCTGAGAATTTATATCCTTGGTTACAGAAGTGAGAAGTTATATCCGTGGTTATAGAGGTGAGAAATTATGTCCTTGGTTATAGAAGTGAGAAGTTATATCCTTGGTTACAAAGGTGAGAAGTTATATCCTTGGTTACAGAAGTGAGAAGTTATATCCTTGGTTATAAAGGGGAGAAGTTATATCCTTGGTTACAAAGGTGAGATGTTATACTCTTGGTTACAGAAGTGAGAAGTTATGTCCTTGGTTATAGAGATGAGAAGTTATATCCTTGGTTACAACGGTGAGAAGTTATATCCTTGGTTACATAAGTGAGAAGTTATATCCTTGGTTATAGAGGTGAGAAATTATGTCCTTGGTTATAGAGGTGAGAAGTTATATCCTTGGTTACAAAGGTGAGAAATTTGTCCTTGGTTATAGAGGTGAGAAGTTATATCCTTGGTTACAAAGGTGAGACATTATGTACTTGGTTATAGAGGTCAGAATTCATATCTTTAGTTATAGAGGTGAGAAGTTACATCCTTGTTTATGGAGGTGAGAAGTTACTTCCTTGGTTATAGAGATTAGAAGTTATATCCTTGGTTATAGAGGTGAGAAATTATATCCTTGGTTATAGAGGTAAGAAGTTATATTCTTAGTTATAGATGTGAAAAATTATGTCTGTGGTTATAGAGGTGAGAAGTTACATCTTTGGTTATAGAGGTGAGAAGTTATATCCTTGGTTACAGAAGTGAGAAGTTATATCCGTGGGTATAGAGGTGAGATATTATGTGCTTTGTTATAGAGGTGAGAAGGTATATCCCTGGTTACGAAGGTGAGAAATTATGTCCTTGGTTATAGAGGGGAGAAGTTATATCTTCGGTTACAAAGGTGAGAAATTATGTACTTGGTTATAGAGGTCAGAATTTATATCTTTGGTTATAGAGTTGAGAAGTTACATCCATGCTTATAGAGGTAAGAAGTTACATCCTTGGTTATAGAGATTAGTGGTTATATCCTTGGTTATAAAGGTGAGAAATTATATCCTTGGTTATAGAGGTAAGAAGTTATATCCTTGGTTACAGAAGTGAGAAGTTATATCCTTGGTTATAGAGGTGAGAAATTATGTCCATGGTTATATAGGTGAGAAGTTATACCCGTGGTTACAAAGGTGAGAAGTTATGTCCTTGGTTACAGAAGTGAGAAGTTATATCCTTGGTTACAAAGGTGAGATGTTATACTCTTGGTTACAGAAGTGAGAAGTTACATCCTTGGTTATAGAGGTGAGAAGTTATATCCTTGGTGATAGAGGTGAGAAGTTATATCCTTGGTGATAGAGGTGAGAGGTTATATCCTTGGTGATAGAGGTGATAAGTTATATACTTGGTGATAGGGGTGAGAAGTTATATCTTTGGTGATAGGGGTGAGAAGTTACATCCTTGGTTATAGAGGTGAGAAGTTATATCCTTGGTTACAAAGGTGAGAAATTATGTCCTTGGTTATAGAAGTGAGAAGTTATATTCTTGTTTATAGAAGTGATAAGTTATGTCCTTGGTTATAGAGGTGAGAAGTTACATCCTTGGTTATAGAAGTGAGAAGTTACATCCTTGGTTATAGAGGTGAGAAGTTATATCCTTCATTAAAATGGGGAGAAATTATGTCCTTGGTTACTAAAGTTAGAAGTTATATCCATGGTTACAAAGGTGAGAAATGATGTCCTTGGTTATAGAGGTGAGAAGTTATATCCTTGGTTACATAGGTGAGAAATTATGTCCTTGGTGATAGAAGTGAGAAGTTATATTCTTAGTTATAGATGTGAAAAATTATATCCGTGGTTATAGAGGTGAGAAGTTATATCCTTGGTTACAAAGGTGAGAAGTTATACTCTTGGTTACAGAAGTGAGATGTTATATCCTTAGTTACAAAGGTGAGAAATATGTCCTTGGTTATAGAGGTGAGAAGTTATATCCTTGGTTACAAAGGTGAGAAGTTATACTCTTGGTTACAGAAGTGAGATGTTATATCCTTGGTTACAAAGGTGAGAAATATGTCATTGGTTATAGAGGTGAGAAGTTATATCCTTGGTTACAAAGGTGAGAAATTATGTCCTTGGTTATAGAGGGGAGAAGTTATATCTTCGGTTACAAAGGTGAGAAATTATGTACTTGGTTATAGAGGTCAGAATTTATATCTTTGGTTATAGAGTTGAGAAGTTACATCCATGTTTATAGAGGTGAGAAGTTACATCCTTGGTTATAGAGATTAGAGGTTATATCCTTGGTTATAAAGGTGAGAAATTATATCCTTGGTTATAGAGGTAAGAAGTTATATCCTTGGTTACAGAAGTGAGAAGTTATATCCTTGGTTATAGAGGTGAGAAATTATGTCTATGGTTATATAGGTGAGAAGTTATACCTGTGGTTACAAAGGTGAGAAGTTATGTCCTTGGTTACAGAAGTGAGAAGTTATATCCTTGGTTACAAAGGTGAGATGTTATACTCTTGGTTACAGAAGTGAGAAGTTATATCCTTGGTTATAGAGGTGAGAAATTATGTCCTTGGTTATAGAGGTGAGAAGTTATATCCTTGGTTACAAAGGTGAGATGCTATACTCTTGGTTACAGAAGTGAGAAGTTATATCCTTGGTTATAGAGATGAGAAGTTATATCTTTGGTTACAAAGGTGAGATGTTATACTCTTGGTTATAGAGGTGAGAAGTTATATCCTTGGTTATAGAGGTGAGAAGTTATATCCTTGGTTACAGAAGTGAGAAGTTATATCCATAGTTACAAAGGTGAGAAATGATGTCCTTGGTTATAGATGTGAGAAGTTATATCCTTGGTTACAAAGGTGAGAAATTATGTCCTTGGTGATAGAAGTGAGAAATTATATTCTTAGTTATAGATGTGAAAAATTATATCCGTGGTTATAGAGGTGAGAAGTTACATCTTTGGTTATAGAGGTGAGAAGTTATATCCTTGGTTACAAAGGTGAGAAGTTATATTCTTAGTTATAGATGTGACAAATTATATCAGTGGTTATACATGTGAGAACTTACCTCTTTGGTTATAGAGCTGAGAATTTATATCCTTGGTTACAGAAGTGAGAAGTTATATCCGTGGTTATAGAGGTGAGAAATTATGTCCTTGGTTATAGAAGTGAGAAGTTATATCCTTGGTTACAAAGGTGAGAAGTTATATCCTTGGTTACAGAAGTGAGAAGTTATATCCTTGGTTATAAAGGGGAGAAGTTATATCCTTGGTTACAAAGGTGAGATGTTATACTCTTGGTTACAGAAGTGAGAAGTTATGTCCTTGGTTATAGAGATGAGAAGTTATATCCTTGGTTACAAAGGTGAGAAGTTATATCCTTGGTTACATAAGTGAGAAGTTATATCCTTGGTTATAGAGGTGAGAAATTATGTCCTTGGTTATAGAGGTGAGAAGTTATATCCTTGGTTACAAAGGTGAGAAATTTGTCCTTGGTTATAGAGGTGAGAAGTTATATCCTTGGTTACAAAGGTGAGACATTATGTACTTGGTTATAGAGGTCAGAATTCATATCTTTAGTTATAGAGGTGAGAAGTTACATCCTTGTTTATGGAGGTGAGAAGTTACTTCCTTGGTTATAGAGATTAGAAGTTATATCCTTGGTTATAGAGGTGAGAAATTATATCCTTGGTTATAGAGGTAAGAAGTTATATTCTTAGTTATAGATGTGAAAAATTATGTCTGTGGTTATAGAGGTGAGAAGTTACATCTTTGGTTATAGAGGTGAGAAGTTATATCCTTGGTTACAGAAGTGAGAAGTTATATCCGTGGGTATAGAGGTGAGATATTATGTGCTTTGTTATAGAGGTGAGAAGGTATATCCCTGGTTACGAAGGTGAGAAATTATGTCCTTGGTTATAGAGGGGAGAAGTTATATCTTCGGTTACAAAGGTGAGAAATTATGTACTTGGTTATAGAGGTCAGAATTTATATCTTTGGTTATAGAGTTGAGAAGTTACATCCATGCTTATAGAGGTGAGAAGTTACATCCTTGGTTATAGAGATTAGTGGTTATATCCTTGGTTATAAAGGTGAGAAATTATATCCTTGGTTATAGAGGTAAGAAGTTATATCCTTGGTTACAGAAGTGAGAAGTTATATCCTTGGTTATAGAGGTGAGAAATTATGTCCATGGTTATATAGGTGAGAAGTTATACCCGTGGTTACAAAGGTGAGAAGTTATGTCCTTGGTTACAGAAGTGAGAAGTTATATCCTTGGTTACAAAGGTGAGATGTTATACTCTTGGTTACAGAAGTGAGAAGTTATATCCTTGGTTATAGAGGTGAGAAATTATGTCCTTGGTTATAGAGGTGAGAAGTTATATCCTTGGTTACAAAGGTGAGATGCTATACTCTTGGTTACAGAAGTGAGAAGTTATATCCTTGGTTATAGAGATGAGAAGTTATATCCTTGGTTACAAAGGTGAGATGTTATACTCTTGGTTATAGAGGTGAGAAGTTATATCCTTGGTTATAGAGGTGAGAAGTTATATCCTTGGTTACAGAAGTGAGAAGTTATATCCATAGTTACAAAGGTGAGAAATGATGTCCTTGGTTATAGATGTGAGAAGTTATATCCTTGGTTATAAAGGTGAGAAATTATGTCCTTGGTGATAGAAGTGAGAAATTATATTCTTAGTTATAGATGTGAAAAATTATATCCGTGGTTATAGAGGTGAGAAGTTACATCTTTGGTTATAGAGGTGAGAAGTTATATCCTTGGTTACAAAGGTGAGAAGTTATATTCTTAGTTATAGATGTGACAAATTATATCAGTGGTTATACATGTGAGAACTTACCTCTTTGGTTATAGAGCTGAGAATTTATATCCTTGGTTACAGAAGTGAGAAGTTATATCCGTGGTTATAGAGGTGAGAAATTATGTCCTTGGTTATAGAAGTGAGAAGTTATATCCTTGGTTACAAAGGTGAGAAGTTATATCCTTGGTTACAGAAGTGAGAAGTTATATCCTTGGTTATAGAGGTGAGAAGTTATATCCTTGGTTACAAAGGTGAGATGTTATACTCTTGGTTACAGAAGTGAGAAGTTATGTCCTTGGTTATAGAGATGAGAAGTTATATCCTTGGTTACAAAGGTGAGAAGTTATATCCTTGGTTACATAAGTGAGAAGTTATATCCTTGGTTATAGAGGTGAGAAATTATGTCCTTGGTTATAGAGGTGAGAAGTTATATCCTTGGTTACAAAGGTGAGAAATTTGTCCTTGGTTATAGAGGTGAGAAGTTATATCCTTGGTTACAAAGGTGAGACATTATGTACTTGGTTATAGAGGTCAGAATTCATATCTTTAGTTATAGAGGTGAGAAGTTACATCCTTGTTTATGGAGGTGAGAAGTTACTTCCTTGGTTATAGAGATTAGAAGTTATATCCTTGGTTATAGAGGTGAGAAATTATATCCTTGGTTATAGAGGTAAGAAGTTATATTCTTAGTTATAGATGTGAAAAATTATGTCCGTGGTTATAGAGGTGAGAAGTTACATCTTTGGTTATAGAGGTGAGAAGTTATATCCTTGGTTACAGAAGTGAGAAGTTATATCCGTGGGTATAGAGGTGAGATATTATGTGCTTTGTTATAGAGGTGAGAAGGTATATCCTTGGTTACAAAGGTGAGAAGTTATATTCTTGGTTACAGAAGTGAGAAGTTATATCATTTGTTATAGAGGTGATAAATTATGTCCATGGTTATATAGGTGAGAAGTTATACCCTTGGTTATAGAGGTGAGAAATTATATCCTTGGTTATAGAGGTAAGAAGTTATATCCTTGGGTACAGAAGTTAGAAGTTATATCCATAGTTACAAAGGTGAGAAATGATGTCCTTGGTTTTAGAGGTGAGAAGTTATATCCTTGGTTACAAGGGTGAGAAATGATGTCCCCGGTGATAGAAGTGAGAAGTTATATTCTTAGTTATAGATGTGACAAATTATGTCTGTGGTTATAGAGGTGAGAAGTTACATCTTTGGTTATAGAGGTGAGAAGTTATATCCTTGGTTACAGAAGTGAGAAGTTATATCCTTTGTTATAGAGGTGAGAAATTATATGTCCATGGTTATATAGGTGAGAAGTTATACCCTTGGTTACAGAAGTGAGAAGTTATATCCTTGGTTATAGAAGTGAGAAGTGACATCCTTGATTATAGAAGTGAGAAGTTATATCCTTTGTTACGAAGGTAAGAAATTATGTTCTTGGTTATATAGGTGAGAAATTATGTCCTTGGTTATTGAGGTGAGAAGTTGTATCCTTGGTGATAGAGGTAAGAAGTTATATCCTTGGTGATAGAGGTGAGAAGTTATATCCTTGGTGATAGAGGTGAGAAGTTATATCCTTGGTGATAGAGGTGATAAGTTATATACTTGGTGATAGGGGTGAGAAGTTATATCTTTGGTGATAGGGGTGAGAAGTTACATCCTTGGTTATAGAGGTGAGAAGTTATATCCTTGGTTACAAAGGTGAGAAATTATGTCCTTGGTTATAGAAGTGAGAAGTTATATTCTTGTTTATAGAAGTGATAAGTTATGTCCCTGGTTATAGAGGTGAGAAGTTACATCCTTGGTTATAGAAGTGAGATGTTACATCCTTGGTTATAGAGGTGAGAAGTTATATCCTTCATTAAAATGGTGAGAAATTATGTCCTTGGTTATTGAAGTGAGAAGTTTTATCCTTTGTGATAGAGGTGAGAAGTTATATCCTTGGTTACAAAGGTGAGATGTTATACTCTTGGTTATAGAGGTGAGAAGTTATATCCTTGGTTATAGAGGTGAGAAGTTATATCCTTGGTTACAGAAGTGAGAAGTTATATCCATAGTTACAAAGGTGAGAAATGATGTCCTTGGTTATAGATGTGAGAAGTTATATCCTTGGTTACAAAGGTGAGAAATTATGTCCTTGGTGATAGAAGTGAGAAATTATATTCTTAGTTATAGATGTGAAAAATTATATCCGTGGTTATAGAGGTGAGAAGTTACATCTTTGGTTATAGAGGTGAGAAGTTATATCCTTGGTTACAAAGGTGAGAAGTTATATTCTTAGTTATAGATGTGACAAATTATATCAGTGGTTATACATGTGAGAACTTACCTCTTTGGTTATAGAGCTGAGAATTTATATCCTTGGTTACAGAAGTGAGAAGTTATATCCGTGGTTATAGAGGTGAGAAATTATGTCCTTGGTTATAGAAGTGAGAAGTTATATCCTTGGTTACAAAGGTGAGAAGTTATATCCTTGGTTACAGAAGTGAGAAGTTATATCCTTAGTTATAGAGGTGAGAAGTTATATCCTTGGTTACAAAGGTGAGATGTTATACTCTTGGTTACAGAAGTGAGAAGTTATGTCCTTGGTTATAGAGATGAGAAGTTATATCCTTGGTTACAAAGGTGAGAAGTTATATCCTTGGTTACATAAGTGAGAAGTTATATCCTTGGTTATAGAGGTGAGAAATTATGTCCTTGGTTATAGAGGTGAGAAGTTATATCCTTGGTTACAAAGGTGAGAAATTTGTCCTTGGTTATAGAGGTGAGAAGTTATATCCTTGGTTACAAAGGTGAGACATTATGTACTTGGTTATAGAGGTCAGAATTCATATCTTTAGTTATAGAGGTGAGAAGTTACATCCTTGTTTATGGAGGTGAGAAGTTACTTCCTTGGTTATAGAGATTAGAAGTTATATCCTTGGTTATAGAGGTGAGAAATTATATCCTTGGTTATAGAGGTAAGAAGTTATATTCTTAGTTATAGATGTGAAAAATTATGTCCGTGGTTATAGAGGTGAGAAGTTACATCTTTGGTTATAGAGGTGAGAAGTTATATCCTTGGTTACAGAAGTGAGAAGTTATATCATTTGTTATAGAGGTGATAAATTATGTCCATGGTTATATAGGTGAGAAGTTATACCCTTGGTTATAGAGGTGAGAAATTATATCCTTGGTTATAGAGGTAAGAAGTTATATCCTTGGGTACAGAAGTTAGAAGTTATATCCATAGTTACAAAGGTGAGAAATGATGTCCTTGGTTTTAGAGGTGAGAAGTTATATCCTTGGTTACAAGGGTGAGAAATGATGTCCCCGGTGATAGAAGTGAGAAGTTATATTCTTAGTTATAGATGTGACAAATTATGTCTGTGGTTATAGAGGTGAGAAGTTACATCTTTGGTTATAGAGGTGAGAAGTTATATCCTTGGTTACAGAAGTGAGAAGTTATATCCTTTGTTATAGAGGTGAGAAATTATATGTCCATGGTTATATAGGTGAGAAATTATGTCCTTGGTTATTGAGGTGAGAAGTTGTATCCTTGGTGATAGAGGTAAGAAGTTATATCCTTGGTGATAGAGGTGAGAAGTTATATCCTTGGTGATAGAGGTGAGAAGTTATATCCTTGGTGATAGAGGTGATAAGTTATATACTTGGTGATAGGGGTGAGAAGTTATATCTTTGGTGATAGGGGTGAGAAGTTACATCCTTGGTTATAGAGGTGAGAAGTTATATCCTTGGTTACAAAGGTGAGAAATTATGTCCTTGGTTATAGAAGTGAGAAGTTATATTCTTGTTTATAGAAGTGATAAGTTATGTCCCTGGTTATAGAGGTGAGAAGTTACATCCTTGGTTATAGAAGTGAGATGTTACATCCTTGGTTATAGAGGTGAGAAGTTATATCCTTCATTAAAATGGTGAGAAATTATGTCCTTGGTTATTGAAGTGAGAAGTTTTATCCTTTGTGATAGAGGTGAGAAGTTATATCCTTGGTTACAAAGGTGAGAAATTATGTCCTTGATTATAGAAGTGAGAAGTTATATCCTTGGTTACAAAGGTGAGAAATTATGTACTTGGTTATACAGGTCAAAATTTATATCTTTGGTTATAGAGGTGAGAAATTATATCCTTGGTTATAGATGTGAGAAGTTATATCCTTGGTTACTGAAGTTAGAAGTTATATCCATGGTTACAAAGGTGAGAAATTATGTCCTTGGTTATAGAGGTGAGAAGTTATATCCTTGGTTACAAAGGTGAGAAATTATGTCCTTGGTGATAGAAGTGAGAAGTTATATTCTTAGTTATAGATGTGAAAAATTATATCCGTGGTTATAGAGGTGAGAAGTTATATCCTTGGTTATAGAGGTGAGAAGTTATATCCTTGGTTACAAAGGTGAGAAATTTGTCCTTGGTTATAGAGGTGAGAAGTTATATCCTTGGTTACAAAGGTGAGACATTATGTACTTGGTTATAGAGGTCAGAATTCATATCTTTAGTTATAGAGGTGAGAAGTTACATCCTTGTTTATGGAGGTGAGAAGTTACTTCCTTGGTTATAGAGATTAGAAGTTATATCCTTGGTTATAGAGGTGAGAAATTATATCCTTGGTTATAGAGGTAAGAAGTTATATTCTTAGTTATAGATGTGAAAAATTATGTCCGTGGTTATAGAGGTGAGAAGTTACATCTTTGGTTATAGAGGTGAGAAGTTATATCCTTGGTTACAGAAGTGAGAAGTTATATCCGTGGGTATAGAGGTGAGATATTATGTGCTTTGTTATAGAGGTGAGAAGGTATATCCTTGGTTACAAAGGTGAGAAATTATGTCCTTGGTTATAGAGGGGAGAAGTTATATCTTCGGTTACAAAGGTGAGAAATTATGTACATGGTTATAGAGGTCAGAATTTATATCTTTGGTTATAGAGTTGAGAAGTTACATCCATGCTTATAGAGGTGAGAAGTTACATCCTTGGTTATAGAGATTAGTGGTTATATCCTTGGTTATAAAGGTGAGAAATTATATCCTTGGTTATAGAGGTAAGAAGTTATATCCTTGGTTACAGAAGTGAGAAGTTATATCCTTGGTTATAGAGGTGAGAAATTATGTCCATGGTTATATAGGTGAGAAGTTATACCCGTGGTTACAAAGGTGAGAAGTTATGTCCTTGGTTACAGAAGTGAGAAGTTATATCCTTGGTTACAAAGGTGAGATGTTATACTCTTGGTTACAGAAGTGAGAAGTTATATCCTTGGTTATAGAGGTGAGAAATTATGTCCTTGGTTATAGAGGTGAGAAGTTATATCCTTGGTTACAAAGGTGAGATGCTATACTCTTGGTTACAGAAGTGAGAAGTTATATCCTTGGTTATAGAGATGAGAAGTTATATCCTTGGTTACAAAGGTGAGATGTTATACTCTTGGTTATAGAGGTGAGAAGTTATATCCTTGGTTATAGAGGTGAGAAGTTATATCCTTGGTTACAGAAGTGAGAAGTTATATCCATAGTTACAAAGGTGAGAAATGATGTCCTTGGTTATAGATGTGAGAAGTTATATCCTTGGTTACAAAGGTGAGAAATTATGTCCTTGGTGATAGAAGTGAGAAATTATATTCTTAGTTATAGATGTGAAAAATTATATCCGTGGTTATAGAGGTGATAAGTTACATCTTTGGTTATAGAGGTGAGAAGTTATATCCTTGGTTACAAAGGTGAGAAGTTATATTCTTAGTTATAGATGTGACAAATTATATCAGTGGTTATACATGTGAGAACTTACCTCTTTGGTTATAGAGCTGAGAATTTATATCCTTGGTTACAGAAGTGAGAAGTTATATCCGTGGTTATAGAGGTGAGAAATTATGTCCTTGGTTATAGAAGTGAGAAGTTATATCCTTGGTTACAAAGGTGAGAAGTTATATCCTTGGTTACAGAAGTGAGAAGTTATATCCTTGGTTATAGAGGTGAGAAGTTATATCCTTGGTTACAAAGGTGAGATGTTATACTCTTGGTTACAGAAGTGAGAAGTTATGTCCTTGGTTATAGAGATGAGAAGTTATATCCTTGGTTACAAAGGTGAGAAGTTATATCCTTGGTTACATAAGTGAGAAGTTATATCCTTGGTTATAGAGGTGAGAAATTATGTCCTTGGTTATAGAGGTGAGAAGTTATATCCTTGGTTACAAAGGTGAGAAATTTGTCCTTGGTTATAGAGGTGAGAAGTTATATCCTTGGTTACAAAGGTGAGACATTATGTACTTGGTTATAGAGGTCAGAATTCATATCTTTAGTTATAGAGGTGAGAAGTTACATCCTTGTTTATGGAGGTGAGAAGTTACTTCCTTGGTTATAGAGATTAGAAGTTATATCCTTGGTTATAGAGGTGAGAAATTATATCCTTGGTTATAGAGGTAAGAAGTTATATTCTTAGTTATAGATGTGAAAAATTATGTCCGTGGTTATAGAGGTGAGAAGTTACATCTTTGGTTATAGAGGTGAGAAGTTATATCCTTGGTTACAGAAGTGAGAAGTTATATCCGTGGGTATAGAGGTGAGATATTATGTGCTTTGTTATAGAGGTGAGAAGGTATATCCTTGGTTACAAAGGTGAGAAGTTATATTCTTGGTTACAGAAGTGAGAAGTTATATCATTTGTTATAGAGGTGATAAATTATGTCCATGGTTATATAGGTGAGAAGTTATACCCTTGGTTATAGAGGTGAGAAATTATATCCTTGGTTATAGAGGTAAGAAGTTATATCCTTGGGTACAGAAGTTAGAAGTTATATCCATAGTTACAAAGGTGAGAAATGATGTCCTTGGTTTTAGAGGTGAGAAGTTATATCCTTGGTTACAAGGGTGAGAAATGATGTCCCCGGTGATAGAAGTGAGAAGTTATATTCTTAGTTATAGATGTGACAAATTATGTCTGTGGTTATAGAGGTGAGAAGTTACATCTTTGGTTATAGAGGTGAGAAGTTATATCCTTGGTTACAGAAGTGAGAAGTTATATCCGTGGTTATAGAGGTGAGAAATTATGTGCTTTGTTATAGAGGTGAGAAGTTATATCCTTGGTTACAAAGGTGAGAAGTTATATCCTTGGTTACAGAAGTGAGAAGTTATATCCTTTGTTATAGAGGTGAGAAATTATATGTCCATGGTTATATAGGTGAGAAGTTATACCCTTGGTTACAGAAGTGAGAAGTTATATCCTTGGTTATAGAAGTGAGAAGTGACATCCTTGATTATAGAAGTGAGAAGTTATATCCTTTGTTACAAAGGTAAGAAATTATGTTCTTGGTTATATAGGTGAGAAATTATGTCCTTGGTTATTGAGGTGAGAAGTTGTATCCTTGGTGATAGAGGTAAGAAGTTATATCCTTGGTGATAGAGGTGAGAAGTTATATCCTTGGTGATAGAGGTGAGAAGTTATATCCTTGGTGATAGAGGTGATAAGTTATATACTTTGTGATAGGGGTGAGAAGTTATATCTTTGGTGATAGGGGTGAGAAGTTACATCCTTGGTTATAGAGGTGAGAAGTTATATCCTTGGTTACAAAGGTGAGAAATTATGTCCTTGGTTATAGAAGTGAGAAGTTATATTCTTGTTTATAGAAGTGATAAGTTATGTCCCTGGTTATAGAGGTGAGAAGTTACATCCTTGGTTATAGAAGTGAGAAGTTACATCCTTGGTTATAGAGGTGAGAAGTTATATCCTTCATTAAAATGGTGAGAAATTATGTCCTTGGTTATTGAAGTGAGAAGTTTTATCCTTTGTGATAGAGGTGAGAAGTTATATCCTTGGTTACAAAGGTGAGAAATTATGTCCTTGATTATAGATGTGAGAAGTTATATCCTTGGTTACAAAGGTGAGAAATTATGTACTTGGTTATACAGGTCAGAATTTATATCTTTGGTTATAGAGGTGAGAAATTATATCCTTGGTTATAGATGTGAGAAGTTATATCCTTGGTTACTGAAGTTAGAAGTTATATCCATGGTTACAAAGGTGAGAAATTATGTCCTTGGTTATAGAGGTGAGAAGTTATATCCTTGGTTACAAAGGTGAGAAATTATGTCCTTGGTGATAGAAGTGAGAAGTTATATTCTTAGTTATAGATGTGAAAAATTATATCCGTGGTTATAGAGGTGAGAAGTTATATCCTTGGTTACAAAGGTGAGATGTTATACTCTTGGTTACAGAAGTGAGAAGTTATATCCTTGGTTACAAAGGTGAGAAATATGTCCTTGGTTATAGAGGGGAGAAGTTATATCTTCGGTTACAAAGGTGAGAAATTATGTACTTGGTTATAGAGGTCAGAATTTATATCTTTGGTTATAGAGTTGAGAAGTTACATCCATGTTTATAGAGGTGAGAAGTTACATCCTTGGTTATAGAGATTAGAAGTTATATCCTTGGTTATAAAGGTGAGAAATTATATCCTTGGTTATAGAGGTAAGAAGTTATATCCTTGGTTACAGAAGTGAGAAGTTATATCCTTGGTTATAGAGGTGAGAAATTATGTCCATGGTTATATAGGTGAGAAGTTATACCCGTGGTTACAAAGGTGAGAAGTTATGTCCTTGGTTACAGAAGTGAGAAGTTATATCCTTGGTTACAAAGGTGAGATGTTATACTCTTGGTTACAGAAGTGAGAAGTTATATCCTTGGTTATAGAGGTGAGAAATTATGTCCTTGGTTATAGAGGTGAGAAGTTATATCCTTGGTTACAAAGGTGAGATGCTATACTCTTGGTTACAGAAGTGAGAAGTTATATCCTTGGTTATAGAGATGAGAAGTTATATCCTTGGTTACAAAGGTGAGATGTTATACTCTTGGTTATAGAGGTGAGAAGTTATATCCTTGGTTATAGAGGTGAGAAGTTATATCCTTGGTTACAGAAGTGAGAAGTTATATCCATAGTTACAAAGGTGAGAAATGATGTCCTTGGTTATAGATGTGAGAAGTTATATCCTTGGTTACAAAGGTGAGAAATTATGTCCTTGGTGATAGAAGTGAGAAATTATATTCTTAGTTATAGATGTGAAAAATTATATCCGTGGTTATAGAGGTGAGAAGTTACATCCTTGGTTACAAAGGTGAGAAGTTATATTCTTAGTTATAGATGTGACAAATTATATCAGTGGTTATACATGTGAGAACTTACCTCTTTGGTTATAGAGCTGAGAATTTATATCCTTGGTTACAGAAGTGAGAAGTTATATCCGTGGTTATAGAGGTGAGAAATTATGTCCTTGGTTATAGAAGTGAGAAGTTATATCCTTGGTTACAAAGGTGAGAAGTTATATCCTTGGTTACAGAAGTGAGAAGTTATATCCTTGGTTATAGAGGTGAGAAGTTATATCCTTGGTTACAAAGGTGAGATATTATACTCTTGGTTACAGAAGTGAGAAGTTATGTCCTTGGTTATAGATATGAGAAGTTATATCCTTGGTTACAAAGGTGAGAAGTTATATCCTTGGTTACATAAGTGAGAAGTTATATCCTTGGTTATAGAGGTGAGAAATTATGTCCTTGGTTATAGAGGTGAGAAGTTATATCCTTGGTTACAAAGGTGAGAAATTTGTCCTTGGTTATAGAGGTGAGAAGTTATATCCTTGGTTACAAAGGTGAGACATTATGTACTTGGTTATAGAGGTCAGAATTCATATCTTTAGTTATAGAGGTGAGAAGTTACTTCCTTGGTTATAGAGATTAGAAGTTATATCCTTGGTTATAGAGGTGAGAAATTATATCCTTGGTTATAGAGGTAAGAAGTTATACTCTTAGTTATAGATGTGAAAAATTATGTCCGTGGTTATAGAGGTGAGAAGTTATATCCTTGGTTACAGAAGTGAGAAGTTATATCCGTGGGTATAGAGGTGAGATATTATGTGCTTTGTTATAGAGGTGAGAAGGTATATCCTTGGTTACAAAGGTGAGAAGTTATATTCTTGGTTACAGAAGTGAGAAGTTATATCATTTGTTATAGAGGTGATAAATTATGTCCATGGTTATATAGGTGAGAAGTTATACCCTTGGTTATAGAGGTGAGAAATTTTATCCTTGGTTATAGAGGTAAGAAGTTATATCCTTGGGTACAGAAGTTAGAAGTTATATCCATAGTTACAAAGGTGAGAAATGATGTCCTTGGTTTTAGAGGTGAGAAGTTATATTCTTAGTTATAGATGTGACAAATTATGTCTGTGGTTATAGAGGTGAGAAGTTACATCTTTGGTTATAGAGGTGAGAAGTTATATCCTTGGTTACAGAAGTGAGAAGTTATATCCGTGGTTATAGAGGTGAGAAATTATGTGCTTTGTTATAGAGGTGAGAAGTTATATCCTTGGTTACAAAGGTGAGAAGTTATATCCTTGGTTACAGAAGTGAGAAGTTATATCCTTTGTTATAGAGGTGAGAAATTATATGTCCATGGTTATATAGGTGAGAAGTTATGCCCTTGGTTACAGAAGTGAGAAGTTATATCCTTGGTTATAGAAGTGAGAAGTGACATCCTTGATTATAGAAGTGAGAAGTTATATCCTTTGTTACAAAGGTAAGAAATTATGTTCTTGGTTATATAGGTGAGAAATTATGTCCTTGGTTATTGAGGTGAGAAGTTGTATCCTTGGTGATAGAGGTAAGAAGTTATATCCTTGGTGATAGAGGTGATAAGTTATATCCTTGGTGATAGAGGTGAGAAGTTATATCCTTGGTGATAGAGGTGATAAGTTATATACTTGGTGATAGGAGTGAGAAGTTATATCTTTGGTGATAGGGGTGAGAAGTTACATCCTTGGTTATAGAGGTGAGAAGTTATATCCTTGGTTACAAAGGTGAGAAATTATGTCCTTGGTTATAGAAGTGAGAAGTTATATTCTTGTTTATAGAAGTGATAAGTTATGTCCTTGGTTATAGAGGTGAGAAATTATGTCCATGGTTATATAGGTGAGAAGTTATACCCGTGGTTACAAAGGTGAGAAGTTATGTCCTTGGTTACAGAAGTGAGAAGTTATATCCTTGGTTACAAAGGTGAGATGTTATACTCTTGGTTACAGAAGTGAGAAGTTATATCCTTGGTTATAGAGGTGAGAAATTATGTCCTTGGTTATAGAGGTGAGAAGTTATATCCTTGGTTACAAAGGTGAGAAATTATGTACTTGGTTATACAGGTCAGAATTTATATCTTTGGTTATAGAGGTGAGAAATTATATCCTTGGTTATAGATGTGAGAAGTTATATCCTTGGTTACTGAAGTTAGAAGTTATATCCATGGTTACAAAGGTGAGAAATTATGTCCTTGGTTATAGAGGTGAGAAGTTATATCCTTGGTTACAAAGATGAGAAATTATGTCCTTGGTGATAGAAGTGAGAAGTTATATTCTTAGTTATAGATGTGAAAAATTATATCCGTGGTTATAGAGGTGAGAAGTTATATCCTTGGTTACAAAGGTGAGAAGTTATACTCTTGGTTACAGAAGTGAGATGTTATATCCTTGGTTACAAAGGTGAGAAATTATGTCCTCGGTTATAGAGGGGAGAAGTTATATCTTCGGTTACAAAGGTGAGAAATTATGTACCGGTACTTGGTTATAGAGGTCAGAATTTATATCTTTGGTTATAGAGTTGAGAAGTTACATCCATGTTTATAGAGGTGAGAAGTTATATCCTTGGTTACAAAGGTGAGAAATTATGTCCTTGGTTATAGAGGTGAGAAGTTATATCCTTGGTTACAAAGGTGAGAAATTATGTCCTTGGTTATAGAGGTGAGAAGTTATATCCTTGGTTACAAAGGTGAGAAATTATGTCCTTGGTTATAGATGTGAAAAATTATATCCGTGGTTATAGAGGTGAGAAGTTACATCTTTGGTTATAGAGGTGAGAAGTTATATCCTTGGTTACAAAGGTGAGAAGTTATATTCTTAGTTATAGATGTGACAAATTATATCAGTGGTTATACATGTGAGAACTTACCTCTTTGGTTATAGAGCTGAGAATTTATATTCTTGGTTACAGAAGTGAGAAGTTATATCCGTGGTTATAGAGGTGAGAAATTATGTCCTTGGTTATAGAAGTGAGAAGTTATATCCTTGGTTACAAAGGTGAGAAGTTATATCCTTGGTTACAGAAGTGAGAAGTTATATCCTTGGTTATAGAGGTGAAAAGTTATATCCTTGGTTACAAAGGTGAGATGTTATACTCTTGGTTACAGAAGTGAGAAGTTATGTCCTTGGTTAAAGAGATGAGAAGTTATATCCTTGGTTACAAAGGTGAGAAGTTATATCCTTGGTTACATAAGTGAGAAGTTATATCCTTGGTTATAGAGGTGAGAAATTATGTCCTTGGTTATAGAGGTGAGAAGTTATATCCTTGGTTACAAAGCTGAGACATTATGTCCTTGGTTATAGAGGTGAGAAGGTATATCCTTGGTTACAAAGGTGAGAAGTTATATTCTTGGTTACAGAAGTGAGAAGTTATATCATTTGTTATAGAGGTGATAAATTATGTCCATGGTTATATAGGTGAGAAGTTATACCCTTGGTTATAGAGGTGAGACATTATATCCTTGGTTATAGAGGTAAGAAGTTATATCCTTGGTTATAGAGGTGAGAAGTTATATCCTTGGTTACAAAGGTGAGATGTTATACTCTTGGTTACAGAAGTGAGAAGTTATGTCCTTGGTTATAGAGATGAGAAGTTATATCCTTGGTTACAAAGGTGAGAAATTATGTACTTGGTTATACAGGTCAGAATTTATATCTTTGGTTATAGATGTGAGAAGTTATATCCTTGGGTACAGAAGTTAGAAGTTATATCCATAGTTACAAAGGTGAGAAATTATGTCCTTGGTTTTAGAGGTGAGAAGTTATATCCTTGGTTACAAAGGTGAGAAATGATGTCCCCGGTGATAGAAGTAAGAAGTTATATTCTTAGTTATAGATGTGACAAATTATGTCTGTGGTTATAGAGTTGAGAAGTTACATCTTTGGTTATAGAGGTGAGAAGTTATATCCTTGGTTACAGAAGTGAGAAGTTATATCCGTGGTTATAGAGGTGAGAAATTATGTGCTTTGTTATAGAGGTGAGAAGTTATATCCTTGGTTACAAAGGTGAGAAGTTATATCCTTGGTTACAGAAGTGAGAAGTTATATCCTTGGTTATAGAAGTGAGAAGTGACATCCTTGGTTATAGAAGTGAGAAGTTATATCCTTTGTTACAAAGGTAAGAAAATATGTTCTTGGTTATATAGGTGAGAAATTATGTCCTTGGTTATTGAGGTGAGAAGTTGTATCCTTGGTGATAGAGGTAAGAAGTTATATCCTTGGTGATAGAGGTGAGAAGTTATATCCTTGGTGATAGAGGTGAGAGGTTATATCCTTGGTGATAGAGGTGATAAGTTATATACTTGGTGATAGGGGTGAGAAGTTATATCTTTGGTGATAGGGGTGAGAAGTTACATCCTTGGTTATAGAGGTGAGAAGTTATATCCTTGGTTACAAAGGTGAGAAATTATGTCCTTGGTTATAGAAGTGAGAAGTTATATTCTTGTTTATAGAAGTGATAAGTTATGTCCTTGGTTATAGAGGTGAGAAGTTACATCCTTGGTTATAGAAGTGAGAAGTTACATCCTTGGTTATAGAGGTGAGAAGTTATATCCTTCATTAAAATGGTGAGAAATTATGTCCTTGGTTATTGAAGTGAGAAGTTTTATCCTTGGTTACAAAGGTGAGAAATTATGTCCTTGATTATACAGGTCAGAATTTATATCCTTGGTTACATAGGTGAGAAATTATGTCCTTGGTGATAGAAGTGAGAAGTTATATTCTTAGTTATAGATGTGAAAAATTATATCCGTGGTTATAGAGGTGAGAAGTTATATCCTTGGTTACAAAGGTGAGAAGTTATACTCTTGGTTACAGAAGTGAGATGTTATATCCTTTGTTACAAAGGTGAGAAATATGTCCTTGGTTATAGAGGTGAGAAGTTATATCCTTGGTTACAAAGGTGAGAAATTATGTCCTTGGTTATAGAGGGGAGAAGTTATATCTTCGGTTACAAAGGTGAGAAATTATGTACTTGGTTATAGAGGTCAGAATTTATATCTTTGGTTATAGAGTTGAGAAGTTACATCCATGTTTATAGAGGTGAGAAGTTACATCCTTGGTTATAGAGATTAGAAGTTATATCCTTGGTTATAAAGGTGAGAAATTATATCCTTGGTTATAGAGGTAAGAAGTTATATCCTTGGTTACAGAAGTGAGAAGTTATATCCTTGGTTATAGAGGTGAGAAATTATGTCCATGGTTATATAGGTGAGAAGTTATACCCGTGGTTACAAAGGTGAGAAGTTATGTCCTTGGTTACAGAAGTGAGAAGTTATATCCTTGGTTACAAAGGTGAGATGCTATACTCTTGGTTACAGAAGTGAGAAGTTATATCCTTGGTTATAGAGATAAGTTATATCCTTGGTTACAAAGGTGAGATGTTATACTCTTGGTTATAGAGGTGAGAAGTTATATCCTTGGTTATAGAGGTGAGAAGTTATATCCTTGGTTACAGAAGTGAGAAGTTATATCCATAGTTACAAAGGTGAGAAATGATGTCCTTGGTTATAGATGTGAGAAGTTATATCCTTGGTTACAAAGGTGAGAAATTATGTCCTTGGTGATAGAAGTGAGAAATTATATTCTTAGTTATAGATGTGAAATTTATATCCGTGGTTATAGAGGTGAGAAGTTACATCTTTGGTTATAGAGGTGAGAAGTTATATCCTTGGTTACAAAGGTGAGAAGTTATATTCTTAGTTATAGATGTGACAAATTATATCAGTGGTTATACATGTGAGAACTTACCTCTTTGGTTATAGAGCTGAGAATTTATATCCTTGGTTACAGAAGTGAGAAGTTATATCCGTGGTTATAGAGGTGAGAAATTATGTCCTTGGTTATAGAAGTGAGAAGTTATATCCTTGGTTACAAAGGTGAGAAGTTATATCCCTGGTTACAGAAGTGAGAAGTTATATCCTTGGTTATAGAGGTGAGAAGTTATATCCTTGGTTACAAAGGTGAGATGTTATACTCTTGGTTACAGAAGTGAGAAGTTATGTCCTTGGTTATAGAGATGAGAAGTTATATCCTTGGTTACAAAGGTGAGAAGTTATATCCTTGGTTACATAAGTGAGAAGTTATATCCTTGGTTATAGAGGTGAGAAATTATGTCCTTGGTTATAGAGGTGAGAAGTTATATCCTTGTTTACAAAGGTGAGAAATTTGTCCTTGGTTATAGAGGTGAGAAGTTATATCCTTGGTTACAAAGGTGAGACATTATGTACTTGGTTATAGAGGTCAGAATTCATATCTTTAGTTATAGAGGTGAGAAGTTACATCCTTGTTTATGGAGGTGAGAAGTTACTTCCTTGGTTATAGAGATTAGAAGTTATATCCTTGGTTATAGAGGTGAGAAATTATATCCTTGGTTATAGAGGTAAGAAGTTATATTCTTAGTTATAGATGTGAAAAATTATGTCCGTGGTTATAGAGGTGAGAAGTTACATCTTTGGTTATAGAGGTGAGAAGTTATATCCTTGGTTACAGAAGTGAGAAGTTATATCCGTGGGTATAGAGGTGAGGTATTATGTGCTTTGTTATAGAGGTGAGAAGGTATATCCTTGGTTACAAAGGTGAGAAGTTATATTCATGGTTACAGAAGTGAGAAGTTATATCATTTGTTATAGAGGTGATAAATTATGTCCATGGTTATATAGGTGAGAAGTTATACCCTTGGTTATAGAGGTGAGAAATTATATCCTTGGTTATAGAGGTAAGAAGTTATATCCTTGGGTACAGAAGTTAGAAGTTATATCCATAGTTACAAAGGTGAGAAATGATGTCCTTGGTTTTAGAGGTGAGAAGTTATATCCTTGGTTACAAGGGTGAGAAATGATGTCCCCGGTGATAGAAGTGAGAAGTTATATTCTTAGTTATAGATGTGACAAATTATGTCTGTGGTTATAGAGGTGAGAAGTTACATCTTTGGTTATAGAAGTGAGAAGTTATATCCTTGGTTACAGAAGTGAGAAGTTATATCCGTGGTTATAGAGGTGAGAAATTATGTGCTTTGTTATAGAGGTGAGAAGTTATATCCTTGGTTACAAAGGTGAGAAGTTATATCCTTGGTTACAGAAGTGAGAAGTTATATCCTTTTGATATAGAGGTGAGAAATTATATGTCCATGGTTATATAGATGAGAAGTTATACCCTTGGTTACAGAAGTGAGAAGTTATATCCTTGGTTATAGAAGTGAGAAGTGACATCCTTGGTTATAGAAGTGAAAAGTTATATCCTTTGTTACAAAGGTAAGAAATTATGTTCTTGGTTATATAGGTGAGAAATTATGTCCTTGGTTATTGAGGTGAGAAGTTGTATCCTTGGTGATAGAGGTAAGAAGTTATATCCTTGGTGATAGAGGTGGTAAGTTATATACTTGGTGATAGGGGTGAGAAGTTATATCTTTGGTGATAGGGGTGAGAAGTTACATCCTTGGTTATAGAGGTGAGAAGTTATATCCTTGGTTACAAAAGTGAGAAATTATGTCCTTGGTTATAGAAGTGAGTAGTTATATTCTTGTTTATAGAAGTGATAAGTTATGTCCTTGGTTATAGAGGTGAGAAGTTACATCCTTGGTTATAGAAGTGAGAAGTTACATCCTTGGTTATAGAGGTGAGAAGTTATATCCTTCATTAAAATGGTGAGAAATTATGTCCTTGGTTATTGAAGTGAGAAGTTTTATCCTTTGTGATAGAGGTGAGAAGTTATATCCTTGGTTACAAAGGTGAGAAATTATGTCCTTGATTATAGAAGTGAGAAGTTATATCCTTGGTTACAAAGGTGAGAAATTATGTACTTGGTTATACAGGTCAGAATTTATATCTTTGGTTATAGAGGTGAGAAATTATATCCTTGGTTATAGATGTGAGAAGTTATATCCTTGGTTACTGAAGTTAGAAGTTATATCCATGGTTACAAAGTTGAGAAATTATGTCCTTGGTTATAGAGGTGAGAAGTTATATCCTTGGTTACAAAGGTGAGAAATTATGTCCTTGGTGATAGAAGTGAGAAGTTATATTCTTAGTTATAGATGTGAAAAATTATATCCGTGGTTATAGAGGTGAGAAGTTATATCCTTGGTTACAAAGGTGAGAAGTTATACTCTTGGTTACAGAAGTGAGATGTTATATCCGTGGTTACAAAGGTGAGAAATATGTCCTTGGTTATAGAGGTGAGAAGTTATATCCTTGGTTACAAAGGTGAGAAATTATGTCCTTGGTTATAGAGGGGAGAAGTTATATCTTCGGTTACAAAGGTGAGAAATTATGTACTTGGTTATAGAGGTCAGAATTTATATCTTTGGTTATAGAGTTGAGAAGTTACATCCATGTTTATAGAGGTGAGAAGTTATATCCTTGGTTACAAAGGTGAGAAATTATGTCCTTGGTTATAGAGGTGAGAAGTTATATCCTTGGTTACAAAGGTGAGAAATTATGTCCTTGGTTATAGAGGTGAGAAGTTATATCCTTGGTTACAAAGGTGAGAAATTATGTCCTTGGTTATAGAGGTGAGAAGTTATATCCTTGGTTACAAAGGTGAGAAATTATGTCCTTGGTTATAGAGGTGAGAAGTTATATCCTTGGTTACAAATTGAGAAATTATGTCCTTGGTGATAGAAGTGAGAAGTTATATTCTTAGTTATAGATGTGAAAAATTATATCCGTGGTTATAGAGGTGATAAGTTATATCCTTGGTTACAAAGGTGAGAAGTTATACTCTTGGTTACAGAAGTGAGATGTTATATCCTTGGTTACAAAGGTGAGAAATATGTCCTTCGTTATAGAGGTGAGAAGTTATATCCTTGGTTACAAAGGTGAGAAATTATGTCCTTGGTTATAGAGGGGAGAAGTTATATCTTCGGTTACAAAGGTGAGAAATTATGTACTTGGTTATAGAGGTCAGAATTTATATCTTTGGTTATAGAGTTGAGAAGTTACATCCATGTTTATAGAGGTGAGAAGTTACATCCTTGGTTATAGAGATTAGAAGTTATATACTTGGTGATAGAGGTGAGAAGTTATATACTTGGTGATAGGGGTGAGAAGTTATATCCCTTGGTTATAGAGGTGAGAAGTTATATCCCTGGTTACATAGGTGAGAAATTATGTCCGTGGTTATATAGGTGAGAATTTATATCCTTGGTTACAAAGGTGAGAAATTATGTCCTTGGTTATAGAAGTGAGAAGTTATATTCTTGGTTATAGAAGTGAGAAGTTATGTTCTTGGTTATAAAGGTGAGAATTAATGTCCTTGGTTATAGAGGTGAGAAGTTACATCCTTGGTTATAGAGGTGAGAAGTTACATCCTTGGTTATAGAGGTTAGTTAGTTAGTTAGTCGTCGGATCATCATCACTGTATACTGGACACATCCATAGTTGCTCCGATCTCTCCTTGAGTATATCCGCCATCACACTTCTGCTGACAGTACCGGACCTATGCTGGTTGACCATCATTCTTCTGCGCCCTCCAAAATGTTCACCTCTAGCAACACCGCATTTCAATCCCTGATCTTTAATCCTAGCCATTGAAAAGGAATCATCATCCACATTAGCCTCACTCTCGCATGTTATATCTCTTAAGGAGTTCAAAACGTCAGCGCGATCCATTGCCCCATCGCCCTGTGCCACAATCGCACACGATGCCAGTTGATCCGCTCTTTCATTGCCTCGAACGCCCACATGTCCCGGCACGAAATTAAATTTAATTGCTTTCAATCTCGCATTTCTCAAGGCCTCAATCCACTGTTCGTGAACGAGACCCACTTGTACCTTCTTAATCATACTCATAGAGTCGCTCAAGATGCAGACCTGCGTTATCTTCTGTGTGCGTAGCCACTCAAATGCCTTGGTCACCTCCATAGTCTCCATGGTCATACTACTCATAGTGACAGCAAAGGCACCACTTTCCTCCTTGATCATTTTACCTGCGCACTGAGCTGTAAAGGCCCAAGCACTGCGAACATGCCTAATTACAGATCCATCAGTGTATATAATCACACCCCCCTCTTTGATATTCTCACTGATTAAAGCCTGCACTTCTTTCTCCACAGCTGTGGGACACCATTCTCTGCATTCCCTGCTAAG
This sequence comes from Meghimatium bilineatum, assembly GCA_034231615.1. Lineage (NCBI taxonomy): Eukaryota > Metazoa > Mollusca > Gastropoda > Stylommatophora > Philomycidae > Meghimatium > Meghimatium bilineatum. The sequence goes on along the minus strand of CM067299.1, from coordinate 66,717,232 downwards.
TGATATTACTTCTCTCAAAAGTTTCAAAATCTGTGGATAGACCTATCCATTCCACACCTGCTGCCACATCCTGTAATCTGCACATGCTTTGTATTACATCCTCAGCACGTCCCATCCACGACCTTCCTCTCTTGAGTCTGCTGCCTTTAACTTTCTGTATTTCGGAATGCAACGGGTGAAGAAACATCCTTTGTTATAGATGTGAGATTTACATAACGTTTTGTAAAGTTTTCAAACCTTTAGATAACGGGGTATTGTTCAAACCCATTCATCTCCTACCTTAGGAAAATAAGTCATGACATTTAGAACTGGTAAACAAGTAAAAAAGATGATGGTTAACCCCCCCCCAATACCCCTTAAGGGTGTCCCCCCTCCCCCAGAAATCAACACAAAGCAATGTAATGAGGTAGCATGACAGCAAAGTCATATCTTCTGCTCTTAAAGTGTTTAATAATTGTCATAGTAAAGGTGACTTCATTATGAAACTAAATATCTCAGAAACAATTAGAGAAAAAACGTATTTGAATCATTGATTTGTGATTTCTATGTTGACTTATTTTTTTAAAAAGTCATTTTAAAAAAAACCAAAATCTTACAGAAGAAATAATTGTTTTAAAATTATTTTAGAAATATAAATATTTGATCTGTATGTTTTTAAAAAAATGACTTTGTGGACCTTTTGTACGAGTTTTGATCTCAGTAAGTTTATAAGTATGAGATTACCTCACCATTTTTATCTCCGAAATTGACTTATTCAAAATATACATACATTTTTATGGCTTTATTTGGCTTAATGATCTTTATATAATAAATTGTTGGAGTAATGAGTATTTTTTAATCAGTTTTATAAAATGTGGCCTATTGAAGTGGTTGATTAAATGTGGCCTATTGATGTTGAATTTAAATAATGCCAATAAATATTGGTTGCTGGCTCAATTTAAATATATCACAACATATTAAACAATTTACAAAGGCAAGAGACAGAATGTGTGTGATATCCATTGCAGCCAACCTTCACCTTCATTGTAGTGCCAGCACTTGGGGATCATCTGATCACTAGATAGCACAATGGAACTACAAGATTTCCAGTAGGATGTATTCCAACGAATGATGATGCGTTGTGTCGCTGTTTTATTTACAACAATAACTCAGCACATCTTACTTTGGCTGTGTTTTTATGCAATATACTCCTTTGAAATATTTCAGTATAAATATATTTCTATAAGTTATTTTTTCTTCAATATTTATACTAGGGGTGTACCAGATTTCAGCTCCGGCAAATCCGGACTCCAGCCATTTTTATAAATCCGGCTTCGGCTCTGGCTCCGATCCAATTTTGCCGGATTTAGGCCGGATTTGTGTTGCCTAGTCACGTGAATTTTCTGTACATGTTTCATAAGGCCAAGCCGAATTTTAGGCAATAGCACAGTAGCACTTCCTGGTTTACTATTTCTCACTGATGTAAATAAGAATTTTAAGAAATAAACACTCATTTTGAATTTTAATGGTGCATTACTTCATGAGTTTGTGGGACTTGAATATTTAGAATTTTCGTAAATTTCTGTGGTCTTGCCGATAAAATAAAATGACATCAAAATCTAAGTCATACAGCGCCGTTTAGGATTATTTCAAGGTTAAAGACGATGATTCAGCGGAAGTAATATATAAGTTGTGTGACAAACAGTTATCGCGTGGACGATCAGATCGTTTCAAAGACTTCTCAACATCATCAATGTAGACCCATTTGCGATCAATGCACAGAAAAAGCTATGACAAAATGATATAAAAGAAAGCATCACCGGAGGCCAGTGTATTGGCGTGGCGACCACATCTATGATGAATCCATGTTTGCACAAAGCAAGCAGCAGTACCCAGCAGTCAATTGTGCAGGCATGGGACATGGCCAAACTTTGGGGCATCAACTGCAGCTGTGTGCTCATGATGGTCTTTGAGTCTAACGTATGTTGCTGACATCATCAGTACTGGAAGAAAATTGGTAGGACATTTCAAACACTCTTCGTCAGCAACTAATCGTTTGCATGAACTTCAAAATTAATTAAACCTACCACAACATCAGCTTATCCAGGATGTGACAACACGATGGAACTCAATGTTCTAAATGCTATGACGTCTGTTAGAACAACGGCGCAGCATCAGCCTGTACTGTGTTGAAATTGATTAGGTAACTGGGCTAACGGCACAGCAGTGAGCAGTCACGAAGAATGTGGTAGCTACTTTGGCACCATTTGAAGAACTCACACGTGAAATAAGTGCAGCTCAAGCATCAATATCAGTTGTGATCCCATTAGTGAAAACACTTATGACTTTCCTCCAGAAAGAAGGTATTGATGCTGGAATCAAAACTATGAAAGCAGCTCTGCATGAAGCTGTTAGCAGCAGATTTGCGGACATTGAATCTAACAGTATTTACACCTGTGCCACACTACTTGATCCTCGATTCAAGCTGTGCTTCTTCGAACTTGGCAGAAGTGATTTACGAGCCCATCTGATGTTAGCAGCTAACTCCATTTTTGATTCAGCAAACAGAGTCAGTGCACAGGATCCATCAGCTACTAGTAGTAGTACTAGTGTTTTGACTTCTGTGAGCACTGCCACACAGTATGAGTCCAGCCTATGGAGCTGTTTTGACACAATTGCAGAGGAAAATCCCACCACAGATCGTTCTGCAAGTGCCGAAGGCAACAGCATTAACACTGAGATGACACAGTACCTGTCAGAGCCACTTCACACTCGACAGTCAGATCCAGTTTCATAGTGGCATGCCAATAAGCAAAGATTTCCAAGTATGACTAGACTGGCGCAGGCATTTCTTGCACCACCACCTACAAGTGTGCCATCGGAAAGGCTGTTCAGTACTGCAGGAGACATTATCACCGACCACCGTAATATTTTCCTGAAATACAACTCGTTCCTTCTTGACTCTGAGAGTTCAACTTCACAGCCATAATGAAGACTGACTGACTGAAATAGTGAAAGTACTGAATGAATGTATTTCAATAAATTCAATATGTTCAATGTACTGTTGTTGTGAGTTGTAACTGAGCTGCCAATTAGCCAACTGAAAACTTTGTGAAAACTAAAAATTAAAATTACTAAATTAGCATTATGTGCTTATGTATTATGTTTCATCTTGAACTTATGGAACTTAATATTACTTATTATAATGTAAATATAATTATTTTACATTTAAATGACAATATGAGTATATGGCATCATTGTCATGTCTATAGTAATGAACTGCAGTAATAAACAGTCGAGTGACTCCACTCACCTAAGTCAAGTGATGTAGTACGTTATTTTATTGCCGGATTTCACTTCATAAATCCGGCCAAATCCGGATTTCAAAAATTTGAAAACAGTACAGCCCTAATTTATACTAATATACTCACTATTTTTCTTGTGGTTAAAAAATAACTCTTGTGGTTCAAGCCAACAGGAAATGGGTATCAGGGCTTATGCTTTTGGAAAGTTGAGGAATATTGCCATTGCTACTGAACATGGATATCACCAACGCTACTAAGATTGAATGTCACGATCGTTACTGAGCATGAATATCACCATCACTGCTGAGCTTGAATGTCACCATCACTGCTGAGCTTGAATGTCACCATCACTGCTGAGCATGAATATCACCATCACTGCTGAGCTTGAATGTCACCATCACTGCTGAGCATGAATATCACCATCACTGCTGAGCTTAAATGTCACCATCACTGCTGAGATTGAATGTCACTATCACTACTGCTAAGGGATAACACTAATCAGTCAGTGTCTGATTAACTAATGACTAGACAGCTCAACGTTTATAGAAAAAAAGTACAAGATATGTTGCTGATTCATAACTCGACTCAACTTTCAGCAGTTTTGATGACATGGTTTTAATAAAACATGTATTTTTTTTGCAGTATCTACTCAAGAATAACATCTGCTATGACTCTGAGTATGTGTTCTATGACATTAGAGTGAGTATAATACTTGCACCCATGATTTAACAAATACTAAAGCTACCATGTTTGTGCCTACATATTATTTATGTTTGTTGACTAACAAAACAGAATTTCAGTTGGTCTATGCTGTGTCTGGATGTTGTGAGGAATGTATACATTTGTGCAATTTGTGTGAGTCATTGTGTTTTGAATTGCTCCATATTTAATAACAACAAAGGTCAAGACATTTACACTTGGTAAAGTGACATTTTTGGAGGTTTACTAACTATTTGCTTAGTTAGTAAACACACTATCTTTCGCATTGAAGCAGTTTTGCAAATATGATGAATCACTGTTGAGTCATGTTTCCTACCTTGTGACTTCTTTCAGAGCTTGTTCTCCCAATGTAATTCACTGCTTCTTCTCTATTAATTTTAGAACATAAGATTGAAGGAAAGGGGAAGGCAATATGGTAAATGGAAAGGAAATAGCAAGGTGGAAATGTCTGTTAGAATGACAACAAATGTTTGTCATTATAGACCACAACAGAACTGATGATCAGTACCTACACAGCTCAAGTGAGGAGCTGCGAGATCACATTAACCTTCTCACCAAAAGCTGCTTCAATAACATGAAGATCAATACAGAAAAAAACAAAGTAATGTATAGAAGCAGAAAACCCAATACAATCAACATAAAGATAAATTATCAACTACTGAAACAAGTACAGTAATTTAAATATCTCGGGAGCATTTTTACGGATGAATGAAGAATGGACACATATATCATGGCAAGAATTTTTAAAAAGCCAGCTACGTCAATTAGGAACCCATGTCAATCTTGAAACACACATCTATCCCAATGGAAACCAAAAGGCAAATCATAAATTCAATTGTAAAATTGTGTTAACAATGTCAGATTAGACACTAACTAAAGAATAAGAAAGAAAGTTTACTACATTCAAAATGCGATATTTAAGAAAATCAGAAAATAGAACAAGAAGAGACAATGTAAGGAATTAAGAGATTTCAAGAACCCTTGAAGCAACGTTTGTGGTGAAATATATTGAATAACAGAGACTGAAATGGTATGGCCACTTAATGAGAATAAACTCATATTGATCAGCATGTTATTGAAATCATGAGACATGACAATATTACTGTATATCAAGCGACTAAATGTGCCAGTGTGAAAATCAATCATGATTCATTCATGTGACACCTAACATCAGAAACAGAGACAAAACAATAGATAGATTATAGACAGATATAATGACAATGAGACAACAAACACTGAAAATACATTAAACACTTAATGGGTATATGAGATTTGAATTTAATGAGATGCTGTGTCATTGTAAGGTCAACATTGCACTTGTTGGGTGGAACCTACAACAATATAAAACAGACCACCATTTACATTACCAGTATTGGACTATATGCAAAGAAATTTATTGCAAAAGCAGCAAATAGTGGTACAGTATGACAGACAGAATCACTACCAATAACAAATGTCAATATTTCTTAAATTATTAATGGCTGACTGACCTGACTTTGATTTTCTATTAGGCAAATGCAACAAGTTTTGGTACCAACTCACAGAGTTTTAGTAGATCTCAACATGAGTACATTTAGTGGCCTGAAGATTGTCAAGATGGTACTCTGTCTCTCAGGTGTTTTGAAGCGTCTGAGGTGTGATGATTGCACAATTATTCTTTGCTGAAGATTATCCAGTCCCTGCACCATAGACAAAGGATTATACTTATCTCCATAGAAAGAATCCTGAGAGGGTCAAATCTGTTGACCTTGGTGGCCATTCAATGAGAATTAATCTTCTAATACATTTGCCTGGAAATTGTTGATGAAAGTAGTTTCTAACTTCATTGGCATAGTGTGAAGATAACGTTAAAACATATTCATTGTTATTTGCTGAAGCCACAGCCAGAGGAGCAACAAAGAGAATTGGATGGAGTTTCTGATAAGAATTCTCTACATTGTCGATTGGTAGCACCCTGCTCTGTTTTTGTCCTCGTGGATTTCTATACGCACACTATTTGGTGTAATTTGTGTTTTTAGTGAACATTCTTGAAGTGAGATATTCATTTGATCTAACACATATGATTTCTTCATCTTTGGCATCTCTTTTTCCTTGATCTGCCATTATTTCTGTCAATTAATAGTGTGTAGGATATTCTTACACACTCTTCTAAACATAATTGATCGCGCTTCCTCCAAAATTTATTTATATAATTTGCATGTATGGAGAATTTTTGGTAAAAATATCTCAGTGCATAAAAATAATTAAGTTTGTGTTTTATCCGTTGCATTAATTTCTTGAAAAAGTTCCTGTTTGGACTGTAACGTGGAAATAGTCCTTGTTCCTTTGTTTATTGTTATTTATTTTTGACATTAGTTTTTCTGTTTCATAGTTAATATATAACAGTAACATTATTACTTAATATGGTATTTATTGCATATATACAAGATTCCAGAAATAAGATATGCAGATGACACAGTACTCCTTACTACACATCCTGAGGGACTGAAACAACTGATCACAACAACAAAGAAATACAGCGAGATCCAAAATCTATATCTAAATGCACAGAAAACAAAAATTATGACAACAGACAAAACAAAGATCAAACCAATAATCAACATAGACAATATAGAACTAGAATGTGTAAACAAATTTTAATATCTGGGAGCAAATATTAGCAGTTCTGGAGACTGTTCAGTCAAGATTAGAAGAAGACTAACAATTGCAACACTCAAATTAACACAAATGAGAAAGCTATGGCAAAGTAGTAAGAAGAACATTGAAATTTTGAAATTACTGAAACTAAATGAAGGGTGGCTTCTAAATACCATCATAAGAAGAAAGCTACAGTATTTTGGACACTTAAAACGACATGACGGTATCAAAAGGCTGATTGTGCTACACTGTACTTTCCACTTTTCTGGATTGTGATAATGTTGGTTCAGTTTATTACAAATAAAATAACATTGAATATGCACAGAAAAAAGACACATATAAGGATAATACTAAAGCCAATGTGATTCATGCCATTCATGAAATTTGTATAAGAATCTCTTTTGTATTACAATCTATTGATTGTGTTCATATTATTGAAATGTATGTTGGATTTATTTTTCTGTCAGAACACAGTTCAAGGAATCCATACTTCTGGCATCTTACACCAGGCCATTTTGAAGGACCTAGGTAATACAAGCAGAATTATCCTGTTTTCGTCCCCAAATCTGAATCTTATTCTATCCTGTACTATTAAATCATTCATTTGCGTTTGTTCTCAAACTCCTGCAGATCAGCAGGATGTAGTCCAGAGAATGGAATGTGTTGTGTCATGGTTTACAGCAAAGCTGCGATATCTGCGCCTTTCGGCCTGACACATTCAAGTTCAGCATGGCTTTGGGTCACTGACCCTATATGGGTCCCATAACCTCCATCCCATAACCTCCTTAGTCGCCTCGTACGACAAGCACGGAAAGTACACAGTGTTGCTATTCTTTGCTCCCATTTCAGGCCCTGACAACACACGGGCGACTATTAAATAAAACTGTTCTTTTCACATCTATCATATCTGCATCTGTGTTTCTTCTAATTCAGAGGTCAATTTCCTATATTCAGCAGTCTATAAGGGTAGGTACCTCCATGAAGCATCAACAGAATATTCTCACAGTTGCTCTTCCTATTTTGTCTCTGGAGGTACATTTTATCCCACAGGTCTTCAAAAGTCTTTAAAAAATTTCTTTTTTCCTGTTCGTTCTAAATATTCTCTTATAACAAAACAATGGTCCTACAAGATTTTCAGCAGGATGTAATCCAGAAAACGGAAATGCATTGTGTCACCATTTTATTTGCACCAGTGTCTCAACACATCCGACTTTGGCATTCTTCAGGATCGGATTTTCTGTATTCTCTCAACTGACATCAGTCATATGTGCTCATTTTTATTTATTAAGAAAATATTTTGGGCCTCCTAAGCATGCTGCTTTCAAATATATTGACAATGGTCCATCTAGTTTTATATTATTGTGTAATTTTATTTGACAACAGTCCATCTAATTTATGTTATTGTGTAATTTTATTTGACAACAGTCCATCTAGTTTTATGTTATTGTGTAATGTTATTTGACAACAGTCCATCTAATTTATGTTATTGTGTAATTTTATTTGATAACAGTCCATCTAATTTATGTTATTGTGTAATGTTATTTGACAACAGTCCATCTAGTTTTATGTTATTGTGAAATGTTATTTGACAACAGTCCATCTAGTTTTATGTTATTGTGTAATGTTACATCATTAGGGATCTTTCTGATATAGTGTTTAAGCCATTTGCTTTGTGTTGATTAGGTGCTAACTATGTGCTAATGTGCTATATAAATAACCAAAATTTGAGGATCTCCGACAAAGTGAAGAGTGCCACAGTAACCAAACGAATAACTGATAAATTCTACATAAAGTACCTTATGTCATAGCATATTTGTACTTTTGGTAGTATTATTTCTAAATAGGTCACATTTCTAAAAATATCCTGCTTGTGTTGTCTTTTTTTATAATATGGATTTATTTGGAGATCCCTAGAGATTATCACTTGAAACTATGGTGTTATGAAGGATCCTCTCAGCAGGTTTTGTGCCACTTCATTGAGAGGGATGAAGTATAGAAATGGTAATCTGAGTAAAATGAAGTCAATCATTTGCTCCTTTTGAGCATTCTATATTTGGTCACATCAAATAACTGGTATATGTAGATTTCAACTAATCTTAAATCTGTTATGTTTTTTCTATTTCTTGCCACTCTTATCTTTACTTTTTTTATGATTCTTCTTTTCTGTAGTATGAACCGAGTATTTCAACCATGCCGAACATCTCTTGTCATCAGTGAATGTCTCAGTACGTGCCCATACCACCGGAGTTTACGAAGTTTATGATTGTTAACAGTGTTTCTTGTTGACTCGCTAAAAATGTAATTCTTTCATGCATAAACATGTGATATAATTAATTGTCACTTTGAAGGTTACTAGTAACAGGGAAAATGAAGGTTACTAGTAACAGGGAAAATGAAGGTTACTAGTAACAGGGAAAATGAAGGTTACTAGTAACAGGGAAAATGAAGGTTACTAGTAACAGGGAAAATGAAGGTTACTAGTAACAGGGAAAAGGGCTGGACCAAAACAATGAACCAGAGACATGACAGAGTGTTTGAACATGTCCTTGACAGCAATAGGTCAACTTGCATATAATTCTGAGGAGTTCAAATCCTGCATAAAGAATACTATATTCTTGAAAGAGTATATCACATGAATGAATGAATAAATAAATATTTATGCATAATTAACTAAGTGTGTAAAAAGTTGGAATACCATTTGCTAAATAGGTTAAATACCTATGCAATAGGTCACACACCTGTAGTTGTGTAATGAAACTGTTCTGATAACTAATCTTTATTGTTACTTAATTTTTTCAGATTTATATCTGTATTCTGAGAAATGTCACGAAACTAAACTATTACTCGAGAACTTGGCAAGTGAGGGCAAGAAACTCTTTCTCGTAACAAACAGTGGCTTTCCCTTTATGTGAGTAACAGTTTTCTCAACCTTGAAATAGCTAAATAATTAATATGTAATTTTTTTTATATTTTAAAGGGCCTGTGTGTTGTCAGGGCCTGAATAGCAACACTGTCACCTGCCAAACACATCGTCTGAGGCAACTAAGGAGGTTTAGGGGTGAAGTTGGTTTTCCCACCCCATAAAGGGTAAAAATGACATTTATCAATGCAATCTGAAAGTCACCAATAGCAATACAAGATGGCTAAAAGATTGTGAATAAAGTAGATGTTGTTTTTACACCTGAGAATAGTACTCTACAGTCACATGTATACAAAGATGAAGATTGGCAATAGAGCTGGGAGGACAGGCATCTCATACTGCAGAACACACTATTCTTCTTCTGCTGTTTTTATTCTCAAACTCCTAATTAGCAGAACAAAATGCAATATGTCATGGTTTGCAGCTTGGCTGCAATATCTGCACCGTTTAGTCTGATACATCCAACTTCAGCATTTGTCAGTGACTATTGTAGGTGTGAGTTCAGCTTTGTTTATATGCATTGCCTTTGTCTTTTTTTGCATTGAGAAAAAGATTTGTGCCCTGCGATGATGTTTAACTGACATAACTATGTGTTCTAAATCTGTGGTGTATTTGGTATTAGACTGGTGTCATCTAAATACCTAATTTATGGAACCTCATGTCCTCCAATATTAAGAGGATGAAAATGTTCATAATATGGGTCTTCTCGTACATTTCACATGATGTTTTCTGAGTATATGTTGAACAGGTGCGGTGAAAGGATGTATGCCCTGTCTGACTCTTTTTTTAACCTTAAACCAGTCAGATGTTTCTTCTTCCAGGTGGGCAGAAGACTGTGCTCCCTGATAAAGCATTATGAATTATATGAAATGGTGGGAAGCACATGCTTTCCATTATGTTCCATAATTGCTGTTGTGTTACACAGTCAAAAGGCCTTTGAATAGTCTGCAATAAACTCTACTACTCTATTAAATTTCTTATATTGAAAATTTGATCTCTAGTACCTCTGTTTTGTCTAAAACCTGCCTGAACTATATTGATTTCTTTGTCCATATGTTGTTCTATTTTTTGCATGATTATCTTGAGAAGTATCTTGCTGACATGACTGATCAGTGCAGTTGTTCTGTAATTTGTGCAGAGTTTAGAGTTGCCCTTGTTTGAAAGTGGTATATGTACTGATATTTTCCAATCTTTTGACCATATTTCATTTTTTTTAGATCTTAACACAGATTGCATGCTAGTCTAGGACACTGGGTTTTCCTACTTGTATCAATTTAGCAACCAAAATCATCGCACCCTGGAGACATGGGAGTTTTTAAGTTGTTATGGTCTTCATGAGTTTCTTGGCATTCTTATTACATAAGTGTTGGGAAAAATAGGCCTACATGCCAAATCCGTCCAGCCAAGCCATTTTTTTCTGGACTTATATAAAAGTACTTATTCGCTGGCCACAGAGCTCAGAAAACACAACTTGGAGATCCAAGGGACTATAACAAAACTCTGGCCCTATACCACTCATGCAAAAAATATCAATGCAGCTTGCTGATCCAGAAAGGTTGCCCATTACATGCATAATAATTATTATTATTATTCCTTCCTTTTGTTTGTTCTATATTTACTGCCTATTGTTCCTGCTCTTCCTGCCGTTTGTTTTATTTCATATCTTAATAGATGTATGTTATGATAGTAATGTCCTCTTATTTCACAGAGACCAGGGCATGAAGTATATGGTGGGAGAAGATTGGCTAGACTTGTTTGATGTGGTGATTGTTAATGCAAGGAAACCTAAGTTCTTTAAAGAAGGATCCAGGTTAGTAAGTTTACAATATTCTCCGTTCAATATTCTTTTAAATGTTCATATATATTTTATGATATTTATGAGTGAAGGTTTTATCACTGACATCAGAAATAAATGATCCAATCCTCGTCTCAGTAAATCAATTGGAATGTAGTGGCTCACAGTTCCAGTTTCATATAATAGCAAATCACTTATATAAGCACAGAAAATATAGTTTGGCAAACTTTCAGAAGGGAAAAGATCAAGAAGCAGACAACACCTGAGATACAAAGACAATTGCAAGGCTTAAATGAAAGAATTTTCTATTGACGACAATTACTGGTAAAATGTGGCAGAGGACAGTGGTGCATGGAGGTCGGAATTGCATAAAGCAGCAGAACTATTAAAAACAATTTTGAGGGGCAGACTAGAAAATAAGCGACACACGCACATCAAAAGTTAACACTTTTTTGACCAGCAGTCCAAAGCATACTTATATCCCATTACAGAGGGTGTGTGCACAATTTTTAGGCATCGACGTCTTTAAAAATTCATATTAAAATCAAACTTTTGCGAAAGAGCCTTGAAACATTTTATGTGTCATAATGAATTTTTGTACTTTCTGAATGAATTTCCCACCGAAGACGGATGTGTTGGGCCATTGGCGCAAATAGAACGGCAACACAACACATTTCCATTTTCTAGACTACATCCAACTGGAAATCTTGTAGAACCATTGTCCTGTTACAGGAGAGATCCAATGAGAGTTTGAGAATGAACACTGAAGATGAAGAAGTAGAATGAATTTGAAATCCCCAGAGTTATTTTAAGTGCAAAATCCTACTTATTATATTGCTAGGCTTAGATTTACATTACTTTCTATATATAATACAATCTCACCTTCGAAAACTCAGATTTATTCATGATTAATAACTCATAAATAGAATATCATTAATATATTTTCAATAGAAGATCGTCTGAAAAGAGAAACCTGGGAAGACCCAGACAAAGATGGATAGATGACATCAGAGAAATACTAGAACAGCAAGGCTGCACCAAGGCAGCTGCAGTTCTTTTGCACAGTTAGCAAACAAAAGCAGACTGCGACTCCCCATGACATCTAGTGGCACACATGGATAAGACAAGACAATATCCATAAATGACAGTCTATAGACTGCATTTCATGGGTGCTGCCATTTTGGAATAATGTACTTTCCCCTGGAGAACAATTTTTAGTAACATTGCTACAGTTACCATATTTCTCAAAATTGATCACGAAGGTTCTATAACAGAAATTTGATGACCATCAAAATTCGTCTTTAAAGTGTTAATGCAAAACTGTAGTGACTGATTCACTCTATAAAAAATATGGTCTTTCCCTGAACTCATGTCTACCAGTGCTCACAGTTTTTAAATAATTGCCCAGTCATATTTTTTTTTAGTTTGTGAAGTCACTCTGCCGATTCATTTCTTTCAATGAAATGGCTGCTGTATTGATACCTGTGAATTTTAAGAAAGCAACACAGCTGTTGTCTCCCTTGAGATACAGATGTATAGAGTTTAGGAGGGAGAGGGATGCTAGGGTTAGAATTACATCTAACCTTACCCCTAAGCCCCCCCCCCCAACTTGCTAAATTCTAGGATCATCCCTTCTCCTCTGGTGCGCATGCATGTCATAATCACAGTTTTTTTCTCCCTTTTACATACAGATATATGGAGTTTTGGAGGGTGGATGCTTGGGTTAGAATTAGATCTAAACCTACTTCTAATCCCCCCTCCTAAACTCTAGGATCATCCCCTGTACTCTGATGCACATTTTTGGCATTAAATCGTGGCATAATTTAATTTCCACTAACATTAGCCATTTTGTTTTTCTGGTGACATGGTTTGTTAATGACGTAATTTTATTGACTGTGCGAACAATAAATAACATTCCAGGAATGAACGTGTGTATAATATCTAATTCTGTTCACATTCCGTAAACAGGTCAAATATATAGTAGACATGCATTCAGGGAAAGGACCAAAAATACTATATTCCATCCATCCATAAACAGTATTTAGAGATTTTATCAAAAACTGCCTAACTAATAACTGAATTTTTGTAAGCAGTCTTAAAATATCTAAGAGGTTAAGAAATTTTGTTTTGCCATTGACATATTTATATAATAAATAATTTTACTTTTAATCTTTAGTTTATATTTTTAAAATGCATAATATCTCATCATTCATAAAAATATCTTACATGAAAAATCGGAACAAATCTTGCAGGGCAGATAAATAATTAATTCGATGCAAAAGTAATAAATAGATTATGAAATATGTTTATTAAATTCTTCTAATTGACTTTTGTCTAGAAATATTTTATGGTCATATTGAAGCCATTACTTTACAAAATGATATGTAGATATTGCCTTAGAGCTAGAGGAAAGGTTTAAATCTGAAAATTATACAAAATATTATCTTATCTTGTAGTACACATGAACTAAAATCACATTTTTTCGCACTCTTTCTAAGCAACAAAATTTAGAATGTCTTTACATTTTGTCTTTGTACAATATTTTATTTATTTGTAAACCTACAGTGATGTACAATACATGAAAAAGTGCAGAATTGAATGACATTTTCAGAATATGTGTGTGTTGTCTGTTTGAAGAACGGAAATACATAGTATATTAGATGAAAGTTTATGATCTTCTTCTTCTTCTGCGTTCGTTCTCAAACTCCTGCAAATTAGCAGGATGTAGTCCGGAGAACGGAATGCGTTGTGTCATAGTTTACAGAATTGCTGCGATATCTGCGCCTTTTGACCTGACACATCTGACTTCAGCATGGCTGTGGGTCACTGACCCTATATGGGATGGGACAGCCAACTCCATCCCATAACCTCCTTAATCTTCATTTATGATATGCGTGGAAGGTAAACAGTGTTGCTATTCTTTGCTCCCCTTTCGGGGCCCGGCAACACATGGTCGAAAGTTTATGATAAAACATAACATCTAAAATTCAAAAATATTTTTTCTAATGTCAGAAATATGACTGTATCATCTAAAGTTGGCTGTTTTGCAAAGTATATCCATTTTTGCAACTTATTGGAAGTTTTGAATATTTCTGTGCTCAAATAAAAGTTCTGTGATGATTTGAATGAGTTGACTAGCTTGAATTTCTTACAAAAGTTTTGCACTGACTTTGTTGATCGAAGGCCAACCAATAAACTTGAGATTTTTCATTTTCTCCCAAACTAATAGCACAAAATGACTGACCATAGTCACCCGACAAGACCTTTAGAATATTGTGATTGGACAAAATGCTACTGTTTATGAAGGATTTTGGTGAAGGTTTTCTTCGCAATGTCTACCACTGTCTCCAATTGTCTTTTAGAAAGATTAGCCAGAATAAGGAAAATATTTATCCATCTTTTAGAAAGACAGGCTTATATTAATAGTTAATGATGTAAGGGTTATATTGGTAAATATGGCTGAAAAGATTAAGATAAAACCTTGCAGGTTTGCATGTATATTACTTTTCAGTTTCAGTAGACTCAAACTGTAGATGACATTAATGTAAATTCTTACCCATGAGAATGTTAGATGTAGCTTGGTACTGGAATATTTATTGCATTTCTTTTTTTCTTTTTCAGACCATTTCGAGTTTATAATGTGGACCTGAGAGCACCGGAGTGGGGTCCTGTTACCAGCTTGAAAAAAGGGATCATTTATCATCAGGTGATTATTCTTTGTTCTATAACAGTGGTTGTTACAGAAGGAGGGCAGATTTCATTGTCAATAGCAGCTCTTTTCATAATTAGTTTGTGCTCTCTTCATGTAACATAGGTGTCATAGCAAACATTGTACTTTCATAAATAATGTGAGTATCATGGGAACATTGTACTTTCATAAATAATGTGAGTATCATGGGAACATTGTACTTTCTTTCATAAATAATGTGAGTATCATGGGAACATTGTACTTTCTTTCATAAATAATGTGAGTATCATGGGAACATTGTACTTTCTTTCATAAATAATGTGAGTATCATGGGAACATTGTACTTTCTTTTATAAATGACATGGATGTCATGGGAAACATTGTACTTTCTCGTATAAATAGCATAGGTGTCATGGGAAACTTTGTACTTTCTTTATAAATAACATGGGCGTCATGGGAAACATTGTAATTTTTGGTACTTTACGGGATAGTGTGTCCACACCCACATGACCACATGCTATCTTTTCAACGTTATGCACAGAACCATTTAATCTCAGTTATAGTTTACCCATGTTTCGTATCATCAGAGAAATCTCACATGACTAGCAGACATAGCCCATTAAGTGGGCAGATTCAGTGTTATATTGGTAACACTGTTGCTAATCTTAACCCCAACCGCTCCTTCCAAAAAACTAAATATTCCCTTCCCAAAAACTAAACACCTAACAACCGTAAATTCCCCTCCAAAAAACTAAAATACGCTGTCTCCTCTCCATAATATAATATTCTGTAATATAAATAGGCTACATGTTTTTAATGAGCGCAGTGTTTGTTTCGTAAAACATGTCACGTGGGTGTGGACACATTATCCCGTAAAGAACCTACTTTCTTTTATAAATAACATAGGTGAGTACTATAATCGCAGTCCAACCCCCAATATTTTGTGGAAAAATTTTGAATGGATATTGTTGTCACACCATTCGATATTCGAAATGCACCATTCATGAACACAATGACAATACATAAATGTACTAATACTACCTACAAATGAAAAGACAGCAGTAGAATTTCTGCAATTATATGGCATCTTTCCCAGAAAAAGAATATGTAGTATGGGCCACCCAATGAAAATCTACATTTTTGCTGGAGACAATTTGCATTGGGCGTGTCAAGATCGTCAGTACTAGAAGAAGAGGGAGATTACCAGTGGCACATGTTTAATGGGAACAAAAATGTCACTTGTCAATGTTGTTTCCTTCCTGTATTATTGGAGTTTAATCTTTAGGACCCTAAATTAAAACTGTGCAATTTCCCCCAGGGTCCTACATTCTTTTTGGAAAATGTGCGTTATTTATGGTGAGTGTTTGGTAAAAGCAATAACATTTTTGTTTGTAAAGATATCAAAATAATTTTTGCACGTGTAAATAAAGGAGTGAATAATAAATATAATCATTTTTTTTGGTTGTTGTATGTGTGATATGACAGTTGTGAGCAAGTTGAAAATTGGGTGGAAATCTCAAAACTCTGTTTTAAAAAATCACAAATATAATTTTCTGATGACCCTAATACTTGAGCAGTGTGTGGCAACATTGATAAAATCCTCCTAATTACCTATACTACTTGTATATATGTTGTTTCATATCCAAACTTATATAATATGGACTGAACAAACTAATAAAACATTAATAAATCGCATACAATGTCCATACGTCCAACACTATGTCTAGAAATATATACAACGTAATAATATTTCATACAGACACATGGCAACCCTGATACATATTGTTTTTGTGTTTTTCAATGAATAAACAAACATTCTTATAATATAACAACAAATTAAACAAAAAAACAACAATTAAAACATGTAGTGACAACCACTTACCATGCCATGCTGTACTCCATTTGATAGTAAAATATGGCATCAAAAATGGACAAAGTATTTCCATGAGTTCATGCCCTTTGACCCAATGCCATTGTGTGACATATGCATGTTCTGAAAAGCTATTGTTTTGTTCCATATAAGATGTTCCATTTATCCTGTCTTGGAGAAAGAAGCATATTTCTGATGTTATGCAAAGCTGGCCATTCAAAAAAATGGTGGTCGACAGTTTTGTAGGGATGAGTGCAAAGCTGGCATCCTGGAATGTGTTGTTGTTGTATTCTGTTCAGGTTATTGTAAAGCTGTAAATGTTATGTGCCAAGTATGAAGATGATACTCTTATCTTTCTTTCCCAGGAGGTTGATATTATCTTTGGGACTTGAACTGTTCATGTATTTGTAGATTTATCTCCCAGAGTTTCCCATGGTCCATCTGTTCTGCTAAGTCACTTTGCTAACAGATAACAATATCATTTTAACTGTGTGCATAGAATGTAATATTGAACTAGCTATTTATTTTTTTAAAAGGCGGGACTTCTTGTATAGACATTTATAAACACAAATGGAATAACTTTGTATTGTTATTAACATAAACTTATTGCATAGGAATCAAACACTTACAAGAAAAGAAATAAAAAGGGCATACAGCAAACAAAAGGAAAATAATAGGGAATAATATTCTTGCAGGGCAACCATCAGGAGCTTCAGAAGATGACAGGCTGGTATGGACCAAAGGTTCTCTATTTTGGTGATCATGTCTACAGCGACCTTGCAGTGAGTTTTTAGTTTTTCCTAAAGCTGGTAAATAGTAGACATTTTAAAAGTGACCTATCAGTCAGTAAAGATATTCTAGAAGGGTAAATTTTGTCAAGTAGGTAAGTTGTGTTTAAGAAGCTTGATTTTTATAGAGTATGGTATGGTTGATTTCATCTAGCAAGGTAGATTTTTATAGTTTGATTGATGTCATCTTGAAAGGTGCATTGTTATAGAGTATGGTTGATTTCATAGAGCAAGGTAGATTTTTATAGAGTATGGTTGATTTCATAGAGCAAGGTAGATTTTCATAGAGTACTGTTGTTTCACAGTTTTTGTTTTGTTTTTGTTTTTCTTTTGTTTTTCACTTCTCCACTTCAGCTCCACTGTTTGGGTATGAGCTCTAGTAACTTGATCCAAGAAGTTGTATCTGTGGGACACTCTTAGATGCATGAAGCCTGAACAGTATGTTGTCAATCAAGGCTTGACATTGTAAACTAGTGCCTTCAGTAAGGTATTAGCACTTCTATTTTCAACTGGCAGCAAAAAAAGGAATCTCACGACATAGACCACCAAATTCCCACTGTTGAGGCAACACTCTGCCAATGTTTGCCTTCCATTTGGTAAATAGGATTTCATCTATCTCCACAATCATTCCTTCTCCTCCAATGTGCCTTCGTGACAAATGTGTCATGCTGTGTACACAAATTTCACGCATAAATTCATTCCATTTGACAAATTTAGTCTTGCTCATCTGCAATTTTCTTGCACACCATCTCAGTAAACAGACATCTCAGATTAAATTAGCCATTTAGTTTTTGTGGCAACGCGATCTGCTAGTTTCGTAATTTCAGTGATGACACGAAAATTGCATGAATTATACCAAAGTTGGAATAGAACCTCGTATAATATAAAAAAAATTTGGAATGTAGGCACTCCACCTTGTACTGTAGCTAGATTTTTATAGAGTACTGTTGATTTAATCTACTAAGGTACATTTTTATAGAGTACTATTGATTTCATCTAACAAGGTAGATTTTGTATAGGGTATAATTGATTTTATCTAACACTGTAAATATTCATAGAGTATGTTTTATTTCATCTATCAAGGTAGATTTTTTTATAAGGTATGGTTATTTCATCTTGGAGTATAATTTTTATTGAGGATGATTAATATCATGTAGGAAGGTTGATATTTATTGTGTGTGGCTCATTTCAGGAATAATAAATTATTATGACGTGCCTTTGAAATGGAATAAGAAATACCTTTAACTCTTAGTATACATGAACTAAACTCACATTTTTTATGCACCCATTCTAAGCAACAAAATTAAGAGTGAGTTTACATTTAGTCTTTGTACAATAATTTATTTATTTGTAAACCATAGTAATGTAATATCACAATGTACAGAACTGAATGACATTTTCAGATTGTTTGTCTAATGTCGTGTTTGAAGGGAGGAAATATATAGTAGATATATTAGATGAAAGTTTATAATAAAACATAACAATCACAAAATTTCGACAAAGATAATTTCAAAATAATATCTGTTATGTCAGACATATGACTCTAGCATCTAAAATTGGCTGTTTTGTATAGTATATCCATTTGTGCAACTTTTGGGGAAGTTTCAAATGTTTCTATGTACAAATAAACATTCTGTGATGATTTCAACATTTGTTGACATGAGTTGAAGAATTTTCAAAAAAACTTAGATTTTCTGAGTTATATTTAGACTATGTGAAATATTTTATTTATTTGTAAACCTACAGAGATGTACTATACAACAAAATTTGCAAAATTGAATGTCATATCTAGAATATATGTCTGTTATCTTGTTTGAAGAACAGAAATATGTAGTATATTACTAGATAAAACATAGACCTAATGATTGTAAAACTCGCAAAACAAAACACTAGGCCTAAATTATAAAAAAATACTTATAGACTCAGCAAAATGAGACTATCATCTAAAGTTGGCAGTTTTGTATTGGATATCAATTTCTGCAACAATTTGAAAATTTTCAAATGTTTCTATGCACAAATAAATGTTCTATGATGATATGAATGTTTGTTTACATGTGAATATCTTATGAAAGTTGTTCAGTCTTTACCGATCAAATGCCAGCTACAATTCAACTTCCGATTTCATTTGCTCCTGAACTATTATCACAAATTGGCTGACCATAGTCACAAGGCAAGACCTTTAGAATTATTGTGGTTGGATGAAATACTACAGTATTTTTACAATCTCTTTTGGTGAAGACTATCATGACAACATGTCCAAAACATCTCGCCAAAAGACAATCATCTAGCCAAAAAAGAAGGGCCGTATTTTGTGGAACTATAAAACGTCTTTTAGAAAGATTAGACAGATAATTATCTGTACACTATGAGTTAATGGGCTGGACACTGAATGGTTATCTTGTATACCCTTTGACATATGCTTGAAGATACTGAACAACTTCAGATCTGTCCGATATGTTGAACCATTAACCAATTACAGTTTGTTTTTGGCAGCATATTCTATTCAAGCTATAATGAACAACCCAGCATGTATTTTACATTGTAGTAATTTTAGGCAATATTTACATATAGTAGATTGACATTGTTTTTGGATGGTCTGTATGCTCAACTTCTTGCAGCTGATATCAAATTAGGTACCTTGGCTATCTTAGACATGCTTACTGATGATTGTGGTACCTCTCAACCACAACACCAGACAATTTTTCTGTTTCAGGATCCATCACTGAAATATGGCTGGAGGACAGGAGCTATTATCCCAGAACTGGAGGTGGGTTTGAATACTTGTTTCTGATTATTCAACTCATGTTGTGGCATGGTCATCTTTCTAATTATTCATATGAGAGTACACTCTAATAAAAATGGTGGTAGGCTGCAATAAAATATGTATTGATGATGCTTGTGTCTTATAAGTCTTCATAGACAGTGATTATAGGAGACATGATCAACACTACTAATCCATTGGTCAACCTCTGGGGTAGAGTGGTTAGTAAGTTAGTCTCACAACCCCAACTCATTTGAAATATTTTGTGTGATGTCTCCATAAATTATGGTAAACAAAATTAAAGACTCTTGCTCACAGTATACTGTTCAGACAGGAATCTAGTTGGTGTGTACCAATTTAACCTTTAGGGCTCTGAATTAAAAATTAAGAAACATCCCCGCAAAATGCCATTTTCAAAATCGCAAATATAACGCCTTGACGACCCTAATACTTGAGCAATGTGTGAAAACATTGATAAAATCCTCATAAATACCTATACTTATTGTATATATATTGTTTTATATCAAAACTAATATAATATCAACTAAAAAAACTAATAAAACGTGAAGAAATCGCATATAATGTCCGTCCGGTCAACACTAGGTCTATGCCGACACACCGCGTAATTATTGTCCATGCACACATGTGGCACCCCTGATACATATTATTTTTGTGTTTTTGAATGAATACACACACATTCTTATCAAATAACAACATATTAAACACAAAAAATAATAATTAAAACTTGTAGTCACTATCACTTAGCCATGCAGCGCAGTACTCAATTTGATAGTAAAATATAGCCCGAAAATGGCCAACGTCGCTCTAGAAATTCGTTGACAAAACCAGCCGGCTTTCTCTCTTCTTGTATTTGTAATGTATTAAAGGAATTTGACCTTTAAACTGTGACGTATTCCTAGCTTCGTTTGGCGGGTTTTATACGTCACAGGATCATTACTTCGTGAAGTTCCGTACTCGGGAATCGGGCCATATCGTATGTAGCCGATTTGCGCCAATAGGCACAATTGGGTATACACTCATTGGCGCAAATCGGCGCCTATAGAAGCCTAAAGGTTAGCAATATATTGGAAAGGACACAATGGCTGATAGAGCATTTCTGGAGCTGAAATTTGGAATGAAAGAGAGCATTTGTTGGAAGAGAAACTTAATGAGACAGAAGAGATGAGACACCAGACAAGTCCATAGGTGCTTTAATCCCCATCTCAGTGAATCCATCAGAGTGTAACAGCTTTCAACATAGAGTTATGTGCAGTCAATTATGTTAATAAATATGCATTCATTGTTAGTTTAACCTTTATTTACCCACCGGCGGCTGTATTCCCCAACATATATCTGTCAGTTTATTCCTGGCAATGAATCAAGTCCACCATTGCTATGCGCTCATTTATCAGCACAGGACCACAAGTTGTTAGGCTCCCATGATCAATAATTCATGCCATTCTAAGATAGGACTATGTCACATCCTTCATACTCATTCCTTTCCAATGTATATTGTAAGACAGAGCCATCCTGTTTATTTTCTACTCCATCTGTTCACTCAAATTATGTTGAAACTGATGCCAAAGTTCATGAAATTCGTATGGATACTGATTTCGATGATGATGTTTTTGAAGAATATATTATTAAAATGTTAGTTTTGGAGAATAGACTAACCTTTCTTTGCATTATATACAGTGTTGAATATAAATTTGTGTGTATCTGACTTCATTATCCCCAAACCTAGAGTTACACAGACCAGCAATGAAGCTGGTAAGCGACATCTACATATTTTATTTGTTTGTGCTGTCCATTTTATGTTAGTTTGGTTAGGAAACAACATAAATAGAATATGCCTAGATATGTAGAAAAATTTTATCAGTGTTGCCACACAAATATTAATCAAGTATGTCCACATTGTGTATCTGATTGAAATATTTCTAGGCCAAGTGTTAGTATAGAATGGACTGACATGGTTAGTGGCATTTAGGGGGAGGAAAAAACAGATTTGTGGGCAGTGTTGCAGTGAAATACACAAATTACTCTGTGTTGCACCAACCCTTACATTTTCAATACGTTTGGTTGTTCACTAATACTGAGGATTTATCTTTTTAGTGACATTTATATGTTTTATTTGTTTGTTCAGTCCATATTATGTGAACTTGGTAGAAAACAACATAAAAACAATAAGTCTAGATATGTAGAAGAATGTTATCAGTGCTACACAAATAGGTCAAGTATAGATGGGTCCAGAAATTGTTTGTTTTACATATTTTTTTTCATTTTTCATCTTCACAATTTTCTCACATCTCTTCTATCGGACATAAACAAACAAAAACACAGAAATATGTAGTATGCAATTCTTTATTTACATGTACAAAAATTAATTTATAATATCTAACAACCAAGAAGTTATTTCATTTTCTAAACACCCACCAAAAATAACACAATTAGTCCAAAAAGAAGCCAGGCCCATGGGGGAATTTGCATAATTTTAAGGCAGGATGCTAAAATGCTAACAGTGAAGAAAAGAAGTGGCCAAAAGGTAGAGAATGGTGACTTTATTGTACTCAGGTTACTCCATATGTACTCAACTCCTCAGTGCAGCACTTTGCTTGTCAAGAGTACCACTCATAGCACATAATTTAAAGCAATAGTTCTGTATGATCATAGCAAAATGTATTTGTAAAAAGTCGTGACTGTATCAAACCCACAATCTCCTGACGACAAAGTAAATTACTTAACCTGGCCTGGGGATTCATATTTAGTTAATGAATAAAGAATCTGCTGTAAATCACTGATAATCTATAGATCTGAATAGATTTGCATGTCATTAATTTTGCTAACCAGTTACAGCTACATACCATTATAACAACTTGGTCTGGACCAATTTTGCTAACCAGTTACAGCTAAATACCATTATAACAACTTGGTCTGGACCAACAAAATATGTATGTAATAACAGAAATTCGCTATACACAGTATAAACAAGAAATAAATATAATATAGTTAGGGATTGTGGAAAGTGTTGGTAAATAGGAACATTTGTTATAATAGGATGCACAATAGAGGAACTCCACTGTACTAGTTTAGTATTTGACTTTTTCTTTTCATTACATCCACTTTTATCAAGACTGAAATCCAGAAACAGAATTCTGAGGTCTACAAAGCAAATGTCAGGTGGCTAGTAGCTCTTCAACATATGATTGATGAAATGCAGGTTAGCTACCATTTTTTAAAAGTTATTAGATTCAGAAATGTACTGAATAGTTTTACATTTAACATTGCTGTTTGTGTCACAGTCTCAACTGATGATTAGCTCACTGGATTCGACAGGTTAGGTTACTTGATAGACAATGATTTAGTGAAGTCTTTATGGTGTCAGTCACTCCCTCAGTCCAACTTTTCTTTGGTCTTCCTCTGCTACTTTCCATTTTCATGTGTTTCTATTGGTCACTGTGCCGACAGCCAAGAAAAATCAAATTGGGTCACTTTAGAAGAACACTAATGTCACCAGCTTATAGTACACACACACCCTGCACACCCCATGACTTAGTGTTTTGATCTGACAAAACAATTTATCACTTTCTCACTTTAACATCGACCCACTTTAGAATAAAGTAAACCAATGTTCTATAACAAATCTGTACTGAATAAGGCTTTGTCCAATCACAGGTAGCTAGTGAAAATTTGCAGGTAAAAAGTTCAGTTATTTTTAAAAATAATTCTGTATACAGGTATATGTGTTTAGATACATGCATTATACAAGTTGTTGTTTATTAAGACAAAGAGGTGAAATATCAGGGATTCTGACAAGTGTTGCTAAACAGGGAAATTCGTTAAGAACGGATTCATTGTAATGGGATTCCACTGTACCATGTATTTTTAATCTAACATTTTGTTGCCAAGAGAATGGAAATAAAAAATCTAGCTCACAGGATTTTATGCAATCTATTCTGGATTCCCTGGCAATTAAAATTGCTCTAACTACAGAATTATGTCCATTTTGGATGATTATTTCTGCAGACTGGTCTATAGAGATGAACAGAATACTTATAATACTTATAATTTTAAACCAAAATACAGTGAGGTTAATCCTCTAAAAATTTAAACAGTGTGTTTCAAAATTTGTGACAGTTGATAAGTTCTAGGTTTAGTTGGCAGGTTTTAATTTATCCAATCTTCCATTAGATCTGAACACACTGCTAAAGTATTTAAACTCTTGAACTTTCTCAATGTTGATGATTTATTAGGATCTTGTTCGCTCACTTGTTGCCAGGCCTGAAAGGGAAGTGAATAACATTGACACTGTTACCTGCTTGCACATCATAAGAGGCAACTAAGGAGGTTGAGATGGATTTGATTGTCCCATCTCAGTGTCAAAGTGATCTAGAAGCCATGCTGAAGTCGGATGTTTCACGTTGAAAGGCACAGATGTTGCAGCTAAGTTGTAATCCATGCCACAACACATTCCATTCTCTGTTCTGCATCCTCTTAAGCTGCAGGATTCTGAGAATGAGCGCAGAAGAAGAAGAAGGATATTATTTACTGATGGTATTCCACTTTTCATTTTAACTCATCATCATCATCAGGTGCCATGCCAGCTGGCGTAGGCGGTCATGGCTCTCCACAGCTCTCTGTCCACTGTATTATGTATCAAGGTTGTTGTTTCCTTGCAGTGCCAGGCTGTCAAACTGTCTAATATTTTCTCATGTTGTCGCCCTCTTTCTCTGTTGCCTTCAATTTTGCCTGTTGTAACTATGTTCTCTAAACCTGCCTGTCTCACGAAGTGGCAAAAAAAAGAAGATTGCCTTTTTCTTATATTGTTGATTAAGGTCCGTTTCGCATTTGACTCTTTCAACACCTCTACATTAGTTTTTCTGGCAGTCCATGGTATTCTCAGCATTCTTCTGTAGAACCACATCTCTATTGCCTCTAATTTCTTACTTTCCAGTTTGTTTATTGTCCAAGACTCACACCAATATGTTAGTATAGGGGTTATATAGCACTGCAGAACTCTCTTTCTCACCTCTAATGACAAGGTCATATTACACAGTATATTTTTCATTTTTCTGATTGTTGTTTTGCCTGTTTCATTTTAACTAATTAATTGAAATCTCTTTTTTAAACATTAATCTGCATATTATTGCAATCTGATATACTTCTATTGCAGCATCAGAATTCTATAGAATCTATGCAAGTCATTCAATCCTGGTTGGAGGAAAGAAATGAACTCAGGTTAGTTAGTGACTGTATGTTTTCTTATGGACAATGGATTTAGTGACTTCATACTTGTTTGTTGCTGCGGCATGAATATGGCGAAAAGTATAGCTACACTGTTATCTGCTCGCATGTCATAATAGGCAACTAAGGAGATTTGAGAGTGGACTAGGCTGTCCCATACCATATAGGATCAAAGTTACCCACAAGTCATGCTGAAGTTGGATCTGTCAGGTCAAAAGGCACAGATATCGCATTTGTATCATATAGCCATGACACAACAGAGTCTGTTCTCTAGATTACATCCTGCTAATACACAGGAGTTTGAGATCAAATGCAGAAGAAGAAGCGACTTCATATTTTCATGTGGGTAAGAGATTTAGTGATGTGTTTTAACCGTAGGCATGCTGTGTTTACAATTACGCAATTTCTCTCCTGCCTCTGACTGCTGTGGAATTGGTTTTTGGAAATGTTACACAATCGTCTGTGTCTGTTTTGAAATCGTGATAACTTTTTTGTTGTTACAGATATTTAAATAATATTTGCACATATAAATAAAGAATTACTTTCTGCATATATTGGTGTACGTTTTGTTTGTGTGTGTGTGATACGAGATGTGTGAGAAAGTGATAAAGACAGATTTAGACCTATCTAGATCTAGGCGTACCGTATTTTTGATCGAGAGACAGCTGTGAAATCTGTTGACTATTATATATTTTACATAATGGAAACCTCATGGCATATTTTAAATAATGAATATGAAGAACTTACCTCTCAAGTTTTTCACTTTTGCAGCTGAAAAATGATTTCACTGAATATACGATGATAGAAAAGTATAATAAACTCAATTCACGGTCATGTCGCTTCGCTGCGATGCAGATGACTACTAATTGTTCGGATTTTCATTTCAAAATCACTTGTTATCGTATCCCCGCCATTCTCCTCCATTTAATTTTCTTCTCAATGTTGCCACAACATTCTGTCAAAAAGTTACAGATCTCTATTTTTGTGTTTGGTTTCGGGTTTAGCAAACCGGACTGTGGATTTCGCCTTCCGAAACCAAGAAATGACACAATTCTGGTGGAATGCACTGCCAAATTGTAAACACAGCGTGCTAAAGGTTAATGTAAATGATGGATTTTGTGACTCTTTTCATGTAAATGAAGGATTTATTGACTTTGTCTCTCATGTAAATGAGTGATTTATTGACTTCATATATTTATGTGGACAAGGGATTTAGTGACTTCATGTTTGCATGTGGACGAGAGATTTAGTGACTTCATGTGGATGACAGATTTAGTAACTGTGTTTTCATGTGGATGAGACATTTTTTATACCAATAATAAAAACCATAGTGGAAATGCATTTTGTTTAACCACACATATGGTAGTTCGGGGCAAAGATTCACACAGGGGAAAGATCCCTAGCAGGTTTATTTCTAATCTATGGGTTTTCCCGATACCATACGTGACAATGTCAAATGTCGCCAATATTCTAATCTCTCAAAGAATGAAGTTTGATAGTTCAAGGACTTAATTTTAAGGAAAAGGAGGGAAATATTTTCTTACTGTATGATTTTTTTTTCAACTTCTCACACTCTGCCTATCATCAATATCATGATTTTTTTAAATGTTTAAACTGAAATATATGTTGTGTTGTTAAATTCTTAAGCACATTATTTTGTCAGGCTACTTCTTTTTTTAATGGGAATTTATGATAGCTCCTAACAATGGGATTTTGGGTAAAGATCTGCACTTTGATGGGGCGAAGGTCTGTATTAAAAATGTATGAGGCAAGTGCCGACATCATGCGGAAATTGCAGATGCCAATCTTAAGCTGGGAAGACTGATATATATGATTATAATGAACATCCGTTACAAAGTCATAATTAGCTTTAAAATGGAACCTACACTATTTTTTTATTCTAACAATTTTTTCAGTATTCTTCATCTTCAGCATTCATTCTCAAACTCTCACTGGATCTCCTTTGTAGCAGGACCATGGTCCTACTAGATTTCCAGCAGGATGTAGTCCAGAAAATGGAAATATGTTGTGTTGCCGTTTTATTTGCGCCAGTGACCTGACACATCTGTCTTCAATGGGTTTTTCAGTGTAGTTTGAAGAAATTACATTTACAAATAAATTAAACATTTTTCGTTGTAAATTAATATTTGATTAAGTTATCATTACTTTCAGATTTTTCTCTTGAAGCATCTTTGTTAAAAAAATTCCTTTTTTATGTTGTCAAAAGACAATAGTTTAGTTGGAAATCTATTTTAGTTGCCAAATGATATAATATATGTAAAATGTATCTTCTTTCCAGGAAATTAACCAAATCCTTATTCAACCCACAATTTGGCAGTCTCTTCCGTACATATCACAACCCAACGTATTTCTTTCGGCGCCTTGCAAGATTTGCCGACATTTATATGTCCAGTCTGACAAACCTGTCCAGATACTCAACCAACTATACGTTTTACCCTCATCGTATTCTACTGCCTCATGAGCCAAGCTTGTATTCCACATGGGGCCTTCATGGATTAAATGATAAGGTGGATTCTCAGTGATGAGGTAGATCAAGCTACACAGTCAGATACCTTGTTATGTATATGAATACGGTTGTGCACAAATGTATAAGATTTTGTGTACTTATTTTCATTTCAGCCGCAATACACAGATTTTAAGGGTTATCTCCTTTTCATGTCCAAACAGGTACTAAGGGAGATAACACTTACATTTTCTGTTTGTGACTTGAAAGAGGATAAGATTTTGTTATGTACATTGCTAATACATATGAACGTATTCAATGCCTGATATTATATTTTGTGATCTGCCATTGATGAATGATGTATGATCAATAGGGTAAAATTATCACCTTTTTTCTTGTTACACTTTTTTAGTACTTTTATTTCTTTCCTTGTAAGTTTTTTGGTTCCTATGCAACAAGCTTATGTTAATAACAGTACAAAGTTATTCCATTTGTGTATAATCATTTCTATTATATGGAAGAGAAACATGGATATTAAATCAACCTTGCAAGATTATCATGAGAAGACATGGATATGTGGGTTTAAGAAAAATATTTAAGAATAAGTAAGATGGTCCCTAGGAAGCATGAGTTTGTTATTGTTGTTTATGCCAAGTGGTAAACATTTACGTAAAGCTCCAAATTGATTTACCTGGCTTTTATGAGGTTTTCTAGAGATTTCACAAGTCCGAGATTACTGTTTTACTCGATTCAATTTGGGGAGAGGTGCCTATGTTTCAACTTTTTAATATTATATGCAGTTTCATTCCAACTTTCAGAACAAACCCTTTGGAGAGAGGATAGCGGATTACCTATTCATAAATGAGGTGAAAGAAATTGTAAGTGAGAATGAACAGAATAGTGTACAGAAAAAGACAGTTACACTCAGTCTACTGGATGAAGAATACACACATGACATATGGATCAGAGTATATACAGATGGGTCAGCAGAGAATGCAGTGAAAAATGGATGAGCAGGAATATGTATAATATAGAGTTCCCAAACAACGTAAAGGATACAATTAAAGTATCAATGGGAAAATTCTGCTAAAAGTATAATGCAGAAACTCGGGTAATCAAAGTGGCAGCCAAAAAACTGCTAAGCGCCAATCTTGAGTTACAGCCTGTAGTATTCCTTGACGGATGCAAGAGCAGTACTCCAAACACTCCAGTCCAGAAAACTACAAGACCTGCAAATACTACTCACTAAAATAAGCAATCAGGGTAAAGTAGCTATGCAGTCCATCACATTGGCCATGTGGTTATCTGCTACTTAAATAAAAAGGCCTTTTGCTAGTTTATGTTCAGAGATAGTAAATTTCATGAAGGGTACCTTTTTGTGTAGCTTGCACCTTAGTAGTAACATTTAGGGCAAAAGGCTTTCATCAGAAAGATAAACAAGAGCTCAACAAAGAATCGGAAATAAATAACACTTGTAAATTCATTACAATCTGTACCATAGATTTATCATTTAGTTTCTTATGAAGTTGGCAGTCCATGTGACTCACATTAGGTAAATCCAGGAACAGGGTACTGAAGTTTTGCTAATCACTCAAGACACACATAATAGCACACACAAATCGACACTTCATCCTAAAGGCCTTTATCAAGACCAAAATTTAAACATACAACAGAAAACGGACAGTAAGAATTATAGACATTCACATGAACTAGAATCATCCATGAGACAGGCGCTCATTGACCCCCATATCAGTGACTCACCTTTCCCGACTTTTACTATGATCAGTTCTGTTCATCTCCCCTGAACATCACATAACATGTGGACTTAAGTCTTGGCAGTTCTGATTTGCTGGAAAGGATGCCAGCAGTCAGCTTTGAGCACTTCAATCGTTTATGACTTGCAATTTTGACTAAGTACTACACACTACATACTATGTTGGATCTGAATGGTGCAATGTCTGAATATCTTGACTCGTGCTTTGTGAATAATAGCCCATAGTAAAAGAAAAAAATATTTCTTAATCCTCATTTGACGATAGTAACCATATATTCTTCTTTCTCTGTGTTCTCAAACTCCTGCCAGTTAGCAAGATGTAGTCTCATGCTGTGTCATGGTTTATAGCTTGGCTGCAATATCTGCAGCATTTACATTCAACTTCAGCATTTGAGTACTCTTTACACATTTTTTTGTCTCAATAGCTCACAGCGAGCTCGTCTTGGATGGCTAAAGTACCTGGTTTTATTTAAGTTTGCAGACACACATCTTGTTCCATTATAAAAGCAGTGACAACATACTGAACATAAATATTGTCTAAAAAATCACTACAGCCAAACATGTAGGGTTGATTGCTATGTCCTGAATACTACTTTCTCCAGAATTGGGTAGCCTACCCCACAACCAGTCATTCTTAGTCGCCTCCATATGGCATGCATGACAGGTTAAAGTGTTACTATTCTGTGTTTCCCTTTTAGACCTGGGCAACACATGGGCAAGTACCATATATGCCATCGATAGTCATTTTGTTGTAAATGTATTGTATGTGGTCGAATGCTGGATAAGTTTAATCTGATATAAGTTTATGTTGATTGAAAATATTGTATGCGGTTGATTGTTAGACAACTTTAATCTATGAAAATATTGTATGTGGTTGATTGTTAGACATGTTTAATCTATGAAAATATTGTATGGTTGAATGTTAGACATGTTTAATCTATGAAAATATTGTATGTGGTTGAATGTTAGACATGTTTAATCTATGAAAATATTGTATGTGGTTGAATGTTAGACATGTTTAATCTATGAAAATATTGTATGCAGTTGAATGTTAGACATGTTTAACCTATGAAAATATTGTATGGTTGAATGTTAGACATGTTTAACCTATGAAAATATTGTATGGTTGAATGTTAAACATGTTTAATCTATGAAAATATTGTATGTGGTTGAATGTTAGATATGTTTAACCTATGAAAATATTGTATGTGGTTCAATGTTAGACATTTTTAATCTATGAAAATATTGTATGTGGTTGAATGTTAGACATGTTTAATCTATGAAAATATTGTATGCAGTTGAATGTTAGACATGTTTAACCTATGAAAATATTGTATGGTTGAATGTTAGACATGTTTAACCTATGAAAATATTGTATGGTTGAATGTTAAACATGTTTAATCTATGAAAATATTGTATGCGGTTGAATGTTAGACATGTTTAACCTATGAAAATATTGTATGTGGTTCAATGTTAGACATTTTTAATCTATGAAAATATTGTATGTGGTTGAATGTTAGACATGTTTAATCTATGAAATTATTGTATGCGGTTGAATGTTAGACATGTTTAACCTATGAAAATATTGTATGTGGTTGAATGTTAGACATGTTTAATCTATGAAAATATTGTATACGGTTGAATGTTAGACATGTTTAATCTATGAAAATATTGTATGTGGTTGAATGTTAGACATGTTTAATCTATGAAAATATTGTATGCGGTTGAATGTTAGACATGTTTAATCTATGAAAATATTGTATAGGTTGAATGTTAGACATGTTTAACCTATGAAAATATTGTATGTGGTTGAATGTTAGACTTGTTTAATCTATGAAAATATTGTATGCGGTTGAATGTTAGACATGTTTAATCTATGAAAATATTGTATGTGGTTGAATGTTAGACATGTTTAATCTATGAAAATATTGTATGGTTGAATGTTAGACATGTTTAATCTATGAAAATATTGTATGGTTGAATGTTAGACATGTTTAATCTATGAAAATATTGTATACGGTTGAATGTTAGACATGTTTAATCTATGAAAATATTGTATGCGGTTGAATGTTAGACATGTTTAACCTATGAAAATATTGTATGGTTGAATGTTAGACATGTTTAATCTATGAAAATATTGTATGTGGTTGAATGTTAGACATGTTTAATCTATGAAAATATTGTATGTGGTTGAATGTTAGACATATTTAATCTATGAAAATATTGTATGTGGTTGAATGTTAGACATGAAGAGTAAGTAAACATTAATAGCCTTTTGATAACCCAGAGCACTTCCAAGTCACCCCCTCCTCCCTTTGGTACTGATTGGGTATAGTGGTTGCTAGGTCTAACAAGGCTCTCACTCAAGGGATGGGTTTACTTGAGTCAGATTTCTATCCTAACACTATGTAAGATCTAGTAAGACTGCTTGAAGAACTGAGCAACTATAAATAGATATATGTACACCAGAGCAATAAATATGACTTTGCTAATGTCAGGAAAGTATCTCACTTCTGAGAAACTACTATATTTCTAGTATTTTTATTTTTAATGGGGGACCATTTTCTTACAATTGTTTTCAATTTTGTAATGCTAAATTTCATGCGCTATTTTCCTAAAGGGAGTAGCTTTGTACCCTACGACCTCTTCTATTTCTCTCCCCCCCCCTCAACATCTTGATACAGAGATATTGGTAGTGTACAGATTGGAGATTTTAATGAATGAGCAAGTAACCCAAAATACCCTTTCCAGAATGGAGATCTTCAATCAAGGTTACAACACTGCGGAGATCTTCAATCAAGGTTACAACACTGCGGAGATCTTCAATCAAGGTTACAACACTGCAGAGATCTTCAATCAAGGTTACAACACTGCGGAGATCTTCAATCAAGGTTACAACACTGCAGAGATCTTCAATCAAGGTTACAACACTGCGGAGATCTTCAATCAAGGTTACAACACTGCGGAGATCTTCAATCAAGGTTACAACACTGCGGAGATCTTCAATCAAGGTTACAACACTGCGGAGATCTTCAATCAAGGTTACAACACTGCGGAGATCTTCAATCAAGGTTACAACACTGCAAGGTAGAAGAAGTAATGGACAAAGTAAATTAAGTTGATAGGAGAATGTAAGGATCAAGGAAGGATCAAAATGAGTGAGAGAGAGAAAACAAAAGTATGAAGAAATTGTATCAGTGTATACATACATGCATGAAAGTGAATGTATATTATTTATATTAGAATTTGTAACAGATTTGAAGAGAAATATTTGCAGTTCTTATTCTCAACCATGCTCAATTTATCATATTGTGTGAATTTTATATACTCTTGCATTTATATTGGCTGTCTCAGAATGTTGCCCAATTGCATTTGTTTGCTGACCACATCTAGCCCCTTGAAGTTAGGAATGCTTCAAAACTTGCATTAGTACACCTGACCATCACATTCAATCAATCTTCTGGGATTTTAAGGATCAGAAACCTATCCTATTCACATATGTCACCAGATGAAACATCTACAGAAAGCGAAAAGTACATGCTCAAATAACTGGTACAGGGAAAACGGTGTAAACATATACTCCCTCAGATTCAATAGTCAAGCAAAATGAATTAAACAGGTTACTAAAACACTTACCTTGCCTATTAATAAATATATATTTTAAAAAGTATATATAAAAAAACATACAATAAAACTAAACAGGACAATTCTCCACTAACGGCTCAAATTGAACCTTTTTCAAGAGACAAACAACAGAAAACAACAAAATAAAAAACAAAATAGATGACTAGATTTCATCAAGCCCCCGTCTCAATCATCAGATTATCAGATTCAATAATGCGTTGATCATGGTCAGATTGGTATTTTGTTATATTACCAGATTAGCAGGTTTTTTTTTGAGCAGTTTAAACTGAATACCGGTACATGTATTTTATTTATTTATAGACTGCCTAACAGCAACTGTGTAATAATAATAGTTTGCATAATTAGTTGATGTATTTGTGATTTCCTTGCAAATGTTATTGTTTTATTTAATTTTTTGTTTAAAATGAAACTAGTATTACCTGACCAATTATTTTTATGTTCATCTTTCATTTACTGACACATGGAGGTGTAGTTATAATAATAATAATAATACAAATAATAAAAGTCCATAACCGTCAGATTCAAAGAGGAGCCACATTGGAGACATCAAGACAAATATGTAGTCCATATTATGCAGATACTTCAATGGGAAAAATTTTACTAAGTATATCTCCAAAACTTCATGTATCAACAAGCAGAAATCTGTGTTTGCTCTCGAACTCCTGCAGATTAGCAGGATGTAGTTCAGAGAACAGAATAAGTTGTTTCATTGTGTAAAACTTAACTTCGATCAATCAAGCCCCTGAGCTTCATAAAAGCAATGGCCACAGGTGAATTCTCTCAAATCTACCCTGCCAACTTCACCACATAACCTCTCTAGTTGTCTCTTATGACATACTGTAAAATTCATGTATGAACCGAGAATTTTTGGAAAAAAATCATAACTTGATTTAGGGGTAGGGGTATCGACCTATAAACAAGTACTTCCAAATTAAAAAAAAATTACGTTGAATCTAGGAAAACAAAGGGAAAACAACACCGGTTAAAAATAAAGCCAGTGACTCACATGTTTTTGTCCGATATATTCAAGCCAGGATTAAATGACTAGGACTCACCAGCAATCCAGAGCGTACTTATCATAATGCTAGGCCTATATTTACATTAATTTCTATGTATCATACAATATTACTTTCTAAATCTCCTATATTTCATGATTAAAAACTCATCTACAATGTCTATATCTGTATTCCACACATGCCGCCATTTTTACACAACATAATTTCCATGGAAATGCTATTTTTAGTAACGTTATTGCAATGGGTATTATCGTTTTTTTTATCTTTACAGATATTTCTGATCTATTATAATGGTTTCAATGATCATGAAATTGGTCATGAAAGTATACCAGTATCTGATGTTATTTATTAACCTAACTACGGTAAAGTGTAGGTAGTTACCGGGTACATATAATGTCTTTGGGAAATAAATGACGTCTATATACCGGTAACTCGCGTTTATCATCTAGCCCTACTGGGTAGTGTTTTGATAGTAACATGCTAAATTATAACGGGTTTGGTTTGCATGCAACAAAATTTTTAAACAAAATTAGCTATGGAGACACATAAAAACAGAACACAGAATAACATCAAATATTGAGAACAGAAGGAAAAACTTACCGGTGCCAGTCCAGTCATTGAAATCCTTCAAACTTTTGCGCCAGCATAGTGCGTGTTCGTAGAAACAAGTAATGTCTGTTCATGAAGCGATTGCACCATCCCATTGACGCAATGAAGTCCCCAGATTTGTGTTTCTAGAATGCAGGATCTTTCAATATCGAAAATGCCCTGATTCAAATATTGGTGCGGGTTATAATTAATCCATTCTGCCTAGACTCCATTAACCATTCTGATAATTTCTACTCCAGCGCAGGGAATGAAGCTGTACAGCAGCGTGATGCTCTCTTTGATCTTGACATAAGAGACAATTCTTCCTTTTTTTTTTCTCCATTCTCGCACTTGCTTTTTGTTCACAATGAAGTTACGAGAAGCCATGGGATTGTTGGATTTCACTGCAAAAGCGATACTATCCAACTTAAAACCAGCAGTATACGATGTTCGTTTCTGTCCAGGCATATTCTTATAAAACACAAATAAAATCACAATGATAATCAACATTTATGAACTGGAAGCTAAACTACTTGTGTAGTATTCTTGGCTATCTACCGTGTAATCTGTTAATAAGTCTAGTCCACTGAGGTCGCAGATTGACTACTGGCCTTACCCATTTCAATCGGTCAACCAATCCATGTTTCCCTTATATTTTGATAATACCATTCAGATAAGTGATCTAATGCAATCTTTTTTTATAGAAGACTTGAAACAAGGTTCCAATCCCGACACATCATAGGCATTTTGTAGTAAAATTCTGCCATAATTGATTCTCCTTCCGCGTCCCCCCCCCCCCCGCCCATTTAGTGGCATACGAGATCAGTTTCACAATCCTCTGTCATGTTTATTATTGTATACTCCCCACAAAGTAAACACACGAGTAACAAAGCTCAAACTGTTCTGTATCTGTATCTTTTAAAAACAAAGAGATCTGATGGTGCCCATTTGTCTCGTCGTTCTTTCATCATATCATTTCCCGCTTAGACGTCATGTCTGCTCTATTTTTGTGAGAACACGGTGGCAAACTAGTTATTTAGTAATTACTATTCACTAGCGTCATAATGCTGGGACACCCAACACAAACAATTCGTTCAGGAAAGTATGATCTGTTGTTCCAAAGTCTTGCCACGTCATAAACCGTCTATAGATGTGGTTTGGAAAGGCAGCGTGGTATTATCTTTGGGTGTATTGTTCCTTGATTCTTTCATTCAAGTAATGTGAGTGAGGCAAATTAAAGGAATGCCCTTATCTTACAGTTGCAAAAGTTTGTGTTACCAGGTAATTTACAATTAGCATGTCCATTCATTCTTATGATGACGAAGTTCAGTATTACCGGCAATGTTACCATGTCGGTCTATAAATGGACTTTAGAAACTTTCAGGGTCCTGAAAGTACTACATCGACCTATAATCGGATGGGTTTCTAGTTGGAATTTGTTGGTACATGAAAGGTAAACTGTTCTATTATTTGCCCTACTTTTGGGCCTTGCCAATACACTGGCGAACTTGAGGACTGAAACCTGGCTCCAAGAGACAAATCTGAAAATGAAGCAACCATGAGGATCTCCTGCTAATGACTGAATTCATGGAGAAGCCCTACTGCCTGTATAGACTTTTGAGCATGGGAAACATACAATGGAATCCCTCTATAACTCTATCTATCTATTCACTAAACCCTTTGTTGCCTTTCAGCATCATCAGGGGTAGAAGATTTTTCAGGAGATGGCCCTCTTGTGTGCTGAGTATATTGTGAAATTTGTCGCCTCTTTTATTTCGGTGGTCCATCGTTTTTGTGGTCAGTCTCTAGGTCTGCCTTTACGGTATCTGTTTAGCATAGCTTGCTATGGTGTGCTGTCTGATCGTAGTCTAGTGATGTATGCAAACCATTTGATCTGTTGTGTCGTAATATATTCAAATATTGGGGTGGTGCCAGTTTTTTGTCTAATGTCCTCATTTCTCACAGTCTATTAGCGATATTCCTAGGATTCTGCGTAAGCAAGCTATTTCAGCTGTCACAGGTTTACCTTTAACTTGTGCTGTCATTGTCCAATAATACTAGTTGGGCATAATACAATAACTCATTCTTTTATAACAAATTTCCCTATATAACAACACTTTTCAAAATCCACAATTATATTTATTCTACATTGTTTATATACTGTATATAGCAAATTTCTATTATTACATACATATTATGTAGTTCAGAAGCAAGTTGTTATAATGGGATTCCACTGTAGCAGAAGAAGAAACAAAATTTTTGTCATCACATGTGCTTCCATGAAATTCAAAAGAACGATTCTTAAATTTGTATTGAAGAGACTTTAGTTGGTGCCTAGTTAGAATTGTGCTTAGTTAGTTTGGTGCCTCGCTAGTTTGGTGCCTAGTAAGTATTGTGCCTAGTTAGTATCGTATTTAGCTAGTTTGATGCCTAGTTAGTATTGTGCCTTGTTTGTTTTGCTGCCTAGTATTATATTTCTCACTGCCCATATATTTATATTCATGTCATAAAAATATACAATATTTTATGTTTATTGGTTATGAATCTACTTCAATGCATTCTGGGCAAATCCATAGGTGCTCAGTCCCTCCCAGAAGATGTAAAAGGGTATGCATGCTGATGATTCGATTCCTTTTGTTCATTGATTCATCATACTCCTCATTCTTCCTTTTAGGTGTCCAGTTCTGTCACATTTCTGCTAATGTCACATTTAATACCAAATTATCATAATTGCTACATAGATTTGTCATAAATCAGTGTCAGCATTCAGCAGGTGGTCAGCTACAGCACATGCACTTATCCATTTACATCTTTCCATTTATAAATGTGATGGATGCAAGATTGCCTATTTTCTCATTATAATTGATGTCTGGCTATATGTTCCAGACAGTACAAATGTGCGTACTGCACACACAAACCAGTTCCTGGCTATTTGAACAACCTCACAGCAGAATGCTGGGCATGCATACAGATGTTAGTTCTCCTACTGCAGATGCCAAAGTGTACATGTAATGATGGCTTCTGTTGTTGAAACACACTGCCTATTCTATCCCTCAGGTGTCCAGTCCTACATGTGCAATACTGAATTCAAAGTTCTGTCAAATATCAGTTATAGATATATCATCAATTCACGTTTCTAGATTGTCATAATTCCATTCTGGACAAATCATAGGTGTTCACTTCCATCACATACACACAAAAATCATATGATGGACTGCTAATTGTGCCAGATCTAAAATAAGAGTTGATTTGCTTGCATCTAACGTGCACATAGTTGAGTTATTGGAGATGGATACATGAATATACTGTAGTTACTAGCAAGAAAGTTACTTGCAAGATAGCACAATAGTTAATGGCTGAGAAAACTCTGCTGCATTGGTCAGCGACTCATAGCAGACTGTTAGTATCAGGACCTGTTCACCACAGATGAAGACTCTAGTGGCCTCCAAGTGGTGATCCTGGATAATTTGAGACTGCAAAAGGGCACTCAATGGGGATCAAATAGAAAAGACACCACTATGTATAAAATGCCATGCTCAAGTTGAATCTCAAGCTGAAAGATGTTGATATCAAAATCACAATCTAACTAGTAACACAATGTATTCTATTTTCAGACTATATCCTGCTCATTATTACAACTATTGTTACTCTATCAGTGCAACTATTATGTTACTCTATCGGTGCAACTATGCTTGTTACTCTTTCAGTGCAACTATGCTTGTTACTCCATCAGTATGCTGTTACTCCATCAGTGCAACTACCTCGGTATGCTCTAATTCCTTCAGTCCAACTATGCTATTACTCCATCAGCGAAACTATGCTGTTATTCCTTCAGTGCAACTATGTTGTTATTCCTTCAGTGCAACTATGCTGTTATTCCTTCAGTGCAACTATGCTGTTGCTCCATCAGTGCAACTATACTGTTTACACCATCAGTGCAACTATTTTGTTACTCCATCTGTGCAATATTATGTTACTCCTTCAGTACAACTATACTGTTACTCCTTCAGTACAACTATACTGTTACTCCTTCAGTACAACTATACTGTTACTCCTTCAGTACAACTATACTGTTACTCCATCTGTACAACTATACTGTTACTCCTTCAGTACAACTATACTGTTACTCCTTCAGTACAACTATACTGTTACTCCATCTGTACAACTATACTGTTACTCCTTCAGTACAACTATACTGTTACTCCTTCAGTACAACTATACTGTTACTCCTTCAGTACAACTATACTGTTACTCCTTCATTACAACTATACTGTTACTCCTTCAGTACAACTATGCTGTTACTCCTTCAGTACAACTATGCTGTTACTCCTTCAGTACAACTATGCTGTTACTCCTTCAGTACAACTATACTGTTACTCCATGAAATGAGTGAGTAGTATACACATCTGCAAGGATGAATTAGAATATGTTATCAGAGAGCCACAAAATCATCAGCGGACATACCCTTCACTATCTGCTAGCTACAAACTGCAGCAAAATGTTATAATAATTTACATGTATCAAGTAAAGGAGGTTTTTTTTCAACTATTGTTGAAGTTTAGACTCAACGTATACATTCTCTAATATATTCAGTACAATGTTCTCAAACATTGACCTAGTTAGATTGAGTTGGTATTATGAGACTTGCTAACCCCCACGTGCACAGCACAATTCTATTTACCTGGTATGTTTAAATGACTTTTATCAGCAAAAGAAATCATAAGTGCTTAGGCCTATATAAGATCAAACACAAAACTGACTGAGCGCTAATGGGTTTGCCCAGTGTGCAGTAAGGTTATTTTTAATAACATACAGGTTATTATTTAAATATCTCATGGGCTACAGGGCATGAACCCATGGATCGCTTGAACAGCAGAATATCTCATTTCTGAATTGTCAGGTTGCATTGTCTAAATATGTTTGCTCAAGAAGAGCATATCAGCTAGATCGGAATTAATATTTCAGTTTTTCTTGTGACATCATTTTCATGGCAATTATTTATAATTTCTTGCATGTTTTGAATAAAGATTATATTATAGTGACTCAATCTCTGGAGACCATACATGTAACAGTCTGTGAGTATTCGTGATGTAGCAACGAATGTTCTGGCTGCAAGTAAAGGTGGGCAAAATAGAGCCACAGGCCAAATCAAGCCTACCAAGCAACTTTTTCTGAACTGCGAGACTGATTTAAAATTACTATATACACTGGCCCGAGATCACAAAATATTAAAATCACAAGCTGTCATAGCCAAGCTGTAAACCATATTGCTAAATAGTGATAAATAGTAAATTATTACATAAAATATGTAATGTTTAATGTTGATGTTTAAATGGAATATGTGTTTAGAAACTAAATTAAAAAATATGAACAAAATTTTAATTTACATGAAACAAAAAACCGAATGAAGGTTTCAACCAAATAGGTCTTTGATGAAACCTGATGTTCCTCCTTCACAAGCGAAGATGAGCATGGCATGGAAAAAAAAATTAAATAAAGATGTGAACATGTAGAAAAAACACCTCCCTGACTTGCACGGTCAAAATTGGATTAAAGTGAGGGGGAGTTGCACAATGTCATCAATCTCACTGTCTTGGTGGCAAGACGGGTGACTAGAAAGATTACTTTTTTTTTGCGTTTGTTCTCAAACTCCCATCAGGTCTCTCTTTTATCAATGGTCCTGCAAGATTTCCAGCTGGTTGTAGTCCAGAGAACGGAAATGCATCGTGTCATGTTTTATTTGCGCAAATGGACAGACTTCAGAGTTGGTAACTAATACATTCAGTGTTTTTGCCACTTCCGCTGAACCGTAGATGTCTGTAACCATATAGATATTATAGTTGGCCAGCCATACATGAGAACTGGTTCCTGTACATACCACTGGTCTCAAAGCTAACCGTGATCACGGATGCCTGACCTTTTGTTACTGTCTTGTATCTCTATTCTCAGACACATACTATGATTACCTTTTATATTCATGCCAGAGATTGTGTTTTTGAGGGTGCTAATACACTGGCAAGCATGGGCCACAGTATCAGAAGGTACATCAATGCATAATGTAATCAATGCACTGAGGGAAATTCTATCCATTCATGAGATTTTCAGAAGTGTGAACTATGGTAGCTCTAAAGATTGTGAGAGATTTGTGTAAAAAAAAATGTATGGACCAGAGATAGAATAAAAATGAACACCAAACTGAAACTGTGAGCTGCTCCACTCTGATGGATTTATTGAGACAAGGAATCAGAACACATGTGGACTTGTCTTGTGTGCACTGATGATGACTTGCACTCATAACATGAACAAAACAAACAATTTTTGTTTTCATTAAGATGTTTAATATTCCTGCTTAGTTTTTTTTTTAAAAAAGCAATTCACAACAAGGTTTTAAGACTTCTAATATATTAATACTACATTCACTAGAAATACATTTGGATTAATAATTTCACAGCATAGCATAACCTTAAAAATCTCAACAAAATGCAGAGTTGTGGATAAAAAAAAATATTTACAGAATGTAACTTAAAACTAAAAATTCATTTGTAAATATTATTTTATATTATTGGTGATATTGATCATAAATATAAGCTACAAGCAAACTATGTAATCCCATAGAATATAATGCTACAGGTGTATAAAGTGTTGGAGACCTCGCAGTTCTTGGTCCTAAAGGTTGAATGTCAATGCTGAAGTTGTGTCAGGCATAACCATGACACAATCAATGTATTTTGTTCTCTAGACTACAATCTGCAGAGTTTGAGAATGAATGCAATAAATGTATGAATAATTTGGATGTTTTCTTCAGTGTTCATTCTCAAGCTCCTGCTGGATCTCTCTTTTAGCAGGACTATGGCCCTATTAGATTTCTAGCAGATGTAGTCCAGAGAATGGAAATGCGCTGTGTTGCCTTGGTGGAAATGTGCTATTTGCGTCAATGGCCTGACATATCTGTCTTCGGCTGGATTTGGATATGAAGTGACTAGTTCTTATCCTTCTCGCTTATTTTCCCTCTGCTCAGCAAATCAGGATCTACTTTTACATATGTGTTGGCTAAATTGTTCTTAACTCAGGAAATGACTAAAAATCTCAATCTGGTTGCAATTGCAAACATTCTAGACCTCTCAATAACACTGACACTCATTTAGAACTTTTAAATATTAGGCATAGTTTCATTCAGCTATCGTGACCTCGCTGAACTTGGACTAAAATGTTGATAGGTCTGCAACAATCTGCACACTGACAGCTTCCGTACCCCAGAGTTATCCAAAGGGGCCCAAAGTGTGTAGCGGGCAGATCGCTGGATGCACCAGTAGTCTTAGATACTGTGAAATGCGTCTTTATCAATATTTCATTTCATTAAATAATGTTATTTTATTCCGTTAAATAGTGGCCACTGTTGCCTCCAATGTACCAAATTTGTTATAAAAGAATGCACTATAGAGGGATTCCACTATACATGTATTGAAATACAAATGGGAAAACTGGAAATAAACACAAGCAATGGACACTAAATTAATCACCTTTGAAAACAAGTGCCTTTGAAGAATATTGAACATAAAATGGACAGATTTTAAAACATGTAATTCATTGAGGGAAGAAACAAACCAAGTATTTGTGTCAAGATTTATAAGAATATGCTGGAATTACATCAGTCATGCACTTAGAATGGATGAAAACAGACTTTCTAAACAAACTATTTTGTGGAAGGCAAAGGTCAAAATAAAAGTAGGTTGGTTGCCCAACAGAAGTTCTACACAGAACACTCAACAAGGAAAAGCTAAATATCAATATTTGACATAAGCAATAGACTAGAACTGCAGCAACTTGCAATGAGGTGCTCAACATGAAATAAAGTGACTACTTCCTTATATTTGGTACACAAGGAACTAATTAACATTCTAAAATCACACAATTTTAATACAAGTATATATAGATAGGTCATTTGTAATTTTTTATACAAAAAAATTAAGGAAAATTCCTTTTCATATCACTGAGGTATATAGGAAATACAGTGTTAAACTTGTATCTTTTTGTGACCAACAACACTTACAATGATGTTTCTCCTTCACAAGCAATGATGAGCATGAAGTGTATATAAAATCATTAAGTTTGTTGTTTGTGAGTTCACAGAATACAGGCTTGAAAAATATGTTGCAGTTTGAACAGAATAGAAGACTGTCTTGAGATATGGTAAAACTGTATCATTTTAATTTTTTTTGGGGTCTCTGAATTGCCTACAGTGTGCTACTCTTTTCAAATTATAATACATGAAGTGATCTGACTTATTCCATGCTGGACGGTCAAAAGCTATTGTTTTTTAAGCATTTAGTTCAGTGTTGTAGTGCTTGAGAGATGTCTTTGAGAGTCTTTAGAGTTTTTCCTGGTCTCCACTTGAATTTTTACCAACACATAGTTCACCATAACCAGCATCTATTGAAGTCTGATGTACAGATGACTTGATTAGCCCAATGAAGTTTAATCGTTATAAACAAGACAGGGATGCTTTCCATCTTGGACTTTTGAAGGACATCAAGATGATCTGATCAGCATCCTGCCAGAAACTTTTTCAAATTTGTTCTTGGTACTCATTTGAACCTTCTGGTCTTCACATGAATTTACCATCCAGGACATGCAGACTTTCATGGAAATGAGAGAGCAGCAAATGCACTTATGTCGGAGAACTGAGAATGAATAAGGAAGATATTTTACTTTTGCATTCATTTATGACAAAATTTAAAACAGGAGAAAGTGAGGTGAGGTCACTAAGACAATATTGAGTGAGGTACTGACGTGAGATCCCTGAATCAGCATTAAGTGAGGTACTAAGAAGGGAGTCAGCATTAAGTGAGGTACTAAAGT
Source organism: Meghimatium bilineatum (assembly GCA_034231615.1). NCBI lineage: Eukaryota > Metazoa > Mollusca > Gastropoda > Stylommatophora > Philomycidae > Meghimatium > Meghimatium bilineatum. Next base: position 66,673,182 of record CM067299.1, on the reverse strand, counting down.
GAGATTACTATCAGCATTAAGGGAAGTACTAATGTGAGATTACTGAGTCAGCACTGAGTTACTAAGGTGAGATTGCTGAGTCTGCATTGAGTGAGGTTTTTAAGGTAGATCACTGAGCCTGCATTAAGTAAGGTGTTACGGTGAGATCACTGAGTCAGGGCTATAGATATGTCTTCAGTAAATACGGGTTTTTACTTATAAAAAAAAACAAAAATTATTCGCCCTATTCCCTCTTTTTCATGAGAAAGTTGACCTTTTAGTGAAAAATTGTGGGGTGTTAACCCACCTATTGGCAAAATTCCTAATACTAAAAGTCATATTGTACAGTTTAATACCTATACAGTGGAATCCCTTTATAACGCATCCTTTTATAACAAATTTCCCTGACCCCCCACCTCTGGGTAGAATGCTCCTTAAATAGGCATTACACTAAGCCAAAAGCTGAAGTCTCCTGAGTATAAAAGAAAGCTCAGAAAAACCACTCCACTGCACATAGGAAGTAAGAGCTAATTTCTCGCAATTCCTGAGATTCTCAAACAAATTTCCACATATAACAACTTTTTAAAATCCCCAATTATATTTATTCTATGTTGATTGTACTGTATATAATGAATTTCTGCTATTACATACATATTTTGTCAGTCCAGACCTAGTTGTTATAACAGGATTCCACTGTATAAGTTATATGTTTATAAAAAAATTCCCTTATTGACAATGCTTCACAATTTGCATTAAGTGACATACTAAGGTGAGATCACAGAGTCAGCATTAAGTGACGTTCTATGGTGAGATTACTGAGTCAGAATTAAGTGACATACTAAGGTGAGATCACAGAGTCAGCATTTAGTTAAGTACTAAGGTGAGATCACTGAGATATAAATAACCAAATGGTCAGAGGGTGTCAGACAAAGTGGAGGGTGCCACAGAAACCGAACGAACAAATGGTTAAAATAAGTTAAACAGGTTGCTAGAAAACTTACCTAACTATGCATAAAAATAAATAAAAAAAGGATATAAAAAACATACAATAAAACAAAATTGTTTTTTATGTCACTTAACCCCTAACTACCTTCCAGTTATAAATTTTGTGTGGTTTTGTTTAGTTTATACGTTATTAGTTTCTTGAAAAAGGTCCCGTTTGGACGATACATGAAGAATTGCCCTGTTTAGTTTTGTATGTTTTTAATATACTTTTTTAAATCTATTTTTATTCATAGTTATGGTAAGTTTTTCTAGTAACCTGTTTAATTGATTTTGCTTAACCATGAGATCACTGAGTCAGCATTAAGTGAGGTACTAAGGTGAGATCACAGACAGTATGAAGTGAGGCACTCATAAGTTTTCCAAGCATGTAATAGCGGCATCAAGTGCCATCTCCACATCAAATATTGGCTGTGATGAACCTCCAACATCCTTTCTCTTGCTTCAGTGGTACAATATTATAGATTACCATGTTTACCTCCCATTTGTTACTGCCTACCTCTTTTCTCATCCCCTCAACTCTACCTTCAAGTTAGATCTTCAACAAGGTGTGACATCTTTTTATATGTCCAAAATATTTTATTTGTTTGATTTTTATTTCCTTTATTACATTGGTTTTGATATATTAACCTTGAACAAACATGGACTAAATGCAACCATGGTGACACATCTGGCCTTGGAACGACAGCTTAAGCTCACAGTACAACACAGTATAACATCAACGCCATAAAAACGAAAATACAAGAGGAAGGTGCCGAATACCAGATGATCAACATAAAAGACAACTCCCTTGAACTGGACATACTAAACTTCTACTGTCCAAATGACATCCCACTAAACATGACCAGTATTAACATCCCAAACAAACACTTTCTGGTAGTAGTAGACTAACAGCCACTCCCAAAGCTGGGGATATAACAATTTAGACAGAAGGGGAGAAGAGATAGAAAGTTGGCAAGATGATAACAACCTAATCCTCCTGAACAATCCACAGGATCCACCAACTTTCTACACAAGAAGATGGCATAGCAACTCAACCCCAGACCAGGCATTCTGCACCTCAGAACTGGCTGGAATAATGGAAAGAACAATAGGTGAACAACTTGGTGGCAGTGATCACCGTCCAGTTATCATCCAAGTGAACAAATCAACAATTACAAGACCAACTAAGCCACGATGGAACTACAAGAAAGCAAACTGGCACATATATAAACATAGAGCAAACCTACTTACAAACGACATAAAATGAACAGGCAGAGACATCAACACTATTATCATTGAGTTTAATAAAGGAATACTTCAGGCAGCTAAGGAGACAATACCAAGAGAAGCAAGGAAGAATTATGTACCATATTGGACCAATGCACTTCAAAAATTACAGGAAGAACTGACTGAAGCACATAATATGGCAGAGAAGCAACCATCACAACAGAACCACATCGCTCTACAAAAAACCAAAGCAAAGTTCACTAAAGAAAAGATAGAAACACAGAGAAGTTGGAGGGAAAAAACTCACAAATTAAATTTTGAAAAGGAAGGGATTAAGCTGTGGAAACTAACCAAGCAAATAAATGATGATAGCAATACCCAGCGACAAAAAAATTACACTGGAAGATTCAGGTAAATTCCACTCTGGCAAACAAGCAGCAGACAAGCTTGCAGAATCTTACAGAAAAGAAAGCACAATTCCCATCAATACATGTAGACAACGAAGCATTCGTCAAGAAATGAACAATGATAAGAACACAAATTGCCCAGACGTCATGTCCAAATTATTCACAATAGAAGAATTAAAGGCATCTATAGGGAAACTAAAGGATAGAAAATCACCAGGACCGGACGGTGTCACCAATGAAATGCTTAGGAACCTAGGACAGGCAGCAATGTACAAATTATTACAGAACAGGCAATGTACCACAGTCATGGAGAGAAGGTTTATGTGTCCTATTATTAAAAAAGGCAAGGACAAACAGAAGCCCGACAGTTATAAACCAATAAGTCTAACCAGTTGTGTCTGCAAGACAATGGAAAGGATGGTCAACAGAAGACTAAAGTGGTACCTGGAATCAGAGAAGCTATTGGTGCCAGAACACGCTGGGTTTAGAGAGTATAACAGCACAGAAGACAAAATAACATTCCTGTCCCAGATCATAGAAGACGCATTTCAAGAAAAGAAAAAAGTTTTCACCCTATGGATAGATCTTCAAAAAGCTTTCTACAAGGTCTGGAAAGATGGACTGATAATAAAGCTGCAAAGAAACGGAATAGGGGGCAACATGAGCAAGTGGATCCGGTCCTTCCTACACAATAGGAAAGCAAGAGTCACCAAGGAAGGATACAACAGCAAAAAAATTCTCCTAAAACATGGAATTCCCCAAGGCTCAGTATTGTCTCCAACTCTGTTTCTTGTCTTTATAAATGATATAATTTGTGAATTGCCACAAGGCAAGGTGTAAAAGCTGCAATGTATGCTGATGACTTGGTGGTGTGGTGTGTAGAAGAACATCTAAAGATCACCAACAAAAAAATACAAAAGGCAGCAGACAACATAGCAGCATGGGCAGATAAATGGATGGTAAAGATAAATGCTGAAAAGTCTTCAACAACACTCTTCACACTCTCAAATAAGGACAAAGCAGGAGAGATAAAACTCGGAAATGTACATATCCAAACAGAATATGAGCCAGTGTACTTGGGCACTATGCTAGATAAGAGACTGACATGGAGGCCTCACATTGAGAAAATAGAAGCAAGGGCAAGAAAGAAACTTGTCATCCTGAGGAAATTGGCAGGAACAAACTGGGGAGCCAATGAGGCAACTTTGAAGAAGGTATATACTGGTGCAATTAGACCAGTACTAGAATATGGATCAACAGCATGGACTTCAGCAGCCAACTCTCATCTACAAGCCCTGAACAAAGTACAAAATCAAGCACTTCGCCTTATCACAGGTGCCATGAAGACCTCTCCCATAAATGAAATGAAAAAAATTAAAGGCATCACACCCTTACCATACAGGCGAGACACTAAGACCATGGTACATGCAGAAAAGTACAAGAGCATGCCAGCACATCCAATGAGGACCAGATACAGTGACCTAGCCAGTGGAAGAATGAAGAGGAGCAGTTTTATACACCGATCCAAAAAACTAAATAGAAAATATAAGAATGAACTACCAGACATAACAAGAGAGATATCACCAACACTTTTTCCAGTTCTGTGGGAGCAATACCCAAATCTCACTATCAGAACCACCATAAACAACTACCACACTATGATAGAACTGAATAATCTTCAAAAGAAAACAATAGTATGCAACATGATTGAAGATATGTACCCCAGAGAAGCATGGATACAAGTATATACAGACGGATCAGCAACCAGAGCAGTAAAGAATGGAGGTGCTGGCGTGTACATAAAATATTCAGAAAAAGAAAATGAATCCACATGTTCACCAACTGGAATATTCTGCTCCAACTACTCTGCAGAAGTACAGGTTTTAAACATTGCTGCAGAAATAATTAAAAACACAACAAGCCAATGCCAATAGGTGGTATTTCTTACTGATGCTATGTCTGTCCTACAAGCCCTTGACAGCGATAAACTGCCAGACCTGAAGAAAGCCATGAGAGAAGTTAGCATCCAAAGAAGGGTAGTACTACAGTGGATACCATCCCACTGTGGCATACCAGGAAATGAAGAGGCAGACAGACTGGCAAAGGATGGAGCAACACAGGAACAAAAAGACCAAGAAATCACCTACCAAGAAAAGAAGACCCTCATCAAAGCCATCAGGAAAGTTGACCACCCAAAAGACAATTACCACTCTCTTGACAGAGCAGAGCAGGTTATTATCTTCCGCCTCAGAACAGGACACAACAGATTAAACAGCCACTTAAATAGACTAAGATTGGTCCCATCACCACTGTGCCTTTGTGGGCAGGCATCACAGACAGCTGAACATATCCTGCAAGACTGCAATACACTAAACCAGTTAAAGGAAGAACACTGGCCCACAGAGGTGGATATCCACAGAAAGATGTATGGGAGCACTGAGGAGTATTCAAATACAGCAGCATTTATTAAGAAAACAGGACTTGCTGTGTAGACATGTCAAACTCCGAACGAGAAGAAGACTATGTTTAACTTTATCAAATGCTTTTGTGTATTCTATAAAACAGAGGTACAAATCTGTTTTTACCTCTATGGACCTCTCTATTAGTGTTCTCAAAATATATATAGCATTGTTGGTACCTTTGCCTTCTACGAAGTCACCATGTTCTTGACTTTTTTGTTTCCCACTCTCTTCATGATGATTCTGAGAAGTATTCTTGTTATTTGGCTCATGAGGCTGATAGTAGGGTGTTCTTACATTTGGTGGTCCCTGGTTTCTTAGGTAAGGCTATAAATATGGATCTCATTAAGTCATCAGGTATGTGTCCGATAATATATACATCATTCAGCAATTTTGTGATTATTTCAATTCCAAAGTCACCTAAAGCTATTAATTCCTCTAATGTTATATTGTCTGATAATGTGCTATTTTCCCCCAAAATATACCCTATAATGCTACATCACTGAAAACCCTCTCATCTTTTACTGCTGAAATTCATGGGCACTATAATGCTACATCATTGAAAACCCTCTCATCTTATACTGCTGAAATTCATGGGCACTATAATGCTACATCATTGAAAACCCTCTCATCTTATACTGCTGAAATTCATGGGCACTATAATGCTACATCATTGAAAACCCTATCATCATATACTGCTGAAATTCATGGGCACTATAATACTACATCACTGAAAACCCTCTCATCTTATACTGCTGAAAACTATGTGCACCTTATGATGCTATATCACTGAAACTCTCCAATTTGGAACATGAGACAACAGATCAAGTGGTTTTCATGCACTTCCAGACTACGAACAGATAGCATGCCACAAATGGCCATGACACATAGACATAAAGGCTATAAAGCCAGAGGAAGACCATGTAAAAGATGGATCACAGAAATCAAAGAAGCCATAGGAACAAGCTTACAAACAGCAAGGCTATCTCCAGAGAACTCTTCCACCCCTGTTACCGCAAGGCAAACACGAGCCACAGCATATAGATAGATAGACTGAATACTATATGCACTATATAATGCTATGTCACTGAAAAACCATTACACCCTATAATACTACATCACTGAAATAATGTGCACCGTATAATGTTACATCACTGAAAACCTCATCTTATACTGTTGAAAACAATGTGCATCTTATAATTGCTGCATCACTGAAAACCTTCTCATCTTATACTTCTGAAGACCATGTGCGACTTATAATGCAATATTACTGAAAAAACCCACATCTTATATTGTTCAAAAGCACTTGTTTTTTTTACTGTGTTGATACTGGGATATTATTAAACATTGTTATTCCACCTTATTCTGATGCAAGGAGAAAGAACTAATAAACAATTTAAACAAATTTGCAGTACAAACAAGTGATCTTTTCCCCCAAAATGTGCTTACTAACAATCCAAAGCACACATATCTCTCTCTGTCAAAAAGATTGGAAAATTTTATTAAAAAAAAAAAAGAAATTGTCTTTAAAATTTCATTAAAAATATTCAAAAAATAACCTACACAGCTCTTTGAAATTTTGAGTTGCCATAATAGTTGTTTTATTTTGAGATCACTTCTAATCCCAAACGTATTCCAATAGACAGACTCACATTTCTTATATTTCTGGATATTCATTATAACTTTATTACAAAATATCTAACAAGCTCATCTGTGAAAAATTATGACATTTTATAATATATTGCCACCTCCCTATAATTTTATGAGTGCAGGTTATCATTAGCGCACACTGGACAACAGTCCATAGGTGAATCCATCCCCATCTGAATAAATCCATCAGAGAGTAGCTGCTCACAGTTCTACATTACCATATCACTATATTCCATAGATGCAGCCATGTTTTGCATGACAAATCATCCTAGATGAGATATAGACATATTTATTAATACTAAAGCTACATTAGCTGTGTTACTACAACATCATAACAATTTCAACAATTGTTTAAGTTGGTCACCGAGGGTATATACTGGAAATTCAACGATCATCAAATTGGGTCAGTAAAGTATTAAATGGTGAACCAGTAAACCCATTTTATAACTGAGTTGACTTCAACACCAAATCACAATTAGAATAGCTTTTAATTGAAAAACCAGCTACGGTTTATAATAAAACATTAGAAATTTAGCTAACATTACTTCCAAGCTGGGCCTCCATTACTTTTTCCAGTAATCTGTTTAACAGTTCCAGCTTTTTTGTCTTTTGGGGCCTCTGCTGGCTGAGATACTTTCCTGGGTGGCATGTTCATTCCTGGTTTGATACTGGTATCTTGTGTGTATCCAATCACAGCTAGGCTGGATTCAGCTGACTGAAAGAAAAAGGATCAAAGATGAATTTTCAATATGTACAAATTACTTCACTAGGCATGTTTCCCTCTTTCCCTTAATTATATCTTGTTTTATGATGATGATGATGCAATAATCCCTTTTGCTGTGAGCAGATTCCTCTTGACAGACAATAATCTTTCAGACAAAAGCACAGGTTCTTTTCAGTTGTGTAACACTCAGATTCATGTAAGGTTGTTAAATGCAAGGCATGGTTGTGTAAGGGAGGTATGTGGTTGCATGCTTAGTCCTTGAATGGAAGCATTCTAGTGTGCTAGTAACTCAGGATTACTATGTCCTGCCAGGAGCACATCACACACATCTGAGCCAACTATTTTATCATTCTTCTGTCAAATTTTTTTAACCCATTGATTGCACATTCCTTACCACCTAGGAGTCTGTCACAAAAGGACACTGGTGCAGTGTCTGCTGGCTTGCATCTCTTTGTCATCTATGGGGATTATTTGATAAAAGACAAAAGTAAGAAATTGAAATATTTTTCACAAGTGGCAGCCTATCCTCCAACTTTCCTTAGTACTACGACATGCCTTGAAAAAAAACAGTGGCACTATTCTTTGCGCCCTGTACCAGAAGTTTAGTCCCAAATTGCCACAATGGTGATCTTGCTTATAGTGGTTATGGTTCTATTTTATTTATTGTAATAATAATAGCCATTTATTGCAGGCGATTATGACAACAGTTTCAAAGTTGTGTTGGTGGTGTATGTGGAGATGACTGAAAAGTCTGATTATGACATAGATTCTCCTTCCACATCTGAGACATATGGTCAAGACTGGACATTTGTGTGTTTGTTGTTTTGTCTTTTCAGGTTGCAGACCAACATCCTCTGTCTACTGCCTTTGTGGGACACTCTCATAGATCGTATCTTGTCCATTCATGTTTCCTTCTCATTTGTGTCTCTGTCTATCTCTTGCTTGCTGTTCATTAATTTACCGTCAAGTAAGATCTTCAACAATATGTCAATTTTTTCAATATAACCAAAATATTTTATTGGTTTGATTTTGATTTCCTCTATTCCTTTTTATTTTCTATAATTCATTTTTCATACACACTATTGTCAAAACCTCTTTTATTTTGTTCCTTTCTTTACATGAAGTTCTCTCTACTCTTCTATATATATTCACATCTCAAATCAACAATTCTCTCTTCTAGCTATTTGTTCATTATCAAAAATATGTACTCACTACGTAAAACTGAGATCCAACATAACACGAAACACACATAGGCTATTGTTCATTATCCATGTTTTTACAAAATATGATATGTATAGCAGATGTAGCACTTTTCAATCTTCACTTTTAGTTTGTAATTTGTTTAGATGTTAGTGATATTCTCATGTCACTGAAAGTGTTTTTAACCATTCCTATTCTCCTTTTAACTTCTGTTTCGCATTTGCCATCATTTTTTATTATGTATCCAAGATTGGCTAGTTCTTAATCAAAATAGAACCATGTTTTAAAACTGTACTACAGATGGTGCTAGTCATGGGTGCTGGTTATCATGAAAGCACTCAGAAAAAGTTAATAGGTGCTCTGACTCCCCCCACCTCAATAAATCTATTAGAGCACAAGCACAATGACTCTCACCAGTTCTGTGTTGATTTATCAGTCTCTCTCTCTCTACATATATATCTTTATGGGTAGTTTCAATTCTTACACAATTCCATATTTTTAACTACTTCTGAGCAGATGAGGTCCCTCAGACCATTGATTGTGTCAGATTGATGTACCCTTTGACACTGTGACCATGCTCACCAGTGTATCAACTCAACTTGCTCATTACCCTTAACACCTGTATGTCCAGGTAAAAAAGGTAACGGTAATTTTTCTGGTCAGAGAATAATGCATCAACAATTCCTCCTATTGACTGTGAATAACTCTTACTTCAACTTTGAGTAGCATGTTCATTGAGTTACTAAGTATGCATGCATGATAATAATCCTGTGATACCAGCCATGACAGTACTTCCATCACAGCTTTGATCTTCATCTTAAGACTGCTTATACTTGTGACACTTTTCCCAGCGGACCGTAGAGAAAAAGTTAGTTAGTTACTAGTTCTCAGTGAAAAATAATAATAAAACACTATCTCTATCCTCCAACATAATGATGAGTGGAAACTTCACACCCTGTCCAGTTCTTGATATAATCTAGCTATGTCTTCTTCATCTTCTTCCACCTTCACAATACCTTGAAGAACATATGTTTTGTCACATATCAGGAATGTCACATCACATGCCTGTACCACTGGAGTTTAGGAAGTTTCATGACTGTTAACAGTGATTTTTCTTGACCTGCTAATACATGAATTCTATCATTAAAAAACATGTTGGTCTTATGTTCTTGGTAACAGATATGCAACATATATTTACATTTATTTTCAACTGGATTCTTCTCTCTATGTCTGCAGTTAGAATCCAGATCTCACAACCATAGAAAAATATTGAAAAAAACCCACAATTGTATATAAGTTAATCTTAACACGGGTAGTAATTCTGCTTTTCCAAATTATGTTTAATGTCACGGCAGCCACCACCATCGTCTTTTCTTAACTTCAGCTGTTGATTCACCATCACCACTAATCTAGGCTGCCAGTTAAGTAAATATTGAATCCTCCTAAAGCCTTCAATTGTTAAGCTTTATGTTGGTTATCTTAATGAGAACAGAACTGTGTGTTAAAGACTGTCCTATAGATGGACTAATTCTTAGTCAAAACAGAACTGTGTGCTGAAGACTATGTAGCGGATTGACTGTATATCACCTGAGCTGCAAAGTTATAAACTTTATTCTTGATTAGAAACCAGCATCGTAGCACACGGGATATTCCCATAAGTGCCCCACTCTCTGTTTCAGCAGCTATCCAAGAGTATGCAGATTCAAAGTACCAGTTAGATGTTGATTTGTAGCTTTCCAGAGAGGACACACTTTCTCCCCTCATCCCAGGTCATCTCCAATATGTGGTAAATCAATGATCGCCCTTATTAGGTCAGCCCTCTCTCTTTTAAATACTGTGCCATTAACCACAGCATTGCCCACTAATGAGTCTTCGCTTTCACTGCCTCTGAATTGTGCATGATCAGGGCAGTATATCCATGTAATACTTTGAACAACCGAGCTGTTCAGTAATGTGACTCATTCATAGAACCCAAACACAATTAAATCAATCCTCTACACCTTTAAACATAAAAGCACAGCCATTATGGTAGCTCACATTGCAAAGTATTAATATTCAAGTACATTAAAAGCTGGGAAACTGTGCCCCTGTGTCTGTACACATTGCTTTGTGATAAGTTCAAATAACCATCAAAAGAATTCAATACCTGACTTTCACTTCTGATTTTCCTAGATTTGGATGAGTCTTTGCTTCTTCGTGATTGCTGAGACTTTGGTGAATTTGCTGTATGCACTCTCTTGTCTTCCTTCCTGGATAAATTTTCATTGCTGCAAGCAGGAATCATAAATGGATTATTAATATCACATAAAAACTGTCAAACTTAAAACAGAAAATATAAAATAACTAAGTTATTATAGTCTAGTTATGAATCAGTTTTATCCATAAGTGCTCAGTTACCTAGTTCATGGTTGACAAGAACCTGCATGGCCATGTTGCTTTCAATGTGTAATCCATAGCGAAAGCACCACTCTTTCATGATCCCAGAGTAAACCCTGGTACCTATTTCCTGGTGGCTAGATTAACTACTGGAGTATATTTGCAAACAGTACTTACATAGGAAACAAGTATTGAAGTCTTACTGAATGACAACTAACACACTATCACTGTCGAATGATTTATTTGCAAACCACAAGTGATAAATCCATTTCACCTAATCTCTGGACAAGTAATGTAGCCACTACCCTAATATGGTAGCTACATTAGTTTTTTTTCAATCCCCAGGAATTTCAAACAACCTTGCTTTCTATGTGCAGTAGGGTAGTTTTTCACAGTTTCTTCCATACCCAGGTGACTTTAGATTTTGGCTTAATGCAATGCCTAATGAAAAAGCCTTCAACTCAGAGAGGGTTCTACAGAGGCTATATTGTTGTTTCGATCCCCAGAAATTATGAGCGATTAGCTCATACTTCATATCTACAATAAGGTGGTTTCTCTAAAGTTGTATTTTATACCCAGAAGTCCAACTCTCAGCAGTGTGCAATACTTTGAGAAGAAGTCTCACACTATGAAGGAGTATGATGGGTATATATAAATCACAATTGATGATGATTATTTGTTACATCCAGTTCTTGAAATTCAGTTACGAGTTATATCCTTGTTTATGAGTTTGTAGATGACAGATAAGCGCTATCCTGGCTCCAAATGATCTTCAACAAGTTGGATATGGGATGATCATTTTTCACCTGTCCATGATTCTTTAGCCAGTCTCCAGTGTTAAGATACTGTATTCTTCATTTGTCCACAAGATGTTGCTCCTCTCTTTTATTGCAGAGCACCATGTTTTTAAGTATCATTGTTTATGTCAAAGCATTCAGTAGTTTTTAATGAGTCCTTATAGAGCTTCTTTTAGTCACCTTGAGAACTCGTGCCCTTATTTATAAGAGTTATCTTCTTCTTCTTCTTCTTCTGCATTCATTCTCAAACTCCTGCAGATTAGCAGGATGTAGTCTGGAGAACGGAATGCGTTGTGTCATGGTTTACAGCACTGCTGCGATATCTGTGCCTTTCAGCCTGACACATCCAACTTCAGCATAGCTTTGGGGTCACTGACCCTATATGGGATGGGACGGACAACTCCATGCCATAACCTCCTTAGTCGCAATTTACGACATGCGTGGAAGGTAAACAGTGTTGCTATTCTTTGCTCCCCTTTTGGGCCCTGGCAACACACTGGCGTATAAAAGTTATATCTACCATGTTCTGGCACTAGATTTAAACTTTTCTGTTTATGTGCACAGACAATGTAAAGGATGTTCTGTTTTATGACTTAATGATGCTGTGGGTGATGACAAAGGCAACAGGATATAGATTACAAAAATTTGTGAAAAACTGCTTGAAAAAAGGTTTTAAATATTAAATGGCAGGATAAGATTAGAACGAAGTGGTTTAGATGGGACTAAACAAATCCTTCTCTAGATAGAAGTCATGCCAACTAGTTACACACAGCATCACCCATCTTGACCTATTCTAATTATCATTAGCTGGTGACACAAAGTGTAAGCGAAGTTGCCAACTAAAAACATAAATCAGTCATATCAGTTGACTGGCGCTGTGTCTGACTGTGGCAGGACCTATATTTTGAGAAGGAATTGGAACAGGGCAGAATTATACTATGCCTGTTTAGAAATTATGTCTAGGAATTACTGTTGAAGTGAAAATTCTGAGGAATGCAAACTGTTGTGCAACAGACATTGACATGGATTCCACCTAGAACAACTTGAAGAAGAGAGACAATGTAAGTTCTCAATGATAGAGACATCACATGATAAAAGCAATAACAGAAATCTTAGGAAACTAGCTTAGACTAGAGAAAATTTGTCCATGGCATTTGCTCTTATAAGGTACCAAAGGTTAGGTTGATTGATGTACCATGAGAATACCTGTTCAATGTTAGTTACAGGCAAAATAAAAATTGTGTATTACACTACTGAAATCTGGTAGTCTTGAAGAGATGCAGTCCATATGGATGATTTGGTTAAAAGTAGTCAGCATTGCTACTACCAAAAAGCTGTTATTGAGGTCCATGTCGTATAATTAGGTACTTTCTATATAAGCACATAGACACCAGAAGAGAATTTTTCTCAAATCATTGTATACACTGAGCATTGGAAGTCTTCTGAGTATGAAAGAAAGCTCTAGAAAAACCCTATTGCACATAGGAAATAAGAGCTTCATCGCTCATAATTCCTGGGGATCAAAACAAACACATAAAAGACAAACACTACTGAAATACACTGGTACATTCAATATGATATCATAGCTCATTTAATATCATCATTAATAGACCCTGACGTCAAATATTTCGGGCTATTGGCACAAATAAAATGGTAATGCGCCACATTTGGTAGAAATAAGTTTACCAACCTTGAGCTGACTGTTGCATCCTTTAGAGCATCCAGCAACTGATTTGCCATGTTGGCTTGCCCAGAAATTTCTGGATCTCTGAAGAAATTCAATATTGTATCAAAGGTGGAAAAAAATATGGAAATCAACAGAAATGAACTCACACCTACAATAATCATTGACTAAGTAAAACTTAAAAATGTCATCTTTGAATATCTTGGGTCAACACATTTAGGCCACTACAATAAAATGTGAAAAACATATTCAACACCAACGTGATTTATACCACAACTTCATTGACTTTACAAAGACCTTTGATCGTGTTTGGCATGATGGTCTTTGGCACATACTAAGGAAATTTAATTTTGACACCACAATTATAGACATTATTGAAGCTCTGTACGAAAATGCAAATAGTGCTGTCTTGTCACACAATACAATTGGAGAGTTCTTCAAAACAACTGTGGGAGTTCGACAGGGATGCATAATGTCCCCAGTACTTTTTAACATATACTTAGAGCACATCATACAAGAGACATTGCATGACTACAACACGTCTATATCGATCGGAGGTCGCCCTATTTGCAACTTGCGTTTCGCTGATGATATTGATCTTATAGCTGGGTCAGAACAATCATTGCAAGAATTAACATCAAAGTTAGAAAAAGTCACCAGCAAGTACGGAATGGAAATCAATCCAGATAAGAGCAAAATTTTTGGTAAACAGCAGAGACACAGAAAACCAGACTAATATCATGATGAATGGACACAAGCTTGAAGAGGTGAATACCTTCAAATACCTCGGATCCAGTATATGCAGCGATGGTAAATGCAAAGCAGAACTAAAAATAAGGCTGGAGATGGCTTTAGCGTCATTGTCAAGGCTAACTGTGATTTGGAAAAGCAACATCAGTGTTGGAGTGAAAATCAAACTGTATAGGTCGCTGGTGCTTTCTGTTGTGTTGTATGGTTGTGAGAGTTGGACACTCACTGCGGACATGGAGAGAAGATTACAGGCTTTCGAGTATAAATGCTACAGAAGAATTCTACGAATTTCCTATAGGGAACATAAGACCAATGTGTACGTAAGAAATAAAGTAGAGATGTGTGCAGGTGTCCAGGAGCCATTGCTTTCAATAGTGAAACGACGAAAACTAGCATGGTTCGGACATGTATGCAGGCACAATTCCTTGTCAAAAACAATACTGCAGGGAACTGTCGAGGGTGGAAGAAGCAGAGGAAGACAAATAAAGACATGGACAGACAACATCAAGGAATGGACAGGGCTAGATATTTCCACACTCATCCGCATCGCTGAGGATAGAATTCGCTGGAGGACTCTGTGTGCTGAAGCATCCAATGTGGTACCTCTACGACCCTGAAGGGTTATGGGTTTATTGATTGAATAAAATGTCTGCCGTCTAATGTTTTTACAATACTGTCATTATTGTTACAGTTTGTTTACTGTTTGTCTTGTATTTTCTTGAAAAAGACCTTAAGGTTGAAGTTTTGAAACTGAAAGTGCACATATTTTGAACATAAAAAAACAATGGTTTAGATTAATCATGGCGGGAACAGTTCAAGTAGGGAGAACAAGATGCAGACCAAGACTAAAATGGACACAGAATATAGAAGACCTCCTGAATATGACACTGGAAGAGGCTGGACAGCTTGTACTGAACCAAGAAGCTTACAGAGTGGCAGTAGGACCACATTTTACAAAGAACACATCACACAGAGAGAGGACCAAATCAATCCAGCTAGCCATGCCATTTTTTTCTGACCCACCAAGCTGATTTAAAAGTACTATATACAGTGGTCCCTGAGCTTAAAATTCATTGGAACTCCAATGGAGTAAAATACAACCTTTTGGCCCCATTCCACATGAAAACAGCTCAATTCTTCCAGCTGACCAAATAAGGTTGCCCACTTCTAAAATATAGATATAAAATGAATAGAACTACAACTCTGCTACAACTCAGATTCAAGATTACCTTTATGTTACTTTAATAGCTATGAATAGAACTGTGTGCTACGACACAGATTCAAGATTCCTTTTACATTACTTTAATAGCTATAAGTTTTCAAACTTGTTCCTATTTTTTGTGAAATTTTTTTTTTTACAAAATACAATACACAAATCTTCATTTTGGGTGTGGATATCACTTCTAATCCTGAATGGAACAGTTCTTAAGGAAGATGATCACAAATGCAAAATAATAACCAAAACTAACAAGGCAAACACCACATAAAATATAAAAATATATTACCTGTACATGTTCAACAACTTAGAAATTTCTGATAGCCTTTGAGAAGAAATGATATCTGTATCATCAAAAAACTCTGACAGGTGACTCAAAATGCTCTCATTTGACTGGCTGACAACTGGTGCTTGTATTCTGGGATTCCCACTTGTTACTTGCCTTGATGACTATTCAATAATAAAATACTAGAATTTATGTTAACGTACAAACAAATCATATAAAATATATACTGCTATCTCATTGAAAGATACTTGGTAATGATGAAGTTGGCAGATATATTTATTCTTGTCTGCTTTGATCACAGTAATTATTAACAATTATGCTCTTGTTTCCTATATCCAGTGGGATTTATCTCAAAAGCTTTCATATCCAGAAGACTCAGGATTCTTAGTGTCTTCCAATGTTTTTAAGAACAATCCTGCTACTCAAAGAGATATGTAGCATAACAGGAATTTATACAGGAAAACAGCTTTACACAGGGAATGCTCATCCTCCACTGTGCCTTTGGGATCATCATCATCAGGTGCCATGCCGGCTGGCGTAGGCGGTCATGGCTCCCCACAGCTCTCTGTCCACAGTATTATGTATCAAAGTCGTTGTTGTTTCCTTGCCGTGCCAGGTTGTCAAACTGTCTAATATTTTCTCACATTGTCGCCCTCTGTCTCTGTTGCCTTCAATTTTGCCTTTGGGATATTGAACCCAAATGTCTCTGAATGTTCGTTTGGTAATGGGCAAATGCAAATTATTTAATTTGGGCTGATTACACCTGTTCAGAAGATGGCAGTTCCATGTTGAATCTAAAACTCTCATATTTTCATGGATTTGTCTTGTTAACCTAGATCAATCTTTATATTTTTGGCAACATTATGAGACAGAAAAATTTTGAAAACATAGTGAAAACAACAAGATTGAAGGACAAGGGACGACAGCACAAAGAAATATTATTAAAGTTAACATCATGGCATGGCAAACAGTCAAAAACGAATTATCCTGATTCAAGATAATAAAGATAGAGAGTTGTGGAGATACATGATCGCACATACCAACCAGCATAGTATTTGATGATGAAGATTATATTAATGATCTCCATATAATGTTACTGAAATCTGCAGCTATCATTCCAAATCTTTTGGTGATGTTTTTCTATCAAGTCTCCTTTAGTTACAAATATCTGGCCAAATATTTCAATTCTCTCCACTCTTCCAATCAATGATAGACTGGGCCATCAGAACATCTAGAAAAAGCCAGGAGTTCACTTTAAGAATTGCAGGTGTGTGGCCGAGAATGTTGTCAGAAGGTATCACTCATAGTATTTAATATTTTACTCACAAAATCCAGAACTGCAAATTTGATAATGGTCCTCGAGTTCTACCTCAAGAAAGATTTCTACATTTTTCTTTTGCATGTGATGTGTCATTTCGTGTCTATCACATTGTGATTAGTGCATGCAGGAACATTTTTAAAAGATACATGACAAGTAGGCTGCTAGGATCAGTGATATTTGCAGTCTCCTAAATCAGTGGTTTTGAATCATTGTGGACATTGTTGGCCCCATTTTGACCAATTTTTTTTTTAATTCTCCATGGCCGCCATGCACAACCATACAGCACAACAGAAAGCACCAGTGACTTATATAGTTGGACTTTCACTCCAACATTGATATTGCTTTTCCAAATCACTGTTAGCCTTGACATAGATACTAAAGCTATATTCAGCCTTATTTTTAATTCTGCTTTGCATTTTCCATCGCTGCATATGCTGGATCGTGGTATTTGAAAGTATTCACCACCTCCAGCTTATATCCATTCATCATGATGTTGATCTGTTCTTCTGTTTCTCTGCTGTTAACTAAGATCTTGCTCTTTTCTGTGTTACATATAACTCATACTGTCATACAAATTGTCAATATTCTATGGACCCCCTAAATTACTGTGTTACCCCAATCTCAAAATTTTCTTCATGGATCCCCTGAAAAAATATGGCCCATGTTTTTCCATTGTTCTAAATCACAATTATATCTATATGTTTCAGACACTTATAATATTTTTTTGCTGGCCTGACAAGGGCAACTTGGGCACTCCTGTCCACCTTTTATGCCATCTATTGTGATCCTTTCAGCATTTTTTGCATTTATCATCATTAATCAAGTTCAGCGCCCATGTTTTCAGGAGCAAAGAATAGCAACACTGACTAGTCACGCATCTCACAAGACACAACTAAGGAGGTTTGGGGGTAAGATGGTCTTCTTATAGATCAAAGTGATGAAAACACCATGATGAAGTCAGATGTGGCAGACGGCAAGGTGCAAGTATCACGGCAAAGCTGTACACTATAAAACAATACATTTCTTTCTGACATCTACATTCTGTTAACCACAACTGCATCTATTGAATAGCATAAATATCTACAGTACCCATGACCCAATGGTTTAACACGCTCCTCACTCTACTCAGCAGGTGTCCAATCATAGATGTGTATCAACAGACAAAATGAACACACAGAAGGAGATGACTTTTCCACACAAAAATCACAGTATTTTCTATGAACACACAAACCTGCTCTCTCAGATGCTGAAGTCGATTCAACTGTGAAGTCAACTCTGCTGCTGTAGCTGTGTCATTGAGATCCAGGTCTACTGGAATTTAAAAAAACACTATCATGTTTAATCATAAGAAGCTCCCTGTACAAACTCTACTTCTAAATCATATCAAAACCACACCCACGGTTGTCTGTAATAGATCTCCAACATTGTCAGACCACATCAAGTACCATTTTCTCATTAGACAAGCTAACGAGACAGTCAGTTAAGCAGGCCCATTTAGCTAGTAAGCTGCTAAAACCTAAGTTTTTACAATTACTTAAAAATATATTACATGGGCGTATGTGGCTGTGATGATAGAGAAGAAAGACAGCGACAAAAGATAAAATATGTGTGTCCATAAGAGTTGTGACCAGTCGGTACGTACAAGAACCAGTTATTTTTTACGGCTGGCCAATTGATATGGCTACAGACGTCACTGTTTAGTGGAAGTGGTAAAAACACTGAATATATTAGCTACCCACACCGTCGTCAGAGATGTATACCTGTGTAATGTCTACCTGGCTGTATACCTACCAACCAACATGATGTCTGCCTGAGCTATGTACCTATCTACATATATGATGTCTATCATAAGTGCTCAAATACTCCCTGTAACTCCCTAATGGGAATAACACAGTATGACAATTTTTTTCCCTTACTATAGCTGCATATTAGTGCAAATATAATAGCGACACAAAGCATCCGGACTATATCCTGCTGGAAATCTTGTGGGACCATTGTCCTGCTACAAGATAAATCAGGTCAGGGAGTGTGAAAACCAACAAAAAATACACTACAGCAGGGCAGGAAAACACGGAGATAAAGAGTTAACTTAAAGGCTTACTGCAATAGATCTTACACAGAAGTTTGACATACATCTTATTATGAAGGCTAATACATCTTATGTTGAAAACTGACTGTAATAAATATTACAGTGAAGACTGATTGTAAAAGGTCTTATGTTGAAGGCTGCCTAATAGTTCTTATGCTGAAGGCTGACTAAAATAGATCAACAATTTATGTCTCTTGTTTACATCAAATCAAGTACCTTGAGAAGGTAAAACTTTAGTTTTGCTCCTGAAAGTGTAACATGTACCTGAGCTTAGTACCTGAAAGTGTGACATGTACCTGAGCTTGGCAACTGAATGTGTGACATGTATCTGAGTTTAGCAACTGCACGTGTAATATGTACCTGAGCTTAGCAACCGCATGTGTGACGTATCTAAGCATCAGCAGCTTGTGTGACATGCATTTGAGGTTAGTAACTGCATGTTTGACATGTACATGAGCTTAGTATGTGAGTGTTTAATGCACGTCTGAGTTGAATATCAAATATGTCTATCTGATATGTACATCTGTTTGCATACATGAGATTTTCATCTGCGTAATCATCAAATGACATATTCTTTCCAGAACGCTGTCTTTGTCATGGATACTCTGAACGCCTCCCTTTTCCTGGCAAGCAAACCTGCATTGGCCAGAGACATGTGCATACATTCTTCGATATCGCTGGTCCATCGTCTTCTTGGTCTCCCTCTTCTTCTCTTACTTGGCACTCTGCCCTCTAGAATCAGCCTTTCGATACCATCATGCCGCTTTAGGTGTCCAAAATACTGTAGCTTCCTTCTTATGATGGTATTTAGAAGCCACCCTTCATATAGTTTCAGTAATTTCAAAACTTCTATGTTCTTCTTTTTCTCTGACCATGATATTCATAGGATCTTTCTGTAGCACTTAATTTCACATGAATTTATTCTTTTGGATACTTTCTTGTTTAAAGTCCAAGTCTCGCATCCGTATGTTACCATACAGTGTCGTCTGCACAGTCTGTCATTTTCCTGATATTATCTGTGTAATATCAACCTGATATTAACAACTAGGATGCCTACCTGAGATGTATACCTGTGTAATGTCTACCTGGCTGTATACCTACCAACCAACATGATGTCTGCCTGAGCTATGTACCTATCTACATATATGATGTCTATCATAACTGCTCAAATACTCCCTGTAACTCCCTAACGGGAATAACACAGTATGACAATTTTTGTCCCTTACTATAGCTGCATACATACCTACCTATATGATGTCTACCTGAGCTGTATACCTACCTACATGTCTACCTGAGCTGTATACCTACCTACCTACCTACATGACATCTACCTCAACTATAAACTTATGTAATTTTTCATTATAAGTGAGCATACCTGTAAGTTCTCTAGAAGACTCCAATAACTCTGAATCTGAAAAGTGTTGGTCCCTTTCTGGTTCGCTACACACACTTCCTGGAGCTTTCTGAAGTAACTTCACACATAGAAGAAATATTGTTTATTGGTGAAACTCAAGTGGACATGGTGAATAAATTGTTTATAACTAGAGATAAATTAAATGGACAAAAAGTTAAAAATTTAGGGATGTTAAGTGAATTAATCATTATGAGGAACAGATAGATTTATTTACAATTAGAGAGAGGTCAGAAGAACAAGACAGGATTAGATCAATGTAGAATCTAATCTCACACTGTAAAATCTATTTCACGCACCAATTGCTAAATGTCTTCTCATGAGATGTTTCTCATCTTTTGAAGCTAGTTTTAGAACAGTATTTTGGTGTTTAAAATACAAATGTACATAACAAAATTACTCAAACAAAAACAGTCAATATAATAAATAATAGAACAACAGAAAACACAGTTATGCCACTCATTCCAAAAAAACTGCTTAAAATAACAGATTATGAATTCATTTTTCCTTAAAGATTGTGTTCGGACCATGACACATACGACAGTCAAATATATACAAAATTCAGGATTGACAACACAGCGATGTGGCCAGGCTATTCTGATTGCATAGCTCATACTTGAAATACTGATGTAAACATACTGACCCATAAAAGTAACATTGGTAAAACATCTCTAGGGACATCTATATGTGTCGCCCATGTGTTGCCGGGACCCGAAAGGAGAGCAAAGAATAGCACCAAGGTTTACCTTCCATGCATGTCGTAAGAGGTAACTAAGGAGGTTATGGGATGGAGTTGACTGTCCCATCCCATATAGGGTCAGTGACCCAAAGCCATGCTGAAATCGGATGTGTCAGGCAAAAGGCTCAGATATCGCAGCAATGCTGTAAACCATGACACAACAAATTCTGTTCTCCGAACTACATCCTGCTAATCTGCAGGAGTTTAGAGAACGAACACAGAAGAAGAAGATCTATATGTGCTATCTTCGTCTTTCATATTTAATCTTATGTAATACATCATACCTTGGCACGATTCCTTGTCAAAAACAATACTGCAGGGAACTGTCGAGGGTGGAAGAAGCAGAGGGGGACAAATAAAGGCATGGACAGACAACATCAAGGAATGGACAGGGCAAGAGATTTCCACACTCATCCGCATCGCTGAGGATAGAATTCACTGGAGGACTCTGTGTGCTGAAGCATCCAATGTGGTACCCCTACGACCCTGAAGGGTTATGGGTTTATTGATTGATTGATTGATTTCATCTTAGTAAACTCACTCTCTGTGACATGTCCTTTGCAGAAATTTGTCCTCACTGCCACTCTGTAAGCCTCAAGGTTCTGTGCGAGCTGCCCAGCTTCTTCCAGTTCAGAAAGTCTTCGATGTCATGTATCCATCATAGTCTTGGTCTGCCTCTTGTTCTCTTACCTGGAACTTTCCCCTCCATGATTAATCTTTCCAAACCATTTTGTCTTTTTATATGTCAGAAATAGGTATGTTTGCGTTTTTCGATAGTTTTGAGTAGCCAGTCTTCTTCTATGTTCAGATCTTTGCGGACATCTGCGTTAACTTTTTTCTGTCCATGATATTCTTAGGACCTTTCTATAACACTTAATTTTGAATGCAGATTATTTATTTTCTATTGTTGATGTCATTTCCCATGTCTTACAACCATATGTTGCCACTGGAAAGATATAGCTTCTTAGTACGAGTTGTTGTAACTTTGTTTTTCTGTTTGCTCCTTGCCATAGATTTTTAATCTGTGATATTTTCTGTAGTGCCATGCTAATCTCTTTCTTATCTCTGCCGAGTAATCTCCTGTAATTTTGATGGTTGATCCTAAATATTAAAAGTTATTTACATTTCCTAATTGATTGTTGTTAATGACTATTTTAGGTGCATTTTCATCTCTGTATCATTTGCATTACATGCATTATTTGTGTCTTTTTTTTGCATTGAGGAAAATGTTTTGTACCTCTCTATGATGTTTGATTGACATAATCATTTGTTTTAAACCTGTGGGATCATTGATATTAGTGTAGTGTCATCTGCATACCTAATTTCTGGAATTTTGTGTCCTCTGATATTAAGGAGTTGAAACTGTTCATAACATGGGTCTTCTCATACATTTCTCATGTTTTCTGAAATGTTGAACAGGTGCAGTGAAAGGATGCATTCCTGTCTGAGTGACTTTTGGACCTCAAACCAGTCAGATGTTTCCCCGCTGAAACAAACAGAAGCTTGTTGTTTCTGATAAAGCATTATTATAATGAGCGATATGAGATGGTATGGGAAACCCATGTTTCCCATTATGTTCCATAATTTCTGGTGTGTTACACCAAAGTTAAATGTCTTTGAGTAGTCAATGAAACAGGTGTATATGTCTACATTGAACTCTCTGCATTTCTCTATTATATTTCTCATGTTGAAGATGTGATCTCTGGTGCCTCTGTTCTCTCTAAAATATGTTTATTTCCCTGTTCATATGTTGTTCCATTCTTTTCATGATTATCTTGAGAAGTATCTTGCTGGCGTGACTGATAAAGCAAGAAGTATCTTGCTGGTGTGACTGATCAGTGCAATTGTTCTATAATTCGTGCAGAGTTTCAAATTGCCCTTCTTTGGGAGTGGTATATATACTGATCTTTTCCAATCTTTTGGCCATATTTCACTTTTCCAGATATTAACACATAAGGCATAGTAGACTATGACACTTGGTTCTCCTCCTGCTTGTGTTAATTCAGTTACCAATTCGTCGCATCCTGGTGACTTGTCAGTTTTTAAGTTTTTAATTGCCCATTGTACTTCTTATATATAGGTTCTGGCTCAAGTTCTGTTTCTATTTGTGTTTGAGTCTGTGTCTATGTTTGGACCCTCGTACATTTCCCTACAGTATTCTTCCCACCTCTTCAGAATGTCTTTATTTTCTGAGTGTTTCCTGACTTGTCTTCAATTATTTGAGTTGCTGGTTGAAATTCTGCTGTCAGTGTTGCATTTTTGCTTCTGTTAAAATTATTCTGGTGTCCCCATGTTCGTGGAGTTGTTCAATTTCTTTACACTTGTTGTTGATGTGGTTTTTCTTATCCCGTCTAATTTTTTCCTGATTTCTTTAGTTTGTTTTTTGTATTCTCCTTGTTTGTTATCTTTTAGTTATTTTCGTTTTTTCTGTTGTTGGTTAATTGCAATGTTTTGACTGAGATGTAATCTCTTCTTTTTGTCACTCTTCAGGGTGTGTGAGCCTGTGCAGATGATATTGAGTCTGATGTTGTTTGAGTTCATCTGGTGTTATCTCCTCTTGAACAGCCATCAATGTACTAAATTTGTTCTACACCTCCACACTGTATTCTGTTGGTATTGCTCTAGTGTCATATCTAATGAGTCTGATGCTTTTCACTAACCTCTTGAGTCTGATCTTCACATCTGCTACTAATAGCTCATGGTTGGAATCGCAATCTGCTCCAGGATAAGTCTTACAGGACAGTAGACTGGATCTCCATCTGTAGTGTATAGTGATGAAGTCTATTAGGTTTCTTGTCTTGTAATCTGGTGATGTCCAGGTGTATAAGCGTCTAGGGTGTTGAACAGGGTGTTGGCAATTACTAAGTCATTTTCTAGGCAGAATGTTAGAAGTCTTTCTCCTCTTTCATTTTGCTGTCCTAATCCAAATGGTCCTTTGACTCCTGCATTCCTCAGGTCTTCTTTTCCTACCAACTTTCACCAACTTAGCAGATCACCTTTTATTAGTTTGATGTCTTGTTTGTTTATTTTGTCTATTATTTCATGCAGTTTGTCATAGAAAAGTTCTAGATAACTCTTGCTCTTGAGCTGCAAATGTTTGAGCATACACTTAAATTATTGTGATGTTTCAAGTTTTTCATGAAATTTCAGTCATACTTATCATTCTGTCATTTATTGAGTTATATTCTAGCATAGGTCTTATTGTCTCTGATCAAAATGAAGCCTACTCCGCATTGTCCCTTCTTCTCTCTTCCTGAATAAATTACAGTTGTTCCCGTCGGTGTTGTGAAATGTCCTTGTCCTTTCCATTTGTGCTCTGATATTCCCATAATTACCAGTATAGGGTAACCATGCAGTGGATACCCTCTCACTGTGGAATACCAGGAAATGAAAAAGATGACCAACTGGCTAAGGAAGATCCTACCGAAGACCAACCAGATATACCAATCACCTACCATCAGAAAAAACAGATGATCAAGTCAATAAGAAAACCACAAACACCAACACAAGATGACTATCATATTATGAACAGATCAGAACAAGTTATAATTCTACGTCTCAGAACAGGACACAACCGACTCCGCAGTCACATGTATACAAAGTTCAAGATTGGCAACATGGCCATGTGTACAGGCAGCACAGAGTGCCAAACATATACTTCAAGAGTATTCTGAGCATGAAACGCTGAGGTAGACATATTGGCCAGAGGAAACAACACTGGAATCAAAGCTCTATGGGACACTGTATGAACTACAAAAAACAGTGAGTTTTATTAAGGAGACAGAATTACAGATATAGACATGTTTCAAGTGAACGAAAGAAGAAGAAGAATTCCCATAATATTTACTCCAGTTTTTTTCTATCTCTCCCTGTACCATTTCAAATTTACCTGGATACATGCTTCGCACATTCCATGTGCCTATGCATAGTCTGTTTCTCTTCTTTAGAGAGTTGTCAGTATGGAGTGTTTTCCTTGATAACACAGTCAGACTTTTGGCCGTCATCACATTTACCAGTACTAATACTGCCTTCATTCTCTTTCCCAGTTATTTTGGATCTGTCCAGCCTAGGGGACCCACCACCAGATCTTTGAAGCTTATTTGTGGTCATCGTGAGTTTCTTGGCCTGTGTACATCTCAATAGTTTGCTACTGCTTTCTGAGCCAATTCTGGTCACTTATCATTTACCGTCCATGATGCGCCCTCAGCCCATCAAAGCTGTTGTCGATAATATGATCTTCCGCCTTCTCTTCCAGCAATTGTGTGTACTGTAGAGGAGAACATACCTTTGCTGGGTAGCTTCACATAGTTCAGCCAATTAGCCAAGGTCGTTGCTCGGGGGGGAGCGGCACTATTGTAAACAAGCAGACTTGCAGAGCCATACATGAGCTAGACAGGAGTGGGAAAATCAAATAGGATCCTGGCCTTCCCAAAGGAAAGTTTTAGTATACACAATAGAAAAATATGCAGAAATAGACAAATAAACGTGAACAAAAGAAGAACAATATATCTGCATAAAGTGTCTTTAATACAGAAATTCAAACTGGTAGGACACACTGACATTACCATTTTGACATAATGTTGTAGTTCTCCCTGGCGACTTTGATGCTCTTCCATGCGGTCTGACAGTTGGCTATAACTGGCAAGTTGTCTGAAGAAGAAGGCAAACAACAATTTCCAGTTACTGTATATTTTGGAGCATGTGATACTTTTGTTGTTCTGTCGATATAAACTTATCCTAATTTAGTCACTGTGATCCCAAAAACTTCTGTTAATTTAGTTGTCACAAACATATAAACTTTTACTACCTGGTTGTTTTGTAGATGTAAACATGTTAACCTTCAACATGCCATCAGTGCAAAGATAATCCACACTTCAAGGTGTAATTCACTTAACGCAGTGATAGCAGAATTGCAACTGTCGCTATACAATTTTGTAACTACGATAAAAAGTTTAAATTTAGCTTTTTCTTCCAGGATAATAGTGGCAACACTGTTTCATTATTCTATATTCAGTTCCATCTAATAATTAAGTAGGTCAGTGCTTCTGATTAGCTGTTGGATGCAAACGCATTAATCGATTGTTAAGTGCGCAATAATAGAGTTCATTAGAACATAATACTGTTCATAATTTAAATTAATTATTGATCAATAAAATATGTCTACCACAATAATAATGGAAGTTTGCTACTAAATTTTAATGGTAGTTCTCCAACATTCCATGATAAATCACTATCTAGCAATCTATCTATTCATTGCCTTTCATTGCCTTTCCACGTCAAGGGTAGAAGAGTTCTCTGGAGATGGCCCTCGTGTGTTTTGAGTATATTGTGGAATTTGTCACCTCTTTTATTTTGGTGGTCCATCGTTTTCAAGGTCGGTTTCTATGTCTGCCTTCACTGTATCTGTGTAGCATAGCTTGCTGTGGTATGCTGTCTGGTGGTAGTCTGCTGATGTGTGCAAACCATTTTATCTGTTGGCTCTTAATATACTTGTTATACTACAAGATTGGGATGGTGCCGATTTTGAATAGTGTTATTTTGGTGTTTAAATCTACATTTTAGTTTCTGAAGATTGGTGAAAATTACTATACCTGCTGTTATATCATTGCACAGGTGCAAAGAGGTCAGGGGGGGGAACCATTATAGTTCCTTACACAATGTTAAAATGGCAGAGGAAACTCATCAATTGTTAAACACAAGAAAGTAAACATTTTTTTTAAAAAAAGAAGAAAAAAAACAATGATTTTAAGCATTTTCAATATATTTCAAAATGAATATTTTCTTCAAAAAGTGTAGATTAAATTAACATCCTAGTTCACCAGCGTTTCTTGTATATATCATATATGCTTTGCGCAAAGAGAAAGTAAAAACCGGTAAGTTGTGTACTTCAGGGAAAACAAGAATTTGCCTCAGAACTGTTTTGGATGATGTGATGAATTTGCAAGGTCTGCTATACGACGCAAGGTGCACACTTTATTTAAGAATAATGAACCCCCTACTTTAGATAAGGTTTTGATCGCAATAAATGGTGATCCTAATCATCCAAAAAGAACCTCACTTTACAGATTTCTCAAAGAGATAGGTTTCAATTATCTTACTCGAAATCGCTGAAGTGTAATAATGGTCAGGAATTATATTATTCTATGGCGCCAGAAAAATACCTACGGAAAATTAGGGAATGAAGGTTGGTGGGACGTACTATTTATTACCTTGATGAGACATAGCTTAATGAATGACACATGGCTGCTAAAGCATGGAATGTACCTATGTGAAGTGTGGAATAAGTTCACTGAGAAAAATAAAGGTCAAGCATTTTTATCTGGGTTAAGCACGGAACTAAGGAACCCAACAGGTAAGGGGCAAAAGTTGATAATACTTCACATAGGAAGTGAGGATTATTTTATTGAAGGGGTTATCTCATATTTGAGTCATAGAAATACAGAGATTATCACGAGGACATGAACGGTGATGTTTTTTTGGACCGGCTAAGAAAAATTATTCCCAAGTTGGTGCCGAATATTGCTATCATTATGGACAATGCATTGTATCACTCTAGTTAGTTCGTTAGTCGTCGGATCATCATCACTGCAAACTGGACACATCCATAGTTGTATTGATCACTCCCTGAGTGTATCTGCCATTACACTTCTGCTGACAGTAACGCCCCTCTGCTGGTTTGCAGTCATTCTTCTGTGCCCTCCAAATGTTCACTTTTAGCAACACCACACTTCAAACCCTGATCTTTAATCCTGGAGGGTGAAAATAAATCATCATCCACACCAGTCTCACTTTCGCATGCTATATATCTTATGCAGTTCAAAACATCAGCTCAATCCATTGCCCCATCGCCCTATGTCACAATCGTGCATGATGCCAGTTGATCTGCTCTTTCATTGCCTTGAACACCCACATGTCGCGGCATGAAAATAAATGTAGTTACTTTCAAACTCACCTTTCTCAATGCCTCAATCCACTGTTTGCAAACAAGACCCACTTGTACCTTCCTAATCATACTCATAGAGTCACTCAAGATACAGACCGTGTTACCTTCTGTGTGCCTACCCACTCAAATGCCCTGGTCACCACCATAATCTCCATACTACTCGTAGTCACAGCAAAAGCCACACTCTCCTCCCTGATCATTTAACCTGCGCACTGAGCTGTGAAGGCCCAAGCACTGCAAACATGTCTAATCACAGATCCATCAGTGTATATAATCACATTCCATTCTTTGGCATTCTCACTGACTAAAGCCTGCACCTCTTGCTCCACAGCCGTAGGACACCATTCTCTGCTCTGCCATTGGACAGTCGAGTAGGTATTGCATAGCTCTTGTCGATGTGTCTCTTGTGCATCCAAGAATGATACACGCTGCTGCATTCTATCCAGTCTTTCGATCTGAGTGTGGCTAAAAGTCAGAAACGCCAGCAAATATTCCACTAAAGCCACCACAAAAACCTGGTACAAAAGAAATAACAACCTCTGATCACACTGTGCAACAGCCATAACCTTGATTGTTGCTCAGTCTTTACCTGCCCTTATGATAATGTGGTCAACATGTTCCCTGAAACCCAGACTTCTGTCAAAAAACACACCCAGTTATCTCATTGTGCTGGTAATTTCTAACCTGTTCCTGGCCAATGAAACGTGGCATGGGTGTCTTTATCAAGTGATTGTTCAATGAAAATCAAGTTACGATTGCCTTGGAAGAATTTACCACTGCTCCCGTATTTCTACACCTATTCAGGAGTCTGTCCAGCTCCCCCTGTAGTTCCATGACACACTATCTCGATTTCTGCCCTGCCTATACACCAGGAAATCATTGGCTTACGACATCATTCTGCCAACACCTGTGATTTGATTGCTAGTGATGTTAATTATGTATTTACATTGTTAATTATTGTGTATACATTGAAAAGCATAGGAGATAGAGGCAATCACTCTGTAAAAGCAGTGCACATTCCAAATAAATCATTGAGAAGGGGTGATATAATTTCCTGGATTCTGAACAAGAACTTCAATTTTGATGAGGGGACGGTTTAGAGCTTTTGAAGATTGTAAAAATTCACCACAATCAATATGATAAATATGTGATAGACAAGTATACTGAACAAATGGGCCACACTTGCCAGGTTATCCCCTTACCATAGTTTCCTAAATGTGATAGAGAAAGTATGGAGTGAGGTGAAAGGGTATGTGGCCAGACATAACACTAAATTTAAATTATCTGATCTGCGACAACATGTTTCTGCTGCATTTACTGAGGTCACCGCTTCTAAGTAGCGTGTCTACATCCAACATGTGTTGAAAGAAAAGAAAAATATGTGAGAGTTGTAGGGTTTAATTGGCAGTGTGGTGGACAGTGTGATAATAGACATTAATGATGACAGTTCAGATAAAACTGATAAAAAAGAATATTCGCAATCCAGAATGTCTGGGACAGGGTTGCTATGACATACGTTCTGCATAATTAATGATGTTGTTTTTAATTATCAGCTATTCAAAAATCACCTGCTGTTGCAGAAAAATATATGGGTGTGCTGTGACCCACTTCATTCTTAGATGGAACTGAGTATAGATTACTTTCAGGTCAAGGTCTCATTCACACAAAAACAGGCACAAATGATGATGTTTTCAAGGTTTCAGTTATCATGTGATAATCCTTGCAAATCAAGTTGCAGTGAAAGCCATTCTAGTGAAATTCTTAGAATGGATGACACAACACTAAAATCCAGAAATGTGATAATTGGAGATCCTGATGATAGAACTCCAATGGAGTATCAATGTGTCACTTTTGCTCCTTATGCAGGTTAATGGAGTTTTACTTTTAGCTCCAGATTGGCATAAGTTTTTATAGGAAATTTAGCATACCTTTTGCAAGTCCCAGATGACTGTTTTACTCAATGTGGCTGCATGGTATAGTACTACAAGTGGGACAGTCTTCTACTTAACCGATTCGCCCTTAGAGCGCCGTGGAGTCGCTTCTATGTGTTGACACCTGGAGCGCCGAGGAGTCGCTTTTTTTTACGTGTACCGTTGCGATCGATAGTACATTTTTAGTTTCCGCCGGATCTATCAAAAACAACGACCATTGCGCAGATCTGTGGTTTAGCTTCCTTTTTAATTTTTCAATCGGAGCGAAAGGACGTAAGACTGTATTTATACGAATTATTTAGACTTAGCGAAATTTTAGACCTAGTTTTTGAAATGGAAGATATTATTTGTATGTATACTGATGTGACCGGCCGCAGTTGCGATGGTGATATGCACGATGCATGTGATTTACATGCTGTAGAAGATGTTGAAAGCGACGTTGAAGTTCCTATATTCGATTTCGATAGTGATTCGGACCACGAGGACGAAATTAGCGACACTAATAGTAGCGTCATGAATGACGACTGGAGTGACAAAATTTTTCCTGTGGAAGTCGAGAACTTTATTGAAAACGTTGGCCCTGTGCATGATCTTGATGCGAATGCTACTCCTTTTGATTACTTTAGTCTCATCGTCAATGAGGAGTTTTATCAATTTGCAGCAGATCAGACCAATTTGTACGCAACACAGCGTCAAGAACTAGCAGGAAAAGAAGACACGTACTGGTCACCCGTAACTGCCGGCGAAATACAACTTTTTTTCCATATTTACATCGTGATGGGCATACATGTATTGCCTGAGTATAGCATGTATTGGAGTACAGATGACAGGCTCAATGTTCTAGGTATATCATCATGCTTGGGGAAAAATAGATTTGAGAAAATATCTCAATATTTTCATCTGAATGATTCTTCTAGGCAGCATCCCAAAGGCCACAAAGATTATGATCCCCTATATAAAGTCAGACCATTTCTGGATATGGTCAAAAGGAATATTGCTTCTGTTTTTTCTCCTGGAAAGAACATAAGCATTGATGAAGCTATGATAGCTTACAATGGTCGTCTTTCCTTCAAGCAGTACATCAAGGGTAAGCCACACCCATGGGGGATCAAGGTCTGGTGTGCGGCCGACTCTGCAACAGGTTATCTGTTAGACTTTGATGTCTATGTTGGCAAAGTTCTGGAACCAATGCCACATGGATCTGGACATTATGTTGTCACTAAATTATGTCGGCCTTTCTTTGGAAAGAATCACCATATTTTTTATGACAATTATTTTTCATCTGTTCAGCTGGCAAATGATCTGTTGCAAAACAAATCATACTCATGTTCCACGATACGGCCAAATCGCAAGGGATGGCCAGATGCTTTCAAACCTAAGAGTACCAAATCTATGAAGCGAGGTGATGTGCAGTATAGGCAGCAAGGTAACACAGTGGCCACTGTTTGGAGAGACAAGAGATTTGTATCCATTCTGAGTACAAACACAACACCAGGTCTCACAACTGTGGCACGTCGTACCCCACACGGCAAAATAGATTTGCAGATACCATCCCCGGTGGCTGTTTATAATCAGTCTATGGGAGGAGTAGACAGATTTGACCAACTCTGTTCCTATTACCCTGTGGGCAGGAAATCTGTCAAATGGTGGAGGTACATGTTTCGCTTCCTCCTGCAAACTGCCATCATCAACAGCTCCATCCTTCACTCTTGTTCCCATCGACCCCACCCGAAGGAAAAGAATGTTGCGCAGATAGCCTTCCGATTGAGTTTGAGCTCAGCTTTCTTAAGTGGCAACATATCGAAGAAAAGGAAGGCTCCCACCAATCATGCTGCAACTTCGGGTGTCGGTAACAATAACCTGCTTGAGCACAGGCTTATTCGTATGGTAGGGAACAAAAGGGCATGTTTCTGGTGTGTGAAGAACGGCAGCATGGAAGCAGAAACAGGGCACATGAGACCGTCTATGGTTGTAGTTTGTGTCAGATTCGGCTGGGCAAAGGAGAATGTTTCTCGCAGTATCATGCAACATTGACAAGTTGACTACTGATGAGTCCAGATACTTTTCCTGTGCTGAAAATGTAAGTTACAAATTTTTTTCACCTCATAATTCTAACTTTAACAGTTTATTTTTTGGAATGTATAAGTGTTAGATTATTGTTGGTATAGTTTCCTGTGAGACTGTTCATTTTTCTGTTTATCTGCCAAGTCTGAGTGTGATAAGACAGACAGTTTTAAAGAAAATGCATTTTTAATATCATCATATCAACAATTTGGAGGAGTTATGCCCCTTGTGTTAGGGATGGGGGATTGACAATTGGGAAATCTCATAGGGGTGATAGGGTTAAGAAGAGACTTTGCAAAGACTTTCATGCAATCTCGAAGTATGCTGCAGATAAAAGGATTTATTCCATCCAAATATGAAATGGATTTTTGGCAGGCTTCATCGCAGTGGAGAACATGAGATGGGGGTGGTGAACCCCACTTCCATCCTTTTTACTTGCCTCTCACAACGCATGGTAGGAGACAGTGTTACTATTCCTTACTCCTCTTGCCAACAATAGGAATACATGGGCAAGCAGAGGATTGAATATTTGACACATTTATTGGATTTGACATACATTTATTGGAATAGTATTTCACCCTCACCTGCTGCCATCTAGACACCCACTGCTATTAACACTTAGTGTACAGCTGTTGTCTCGTTCTGCTGTTTGTTTGACTGGAGGAGACAGGCTTTCCTTTAGGCCACCTGGAAAAATAGAGTTGATGATCAAAATATAATAAACTTTCACAAAATCTGATTATAAAATATGGTCAGATTTAAAACTTTCACAAAATATAGTCAGATTTAACGTCTCACAAAATATAGTCAGATTTAACAACTTTCACAAAATATAGTCAGATTTAACAAGTCTCACAAAATATGGTCAGATTTAACAACTTTCACAAAATATAGTCAGATTTAACAAGTATCACAAAATATAGTCAGATTTAACAACTTTCACAAAATATACCGTTAAATTCTGAATATAAACCCATCCGATTGTAGGCCGATAACCTAACTATCCCTTCCCAAAAGTGGAGAAAGTCGAAAGTCCGACTATAGACCGACATCCCCAACTTAACAAAGCCGGCAATAATGAACTTCATCATCATAAGAAAGAACCGACATGCTAAATGGAAATTAACACAAACTTTTGCAACTCTAAGAAAATAGCATTCCTTTCATTTGCTTCACTCATGTAACTTGAATGAATCAAGGAATGAAACCCCGGTGGCTACTGTATTCTGGATCAATATATCCGAAAATAATGAATACCCAGTAGACTGACTTCCCTATCCATGACTATAGATGGTTTATGAGGTGGCGAGACTTTGGGGAACAAAGTTTTTCCTGAATGAATTGTCTGTGTTGGGTGTCTGGGCGTTATGACGCGGAACAGCCCTAGTGAATAGTAATTACTATGTAACTATTATGTCACCGGCTTTTGACAGTGACGTTTAAGTGGGAAACGATGAAAGGCAAGACAGCGAGATACGTTTGTTTTTATAAGATACAGAAGAGTTTGAACTTTGTTCCTGGTTATGTTTACCGTGTGGGGAGAATACGGTAATAAAATAAACATAACAGAGGATTGTGAAATTGATCTCGTCTTTCACTAAATGTACAATGGTTGGGGGAGGGAATCAATTACGGCGCAATTTTACTACAAAATGCCTATGATGTGTTGTGATTTGGAACCCGTTTCAAATCTTCTATAAAGAAAGATTGCATTTTAGTCACTTATCTGAATGGCATAAATAATGTGAGGGAAACTTGGATTGGTTGAGCCGATTGAAATGGGTAGGGCCAGTAGTCCATCTGCGGCCTCAGTGGGCTGGACTAATTAACAGAATATACAGAGTACCAGTATATAACTATTTGCCACCGAGTTCTCACAAAAATATTGCAGACAGTCAATCCCCGGCTTTGTTTTTAAAAGATACAGAAGAGTTTGAACTTTGTGTGACCTGTATGTTTACCTTAACAGTAATATAAACATGAGGCACAGCTCAGACGAGTTTCACTACCTGTATTTATTTCTCTCCCCCATCCCCCCAACACTGCCTAAGTAGCAAAGTTTTGGATGTCAGTTACGTGTTTGTGCAAGACCGTTTGATGTAGAAAAAGACCTCTGTACAGAATTAATTAGGACTTCATTCTTTATGTTTCTGATTATTGTCTTGGTCACTATTTATATACTTGGAGTCGCATGTTAAAAATTGGCAAGGCCGACCAGCACATGCACGGAAATACTCAAAATCTGCCTTTGATGTGTTTTTACATTTTCTGGTCTTATAGCCTAGTAGACGGTCAGTAACTGTTGTAACATTTGCTTTACCCAAAATGAAAGTGTGTGACAGTGTTTAGACTACTGGTAGTCAGTGTTTCCCTACACAAACTAGACTGGGCCTTGATGATAAACATGTGTTACTGGTAGATCAGCTTAGGCTACGGTATTTCGTTTTTTCACAGACCATTACCGTATTTTGGTCAATATATAACATCAGATACTGGTATACTTTTCTGACAAATTTCGACTTATGATATAAATATATTTACCGGGTAAAAAAAACGGTAATACCCATTGCTAAAAATAGCACTTCCGGGAAAATTATGTTCAGTAAAAATGGCGGGCATGTCCGAAATAACGATATAGACCTAGTAAGTGAGTTTTATCAAGAAATATCAGAGATTTCGAAGGAAATATTGTATGATATATAGAAATTAATGTAATTAGAGGCCTAGCATTATGGTAGTACGCTCTAGATTGCTGGAGAGCCCTAGTCATTTTATCCTGGCTTAATATATCGGGACATGTGAGTTGTCACTGGCATTTTTTTAAAACAGTGTTTTTCTCCTTTTTTACTGTGATTTGGACGTAATTTTTTTTTAAAATTTGATGTTACTTGAATATAAGACAAAGAGTATGAAGTCATCTCTGTTTTTTGTCCAAAAATTCTCGGGTTATACACGGAATTTAACGGTAGTCAGATTTAACAACTTTCACAAAATATGGTCAGATTTAACAAGTCTCTGTGCTGGTGTAGTCAAATTGGGGTATAATCATATGGTTTGAGTAGAGATGGTGTTGTAAAGCTAATGGTGTCAAGTAGTTAGATTAGTAGCAAAGCCTAAAACATTTATGTGTTTTAATAACAGTGGTTTCTGAAATAATTCCTTACAATAATGAGTCAATGACTTTTGTGTGTAAATTGGTCAATGAAAGGCCAGATTTACTCAATAATGAGTTAATGAAATTTCTTGTTTGTAATCCAGTCCATGTCAGGTCTAATTTTTTTATTTATGTCATCAGAATAATGAATTGACAAGCTTTTTTGTTTGCAACATGGTGTATGTAAGGTCCAAATTTTTCAATAATTAATTAACTTTTTGGTATATGTAATATGGTCAATATACGATTCTGATTTCTCAATAATGAATTTATAAACACTGTGGTGTATAACCTGGTCCATATACGGTTCATATTTATCAACAACGAATTTATAAATTTTTTGGTATATAACCTGGTCCATATATGGTTCAGATTTCTCAATAATTCGTCTATGAATTTTTGTGGCTTCTGACCTGGTTATTTTTTTTTATAACAAATGAGTTTGGACTAACAAATTATTTATGCAATAACCAAAATCACTATATACAATAAAGAATAAACTAATTGGGGATTTTGAAGATTGTTGTTAAATAGGGATAAATCCTTAGTTTTTCTTAATCTTTCTGTTCGACTACACTAGATTTGAGGTAGTTCTTTTCCTTACATGGACTCTTAGACCTTAAGATAACTAAAGAACAAAAGAGAAAGCTTACTACATGTCAAATGAGATGTCTAAGAAAAGCAGCAAACAGAACAAGAAGAGATCATGTGAGAAATGAGCAGATTACAAGAACTGTTGGAACAAAATCAGTGGTCAAATATATAGAGAAACAGAAATTGAAATGGTTCAGCCACCTAATGAGAATGAACCGTTATTGGTCAGTGGCAAGAGAGCATATAACATGAAAATGGAAGCAGCAAGATACAGAGGAAGACCAAGAAGAAGGTGGATTGAAGGAGTTACCAACATTCTGATGAGAAACAGTTTTACTGCATATCAGGTGATCATATGTGCAATAGATGTCATTAGTGCTTTTTGTATTTTGTTGCAACACTTCTTACATATCTCTGTTTTTTCCCACAGTTAAATAGGGAATTTTGAGTAAATACGTTTGAATAAACATATGAATCCCATTGTAATGGAATTCCATTACAATAGGATTCCACTATACTGTTAAGATATGTCAACAATGAGTTGATGAACTTGTTAGTGTAACCTGGTCAATATATGGTTCAGAAATACGCAGTAATCTAGCAAATCTCAACAAATAAACTTACCCTGTCTGGTTGCTTGCTGATTTGTTCTAGGTCTGTGTTGTTTCACCGGTGAGCCAACAATATATAGAGACTCGCTTGGGGATGGAGTCTGTGCTGACATTAATGAGGGAATAGTTGGGTTGTGCGGTGTTCCCATGCTGCTAATGGGTGACCAGTGGTTGGCAGTGACTCTAGCAGGACTGGAAATATTTGCAGGGCTATCTGGTATGTACAGATTAATGTTGGCACCTGTTGAAGAGAAAAAAAAAGGTTTTAAAAAAGGTAGTTCCACACCACATGTCATAGGAATGTGAAGCTTATTCTACATCACAATTAACTTGCTTATGTTTTACCAGGGCCCAAAAAAATAGGAAAGAATAGTAACACTGCCACTCGTGATCTATGTCATCAAGAAATGACTAAAGAGAGTTGGTAATTGGGTCGGCTACCCAAATCGATGACTCTGCTGTGATGAAACCTGCGTAAGATTCACAACTGTACTGGGGTGCAAGGGGTACCTCATTACAAGAACTGTTGGAACAACATCAGTGGTCAAATATATTTTTTTTAAAACAGAAACTGAAATGGTTCGGCCACCTAATGAGAATGAACCCTTATTGGCCAGTGGCAAACCCAGGGTTAGCAGAAAACCAAAATCCTAAAAATACCTCCTTGTGGTGCACACTGGGGCTATGTAAAAGCTCTGAGAAATTTAACCATTAAAAAAGAATTTCATAGACCACCAATCTGGAGTTGAAAACTCTACTTCCTGTCATAAGGATCAAGAGTGACACATTGATACTCCTCTGGGCTTCCAATTAATTTGCATTCAGTATTAAGCCTCAGCTTTCATTGTGATAGTTATTGCATGCACTTGTATTTATCTTTCTCAACTGAAGAGGGATCATTCCACGACTTGAACCTAAAACATTTAGATGATAAGAGTGCACTGACCTCTTAGCTAATACTAATAGGTAAAGCTAATAGGGGAAAATAGGGTATGTCCTACGCGCAGACACCAACAGAATACACCACCAATCTCTTGAATGGGTACCTACATGCAAAAGAGCAAGGGGTAGACCAAAAGAAACACTCAGAAGAACAATACTTAGAGAAAGTAAAACAACCAATATTCATACTATTCAAGAACTGCACAGAATAGCTTTGAACAGACAGAATTGGAGAGATCTGACCTCTGCCCTATTCGCTAACTTCAGCGCAAAAGGAAAATGAATGAATTAATGGGGAAACAAGGTAATAAAGTTTTGCTAATTGTGCGAAACACACATAGGCACACACACACACACAAATCAACATTTCGACCGAAAGGTCTTTATCAAGGATCACAAACACATATAAATCAAAAACAACAAGTAGGGACGACACAACTTGCGTTCACATGCAGTAAGTTGGTCGAAGTGCCAACTTTTAGTTTAGCTAATACTACTAATTGGGAGAAAAATAAAGAATAAAATATATCTGTACAAAATGTCTACACTAAGAGAAAGTGACATTTGTTGATGATAGGACCTTGAGGAAAGCAGAAGTTTGTCACTAAATGTGACCTCCTAAATAGTGGTTTTTAATGCCAGGTTATCAAAATCTGTCCTTGTGATTACTAACACACTAAGCCAAGTCTCAATTCCTGACATCATCATCACTAAATTAACAAGATGAGCACTCACCTGGTCCAGACAAAAGTTTCACTTCCTTGTGGTCACCGAAATCTCCAGTTAGAGGTCTGGTCTCACTGTGGCAGTTAGTGTTGGCTTGTACAGTGTGTGTTTGATGAGGTGATGCTGATGTTACTTGCTCATGGTGATGACGGGTGTGGTATCGCTGGGGGTTCTGTGGAGGAATAAATCCCTGGCTAGGGTGACTGTTGAAAACGTAGTGTTGGATGCCAGTGGCTGCTGGATGATCTGTCAATATTTTGGTTGAGTGGTGGCTCGAATCTGTTTTACAAAACAGAATAACATCATGTTAAACAGTTGCAAGATGACATAAAACAGAAAATTTTCAGATATCAAATACAAGAGTGGCATTTGTGATGACAAGCATTAAATACAAGGAGCATGTCATGTCTTTAACTTGACCATGAAGGGGTAGGAGGAGAATGTTGGCAGAGTGTCTATTCCTTCACAGTGTAGCTACCACCAGAATTTATGACAATCAATATTTGACAAACTTATACTTTCTCTGTGAGATAAGCCACCACCTCAATGTATACATTTCTGTAAAAAATATTTTTTTTACATTTCTGTCATCTCTATCTGATCCTGAAAAGACCTTCAAAATAAAACCTTTTTTTTTAACTAAACCAGTTATCACAAATCAGTGACGTCTTCGTCACTGTTAAAATGATTTCCTTTCCAATATTTTTTAAGGTGAAAAAAGTCAGCGGGAAACAAATCTGAAGAATATGGTGGGTGTGGAAGAATTTCAATATTCAAATCATTGGCTGTTTGCAGCAGAAACCTTGCTTTACATGTTGTCTTAAAGCAAAGACAGAATTTTAGTGCACTATCCCACATTTTCGGGTCAGTCTTGCTTAGTTTTTAAGTAAATTTGTATAGTACTGGCGATGAACCATGTTGCCATGAGGCAAGTAATGCTTCAATATAACACATGTGATGTCCTAAAACACAGTATAACTTTTCTTGTGATGATTTCTGTGCTCTTGGATTGATGTGTGTCAGCGAGCCTGAAAAACTTTGAATTCTGGTTCATAATAGTGAACTCATCAATCTACTGTCACAATGGTAGGCAACTAGTTTTTCAACCACTACATCATTTACAATCAACCCTCATTTGTTTCTGTTCACTGTTAACAGATGCAGGACCCAGCTGGGCACACACTTTTCTCATGTTCAGTCTTGTTGTGTAAAATTCCAAAAACTGCGCTTTTACTAAAATTATCATTCCTATCCTGGTCAATGATTTTCTTCATTATTGTAGCATTTTTATCGCTGCACTGATGATGGTCTTCCTTATCTTGGCAGATCAGCTACAT
This sequence comes from Meghimatium bilineatum, assembly GCA_034231615.1. Lineage (NCBI taxonomy): Eukaryota > Metazoa > Mollusca > Gastropoda > Stylommatophora > Philomycidae > Meghimatium > Meghimatium bilineatum. Next base: position 66,633,581 of record CM067299.1, on the reverse strand, counting down.
TGCCACACTTAAACTGCATACACCAGATTTTTACAGAAACATACGAAGGCCAGAATTCCTCAAACACTAGCTCCCTCTTCCTTTTTATTTCTGTAGGTGTTTTTTCCTTGTAATATAAGGAATGTTATCACAGTCTTGACCACTGATTTCTTCACTGCTCTCACAAACCATTGGAATAGCAGAACCAATCAATATGATGTGTTGTGCCAAGCAACATATTGGAAAAACTAGCTGAGGTGGGAAGTTAAAACTTCAGACGTCCATTAAAAATTGATTGAGTTATATATGTACTAAATTTAAACTTTCTCCTCTTACTTTTTCATGGATAAAGATGCATGATAAGCCCTTTGTACATAAATAACATATGTAATGACAAGCAAAAAAGCAGGACATTCATAATGATAAGTATCTTCTTCTTTCATTCGCTAATAATGTCTATATCTGCAGTGTTGTTTCTTGTATAAATTGGACAGTGTTTTCCATTTCTTGTTTTGTACCAAAGAGTTTGGCACCATTTTTTTGTACCATCTTGAAGGGGGGAGGTGTAGCGCAGTGGTTTGCACACTGGCTTTTCATATGAGTGGTCCTGGGTTGATTCCCCAGTTGAGGCAGAAATGTTTTTCAGATCGCAACGGCTACCGGGTCGACCCAGCCTTAAATGGGTACCGGATTAATCCAGGAAGTAAAGACTGGGAGGGAGAGGAGATGGCTACCCCCCTTATATAGAAGAGCCACTGAAATGTTAGATCACTAACATCTCACACCCCTACAGCATTACTAAATGCTAAAGGTTAACTTTACTTTACTACCATAGAATTTAACATTCATATGTGTATCTTAATTTGTCATAGTTTACACATTCTTGAAGGATATGTTCTGAAGTTTGGTTGGCTTGCCCACATGTACACTTTGCCCACATATACACTCTGGTCCATAATCACTTGGGTGTCATCGAGGAACCTGAGAGCTGCTACCTTTTTCTGCAGATTATTTTGCTGTTTATCCCCATACACACGTTATTGTTGTTTGGATGGTCACTTATAGGTATGTCTGTTTTTCACATAAGGTGTGTACTGGTTGAGATATCAGTGGTATTGTTACCTCTGGAAGATCTGATACCTGTCTATTCGATCAGCTCTAAAGCACTTATAACCTGTAATTTTTAAGGCTACATATTTGCTGAGGTGTGTCTCTTGTATGCAGCAAACGCTGACCTGTTCCTTAAGAAGGGTGTTCTCTAATTCTAATTTCTGGCTAAAGCCATCTTTTTTTGCTATTTACACCCTCAGCATTCCAATGCATTATTTTGTAAGTGGTATCTCATTGGTTGATAATATTTGTTGGTCAGTGATATTACTCTTGTGCTTCCTGGCTCCACAATGTAACCGAAAAGGACCTACAGTCGCATGGGGTGCGCCCTTTTGAGGTATAGGGTCCGGTGCTACTCCTGCCTGGTGAGTCATCACAGGGCTAGCATCATAACGAGGTAATGCAGATATAGACATTCATGTACAATAATGCATGACATTCTGGTTGTTGCAGTGCACCTTCTGGCCAAATGTCGCTGACTTCAGCACCTTTACTTGATAGGCAAGACTGTGGCTCTGCCCAAATGTGGGAGGGCTCTGCCCAAATGTGGGAGGACCCTGCCAGTCTTAGTTTCAAGCCTCTGCTGACTGGACTAAGCCCCATCACCTCGCCAAGGAGCTGGCCTCGATGGGATGACAAGCAAGTATAAAATACTAGAGTGACATATAAGTGATGTCAACAGTTACTTCAGATTGAGAAGACCCACAGTCTCCCCAGCCAGTTAGTTAGTTAGATGCCAAGACATCTTCACTGCATACAGAAACATTCATATGTGCTCTGATCTCCCACTAAATGAATGCACAATTACATGATGAAGTTCCAGTTCTTTGTCGGTTAACAAACATTGTTTGCCAATCATAATATTGTTCACTTCTTGCACACCACATTTCAAACACAGCTTCTTTATTCTGGACATGAAAAAGGGATCATTACCTTCATTAATTTCATTTGATCGTGGATATTCTCTCAAAGAGTTCACTATCTGTGCGATCAATTGCTCTGTCATTAGATACAGTGGCAGAACCTATCATTCTATCTGCTCTCTCATTGCCTTGAACACCCAAATGATGAGCCACAAAAATAAATGTGACACCATCCAACTTTTGACCTCTTCACAATATGAAGCCACTGTTCGCGAATACAGTGTGCTTGTATTTTCCTAATCATGCTCACTTATTCGCTGAGAATGCATTCCTCATTTGCACTCTGTGTGCCCATCCTATTCAAGGCCCTGGTCATTGCCATAGTTCCATTGTCATGCCACTCGTAGTTAAAGTAAAAGCTCCACACTCCTCTCTAATAGTCTTCCCTACCTACTGCACTGTAATGGACCATGAACTACGCAAATGTCTAACAATAGAACCATAAGTGTATATAACCATTCTTGGAATGGAATTATCACTGATAAATATCTGTACCTCATACAGCAATGGGACACTTTTTACTACATTTTCTATCAAGAGTTATAGAGTTGTCACTTCCCAAAAGGAAGTATGGTAATCTACAGGAACATTTATCCATTTCTCACCATGTGCCACATCCTCCATTGAGCACACTTTGTATACTTTCTCTGCATGCCCCTAAAGATTCCTCTCTTTGATCTAGCACCTTCCACACTCTGTATTTCAGTATGCACTGAAATTATGAACTTTATCACTGCTGATTTGGAGGCAGGTGCTTGTTCGGCACGACTGTAATCTATATTCCATAGTTGGACAGTCAAATAAGAATCACATTGCTCATACAGATGTATCTCTCATGCCCCCAAAAACATGATATGCATCGCCTTATTGTGGATCTTATGCAACCTTTCAGTCTGTGTCTGGCTGTCATAATTTTCAATGCATATTCCATCACAGAAGCAACCAATTCTTGGTATAGAAGAAATAGTAACCTCTGTTCACTTTGAGCAGCAGCCACTACATTACTTTTATTTTTTTTGTTGAAAGACTTTTTTTCTTGCCCTTTAATGATGTGATCAACATGATCATTAAATCTCAGGCTCGGGTTGAAAAACACATTAAAATATTTCATTGTTCTGGTACTTTCAAGAGTGTACCCACACAAAGTAACACTCGGAATTGATGTATTTACAATGTGATTATTGTGAGAGAACCAAGTTACAGATGCTTTAGGTGGTTAAATATACTTCTCCCTCTAACCCACACATGCCCATTCCAGCCCATGCCACAACTGATACACAATTCTCTCAACCACAGTTTCAATATGTCAGCAAATGCAGTGTGTCCACATTTAGCAGGCACTCACTAAGCAGCTCATTCTTAAACTCTCCTGGTTAGCAGGGTGTAGTCCAGAGAATGGAATACATTATGTGTCAGGGCTGCAATATCTGTACCCTTCAGATGTATGACACACCTGACTTCAAGATGGCATTTAGGTCATTCTGCTCTAAGGGATGGTAAAGCTAACATCAATTATCAACCTCCTTAGTCACCCCTTATGACATGCACAAGTCACTATTCTTTCATCCCTTTCTGGCTTCAGCAACACACTGGCACCTACTTGACATGAAACAAATTATAAAAATCTACCTGAACTGTATCGTGATGATGACTGTTGCGGTGACCTCATAGCTACAGCCTTATACCTGGGCTCATACCGAGGCATGTGATTGTCTCTGATATGATCTGAAGTCATGATAAGTGACTTCCCAACTGCGCTATTCATCAACTGAGGGGAACGAGACAACTGACCCAGATTGTTGGAAGCCTGGTAATTTAAATATAATAGCAATTTCAACATAATAGTAATTTATTATATCACTTAGGTAATTTAGTTACTGTGTTTAGAGGAATTTAAACTATCATTGATGATGATTGATAAATTCCCAAGAGAGTATACATTTGTCACTCTTATTCTCTATGCCAAGAGGTGAAATTTTACTTTTCAGTTCAATGCTGTTGTCTTTCTGGCATTCTTTTTGATGGGGAAATTTTCAGAACTTTACAAGTCCCAAATGACTCTTTTACTCAATGTGGTTTTAACCTTTAGAGCCCTGGCTTAAAATTACAAAACTTCCCCCGGGCCTGACTTCTTTTTGGAAAATTTACGTTATTGATGGTGGGTGTTTTGAAAACATGATAACTTTTTTGTTTTAAATGATATCAAAATAATTTTTGCACATCTAAATAAAGGAGTGAATAGTGAATATATTCATGTTTTGTTGTTGTTGTATGTGTGATATGACAGTTGTGAGCAAATGTGAAGTTGAAAATTTCGGGCAAAAAACGCAAAATGCCATTTTCAAAATCGCAAATATATCTTCGTGACGACCCTAATACATGAGCAATGTGTGGCAACACTGATAAAATCCTAATAAATACCTATACTTAATGTATATATATTGTTTTATATCCAAACTAATATAATATGGACTAAAAAAATTAACAAAAACTTGAAGAAATCGCATATAACGTCTGTCGGGTCAACACTAGGTCTAGCCCGACACACACAACGTAATTATTGTCCATGCACACTAGTGCCACCCCTGATACATATTAATTTTGTGTTTTTGAATGAGTACACACACATTCTTATCAAATAACAACATATTAAAAACAAAAAACAACAATTAGAACATGTAGTCACGATCACTTACCCATGCCACGCGGTACTCAATTTGATAGTAAAATACGGCCGAAAATGGCTAAAGTCGCTCTAGAAATGCGTTGACAAATTCAACCGGCTTTCTCTCTCTTATAATCGTAATGAGTAAAGGAATTTGACGTTTAAACTGTGACATATTCCTAGCTTCGTGTAGCGGGAATTATACGTCATATAAGCTTTAACTTCATGAAGTTCCGTACTCGGGAATGGAGCGATATCGTATGGCGTATGATTGCGACCACAGGCAAGGTGGGCCGCACACACAAGGCGCAATGTTGCGACCATAGGGCCTAAAGGTTAAGGAGCAATTGTATGAGCTGAACAGTCTTCCACTCAGAAGAGGACTTATTCATGACTTTTATGAAATTTTGAGACATGCTGTAGACAATAGGGTTGATTCCCTCCCAGCAGCATAAGATATGGGTCTCCAGTTGGTTCATCATAGTGAACATTGTGGGGTAGCTAACTCTAAAATTCTTAGTCTGCTGTTACGACATGCATCAGAAGTGGAAATGTTACTATTGTTTGCTCCCCTTTCAGGCGGCAGTTAACACCTGTGGTCATCATCATTAGCTTGTTACATCTTTAATGATTAAAGCAGTGAGCAATACATGACATTCATCTGTTTTTAGTTATATTCTGTACCAACTTCAGATGTGCCTCTTTTAATTCAGTTCTAGATTCACTTTTCTCTTCCATGTCTTGTTTTTGTTTTGCCATTTTTTAAACTTATATCCTCATAAAGTCCAGCTATGTGCCAGAGAGATACAGAGCTAGACTGTGACAGCCAGAATCTCTATTTTATTTTCTCTGAATTTGCTAAGGCGTCACATGATTTACTGATGATCGGTTTTGTCTATGGTCACTTGATATGCAGTGTTGTGTTGTCTCATGACAATGGTAACTCCTTCAATCAACATTCTTGTTGATCTTCCTCTAGTTCTTGCTGTTTCCATTCTCATGTTGTATGCTCTTGCTGCTGGCCAAAATGGGTTCACTCTACTGAAGTGTTGGAACCATTTCAGTCTCTATTTTTGAATATATTTGACCACAGACATTCTAACAGCTCTTGTAATCTCTTCATTCCTCACATGGTCTCTTGTTCAGTTTGCTACTTTTCTTAGACATCTCATTTCACACATAGTAAGATTTCTCTCTTGTTCTGTAGGTAGTGCCTATTCTAACATTGATAACACAATGGTAGTAAGAAAATTGAATTTATGATTTGCCTTTTGGTTTCCATTGGGATAGATGTGTGTTTCAAGATTGGGGTAAACTCATAATTTACATACTGTATGGGGTGAAAAGGGTAATGCATTGCTATCATGTGGACCAAAGGTTAGCAGATATTGATTGTTTGTTTGTTTGTTTGTTTGAGAACCCCAGGAATTGCAAGTGATTAGCTCTTACTTCCTATGTGCAATGGGATGCTGGCTTGGTCAGCCGAATTGCAGATGTATTGGAGAGGCAGCCAAAGTTGATGCCTCAATATAGGTAGATGTAGTTACGAATATTGAGAGTCATGCGCAATATGGATAACATATTGAGTACAATGAGAATGCAGCACCACGTGTAAAGAGAATGGAAAAAACACTACATGGAAATCAGAACTAAAGTGCTGTTGAGCTCAAGAACAAGCTTCTAGTCTGCAGTGCTCTTAAATATATGTACTCAGATTTGGATGAGGGGTCCACAATGTCAGTGAATGATACCTCAGCTAAGGATGGCAAATGAACCTAGGCCCAATTCTACTGTCAATTTTTGTCTATATCAGAAACATGCTCACAGGTGAGAAATGTTCAGAGAAGATGGGTACAGGAACAATATGTCTAATTGCACATAACATTCACTGGCAGCGGTATACTTCGTAAGGAGACAGACATAGTCGACCCAAGTTTAAATCCTTGATTACTGCCTCCTCTGAGACTGCCACAAGGAACACATTTTAGCTTGCAAAGTTCAAGGTACAGCGGGTGATAAACCATCATGGCGCAGAGTCCATATGCATCCATCACCAGGCAACAGATAAGAAGGCTGTCAAAATCTAGGGAACAAAAAAACACCACTAAAGTTTTTTTTTACATTTTTTATTTTTGCCCCTCAATATGAGCATGTGAGATCAAATTAGTAATAATTACTATGTCACCATGTGACCTTAGTTTTTGTTTGGTTTTTTTTTTATTACCCCAAAAGCTGTATTAATGAGAGAGCAGATAGGTTAGCCGCACTCGCTGCTACTATGGCTGTTGGTGGAGTGATGGATCGAGCAGACATTTTGAACGCCCTACAGGAAAAACGCATAAGGAAATTACTGTATAAGTGACGATGACTCTTGTTCCATGACTAGAATAAAGGAATTCGGTTTGAAATGTGGTGTCGCTAGAACGGAGCAGTTTCGTGGGCAAGAAAGAATGATGGTCAATCAACTGCGTACTGGGACCGTCAGTCTACGTGTAATGGTGGCTACACCCAAGAAGAGATCTGAGCACCTATGGACTTGTCCGGAGTGCAGTGACGATGATCCAACAACTAACTAACTAACTGTATTAATACAGAAAATCCATACTAGTTGGCACCTATGTGATAACGATTTAACATCTTAGACTTTGCTCACAGTTCTATAAGACATGACCAGGTTTAAATGTTCATTGAACATATAAAATCCCACAACCTCTGGGGATCAGATAAGTAAGTAAATTATCACTGATTGCTTCCCACAATTCTCTGATGTAAAAATCATATTTCTCTAGATGTGATGACACGAAAATACCAAAGGACAAACCTTAGCATCATAATCACTCCTGCCTGACTCCTGAACAGATACATTTCCTGTTACCGATGAGCGGTGTAGCCATAACAATGAATTGTGACCTGCAGAGTTGTTTGCTGTACTGGCTAAAACTGAGTTGAGGCTGCTATTCTGATTGCTCTCTAATGCCTGAAGTTCATTTCTTGTTACTGCAATGTCATTTCTCATTAAAGGAATGTCCATGTTCTGAGGAAGCCTGTTGCCAGACATAATTGTACATTATGAGAATATTGTTAAACTATCAAATCTATACATGTAACTGGATGTGATGCTGACCACATCATCCCTAGCTATGTCTTTGGTCAATGAAAAATATGGACCTAACACCGTGTTCCCCATTAAGCCTCAGGCATGAATAAAAGAAAAAGAAAAAAATAAATGTAACATGTTTTTGTTGTTAGAGTTTCATGACATATCATCTAACGGTAATTAGAACCAACATAGCACACTCAATAACACAATCAAAACATTCAAGAACACTCAAGGCATAAGCCTGTTGTGTGGTTCGAAATAGAAGCAAAGAATAGCAACACTGCAACCTACCATGCATAACATAAAAGACGACTAAGGATGTTTGAAGGTGTTATTTGATGTTCCAACTCTTAGAGCAATAAAATGATCTAGAAGCAATGCTGAAGTTAGATGTGTCAGTCTTAAAGGTGGAAATATTATAGTTAAGCCATAAACCATAATACAACACATTCCTTCTCTGGACTACATCCTGCTAATCTGCAGAAGTTTGTTGAGAATAAAAGAGGAAGAAGCAGAGATGTGGTATTACAGAAGAATGTTGCGCTGTGAACAGCTAAGAAAAGCAATTTGGGTATGCTACAGGAGGCCAATACTCAAAGACAACTTATTAAGAAGTAGTCATTTGTCCACATTGTAAAGAGAAGTAGTATAGAGAATATCATGGTAACATGTAAAATTTCCTGTGAAAAAAATACAAGGAAACAAAGAGAAAAGATTGTGTACAGTATGTTAAAATATCATGGATAAGGTTCAGTAATAGAGCTGATAGTTAACAATTCTGACAGGGAATTGTGGAGATCAATGATTGTAGATGATACTCAGCATGACACTTTGTCATGATGACAAATGAACAGCAGTTGCTGTGCTCCCAATACAGGTGTCCTTCTGGACTCATGAGTCTTTGATACATTAGTTATATAGTCTTCTTATTCTTCTTCTTTTGATTGCTTATACTGTCTATGTTTGCAGTGTTCTCTCCTGTATAAACTGGGTGATTTTTATCTCTATTTCTTGTCTTGAAAAACAAAGCATAAACTTCATAGTATGAAAGGTCACACTTCAAAGCTTAGAAACTTATGGATAACCTCCCTGATGTACTGTCTGTTCGTGCTGAGGAGCCATGGATGATATTGCTGATGGGCAATCTGGGGCAACATGAAGGGCAACATCCCAGGCAACATTCCCATGAATCAGGTTGACTAGCAGCATGAAATCAGACATCACTTCCAAAACACCACAGAACTCTCAGGCACACAGAATTCATGACAATGTTATCATAAGCTTATTTCATGTTATAAGATCTATAATAAAATATAGCACTAGTTGACATATCCAAGACTCAATAAACAAACAATTCGACGAAAGAATTGATGCCATTGAGATGTGAATATATAGAAGAATAAGGGAGAACATCATGGAAAGAGAAGAAAACAAACAAAGAGGTTCTAACAACACGTAATATGAAGAAAGAACTATTAAAAGAAATAAAGATCAAACAAATACAATATTTCTGACACATTAAAAGACATCATACATTACTGAAGATCGTACTTGAGGATAACGTTGAAGGGAAGCGAGCAAGAGGTAGGTAGAGATACAAGTGAGAGAGTAACATCATAAAATGGACAGGTTAAGTCTAGAAGAGTGCACCACCAAAACTAGAGACAGAATGTTGGAGGTCTGTTGCAGCCAACTTCTAATGCTGAGATGGCACATGATGATGATGACATATACAAAGGTTGAAGCAGAGAAATTTGTACTATTACTTTCATTGTATACAATAAAGACACAATTGACATCATTACTATACCAACTCTTCATTCAGAAAAAACATATCAAAAATCTATGGAGGCTACCACTAGTGCAAGAAAACCTCTCCCTCACAATGAAAGGTGTATATCCATTTCTTTCCAGTTTCAGACAATACTAACAAAAATGTGAAATTGCCGGTTGCATGAGCATTTCTCTTATTTATTTCTGTATTTGCCTTGTATTTGCTTCATTTTAAACAATGTATCTCTCTTCAAGTAGCAGTTGCACTACAGTAACAGTTTATGGCTGTTAAACAACTTAATAAAACAGTGGCAAAGATAATTGCTGTATTTTAAATAAAATGCTGAATAAGGATTTTGAGAATACCATGGATTATGAAAAAACAAATAAAAAAGTGATAAGAATATTAAACATTGAAGAGAATTGGCTCCTAAACAATAGTATAACAAGACCGCTGGGTTTTTTTGGCCATATAAAGAGACAACAGCTTAAAAACATTAACAGAAGGTATGGTTGTTGATATTCAATAACAAGTGAGACTGATGTAAAACTATAACAATAGTACTTACATAAACTTGTATTTTACGTAAGTAGAGATGCTGGTAACGGGGGCTTTTTATCTTCATATTGTATGAGCAATCATCACTGCTGTAGCAACATCAGTCACATAGGGCTCATAGTGTATCTTACCATCAGTCACATAGGGCTCATAGTGTATCTTACCATCAGTCACATAGGGCTCATAGTGTATCTTATCATCAGTCACATAGGGCTCATAGTGTATCTTATCATCAGTCACATAGGGCTCATAGTGTATCTTACCATCAGTCACATAGGGCTCACAGTGTATCTTACCATCAGTCACATAGGGCTAATAGTGTATCTTACCATCAGTCACATAGGGCTCATAGTGTATCTTACCATCAGTCACATAGGGCTCATAGTGTATCTTACCATCAGTCACATAGGGCTCACAGTGTATCTTACCATCAGTCACATAGGGCTCATAGTGTATCTTACCATCAGTCACATAGGGCTCATAGTGTATCTTACCATCAGTCACATAGGGCTCACAGTGTATCTTACCATCAGTCACATAGGGCTAATAGTGTATCTTACCATCAGTCACATAGGGCTCATAGTGTATCTTACCATCAGTCACATAGGGCTCATAGTGTATCTTACCATCAGTCACATAGGGCTCATAATGTATCTTACCATCAGTCACATAGGGCTCATAGTGTATCTTACCATCAGTCACATAGGGCTCACAGTGTATCTTACCATCAGTCACATAGGGCTAATAGTGTATCTTACCATCAGTCACATAGGGCTCATAGTGTATCTTACCATCAGTCACATAGGGCTAATAGTGTATCTTACCATCAGTCACATAGGGCTCATAGTGTATCTTACCATCAGTCACATAGGGCTCATAGTGTATCTTACCATCAGTCACATAGGGCTCATAGTGTATCTTACCATCAGTCACATAGGGCTAATAGTGTATCTTACCATCAGTCACATAGGGCTAATAGTGTATCTTACCATCAGTCACATAGGGCTCATAGTGTATCTTACCATCAGTCACATAGGGCTCATAGTGTATCTTACCATCAGTCACATAGGGCTCATAGTGTATCTTACCATCAGTCACATAGGGCTAATAGTGTATCTTACCATCAGTCACATAGGGCTCATAGTGTATCTTACCATCAGTCACATAGGGCTCATAGTGTATCTTACCATCAGTCACATAGGGCTCATAGTGTATCTTACCAAGAATTGCTTTGGGCAATCTTCTCTGTCTCATCAAGAAAGTCAATGTCTTTCATCTTAGCATTTCCTGTCAGCTCTTTTCAGTGTATTTTGTGGTAGACATTTTTTTCTGCCATCATTCTAACTCTTATGGGATCTCTCTTCAGTCCTGAGAAAGGAATGCCTTCTGTCATAGTTTACAGCTTGGCTGTGATATCTGGACCTTTTAACCTGATACATCTGATCTCAGCAAGGTGTTTGGCAATATTCCCTGTACTGTTCACCTCGCATGAACTTTCCACACTTTATATTGTTCACACTTTACACCTCACATGAGCAAATACTTTCTACACTTTATATTCTTCATGCTTCACACCTCACATGACCAACACTTTCCACACTTTATATTCTTCACACCTCACATGAGCAAATACTTTCTACACTTTATATTCTTCACACCTCACATGAGCACTTTCCACACTTTATATTCTTCACACTTCACATGAACAAATACTTTCTACACTTTATATTCTTCACACCTCACATGAACAAACACTTTCCACACTTTTTTATATTATATTCTTCACACCTCACATGGCCAACACTTTCCATTCTTTTTATTCTTCACACCTCATATGAGCAAACACTTTCCACACTTTATATTATTCAAACCTCACATGATCAAACACTTTCCACACTTTATATTATTCAAACCTCACATGAGCAAACACTTTCCACACTTTATATTCTTCACACCTCACATGATCAAACACTTTCCACACTTTATATTTCTCACACTTCACATGATCAAACACTTTCCACACTTTATATTATTCAAACCTCACATGAGCAAACACTTTCCACACTTTATATTCTTCACACCTCACATGATCAAACACTTTCCACACTTTATATTTCTCACACTTCACATGATCAAACACTTTCCACACTTTATATTATTCACACTTCTTAATTCATTGCCTTCATTGTCCATGGTGTTCTCCATATCCTTCTATAGAATCTTCATTAAGTGCCTATGTCTCATAGTTATACATTGCTACTGTGAAAATGAATGCTCTGATCAGATGTAACTTGCCAAATATTTTTCATTGGAGCCAGTTTTGATGGCACAATTGTATTTTTCTTGATTTCAGATGCACAATCCCTGAATTGTTTATATTTGCTCTTAAATATTTCAACTTTATGACACCTTTCAGTTCATAGTTATCAACTATATAACTTTTGATCAGGCTATACTAGATAAAGCAAAAATAACACTGATTATTAATCATAAACCAACATCACTGCACTCTGGGCTATTCCATGGTGCTCAGTCCCTCTCCAAAATAGTCAGTGATTTACAAAACACAACTATACAAATAATACCTCTGTAAATATTCCTCCACTCTGTCCATTCTATTAATCTCTTCATGCTCTTCATCTTTCCTATTTTCAAATATGGCATTGGAAACAGGTAGAGGTAATTTTGAGGAGTTAGTGTTCTCAAGACAGCAACGTTCATTGCCTTGATTCCGCATGGCAGATGACCCTGCTGGCTGCATGTTCAGACTTGCACCAGATATACTACTGCCTGTAACTGCCACAGCTGACCCAAGATGACCACCACTTTGGCTTGACAAAAATGAACTGTTTAAACTCTGATAGAGAAAAAAAAGAATTGTATTTCAAACAAATTAAACTTAATAAATATTATTGTGAGATCACTGTCATGTTATCTTGTTCACTCTGTCTCTTACTCTCAAACAAGGGATCAATGAAAACAAGAGGAATGGAGAAGTGTCTCTAGATCGATTTTCATTTTGATGTGGCTGTGGAGTAGCCATATGTCTCAAGATGATGTCCACATCTGTTCATTTCTCTGTTAGCTGATCTATCTTGAAGTTTTTCGCGTAGCTGGATAAGCTCTTGCACTGTCACCTCTTTTCTGATGGCAGTCCATTTACTGTGCTCTTTCACATCTTCCATTCTATGCAGGCATCCACTGGTGTAAGATAACAGTATCAAACAGATATATGCAAAGACAGACTAGACTGCAAGGTACAAAACATAGTGTAAAGCAAATAATTTTACAAAGAGTGAATTCAGAAGAAATATAACAACAAAAATGACATTACCTTTTTCTGTGGAGTTGTGACTAGAAGTGAAACAGCCTCATTCCATTGGGACTGCATCATGAACTGAAGCTTGGTAAGAATCTCCATTCTGTTTGAAGAGAATGAGATAACAGCTTAAGAACATCAATAAAATCAATAGATCATCAAATGACCTTCATCAGGAAAACAAAAAAATTACAATCTAATGCACGAAGGAAAAGTCATAAATGTATTTAAAATGTTGAAATGTGGGACGTAGTTAGTTTTTGCTGGGAATAGCTATTTGAATACCTTTTTTATACATTGTACAGCATCTAACTGTTCTCTGTAGGATAATTTTTGACAGGAAACAGTGTTGATGTACATGTTCAAACTGCACAAGTTTTTTTCTATTATACTATTGAAAGTAGATATTCTTGTGGATTTACATTCATAATTATTTTATTTCATACACTCACATTAATCTGATTCTTGCCATAGGAAATGTGCATATATTTGAATCTAATGGGGATCAAAGGCCAGAGTTTTAGTGGTGCTGGCTCAATGAAAGGGCAAAACATTTTTCTGTGACAAACATTTTACCTTTGAGATTCTAACTTGATCTTGGACTGTCCCAGAGCTAAGTTTTCAGTTCTCAATTCTTGCAATCTGATTGATAAAATATGTAACAAGTCAATGAAGAAATGAATAGATTTATAAACAGTAACTTCATAAACAAATGTACAAAAAATGATTATTTCACACATAAAGGATATAATGTTTGCATTTTATCACATAGTTAGATTGCTGCTTTCTTTCACAGTTAAAAGATATTGTTCATGTTGCCAAATTCAGGCATGCTGCAGTTAGTCAAGTTGCTAAACAGTAGAACTGAACTTGGATTGTGTCTTCTTGGAGAAGGTGTCATTTAACTGCTGTGTTAAATACTCACAGCTCAATACTTAATCAACTGAATTTTGAAACTAGTGTATTTCCTGTCACATTTTTTTAATATACAGGTTTTCCCTATACAATGGAAATGATTCTTCATAGCTTTCTGTCATATTAAGAAGATGTGTGCTATATCTGAAAGGTCAACTTTCGGTATTTGTGCAAAACTTAGGATGTCTCCTATTTTGTGAGATGGGTCTTTTGCAACTAGACGTCTCAGGCACTTTGTGATGATTATCAAATAAAAAAAGATTTAATTTAGGCTTTGATCAAGCTCTCACAACCATGGATTCTTTTATGACAATTACATAATATAAAATGACTGATTCATGTTTTCATGACTGAACATATGAAATGCTCTTTCAAATGTTGCTACATGTTATTCATAATGTTATTTTATAACCAAACTAATGTGCTCATAATATATTCAGTGAAAATAAATAAAACATGTTAATATTGTCTGTTAAAATTAAAACAGATGTCACTAAACTTCTTGATTAAATCTAAGACATCTTCTTCAACACACAATGTGATTCAGATTTATATTAAATACAGCATAGTCTAGGCTTAATGTTGTTGATGTCATCTCCTAACAAAACTAACGTTTTAGTAATATCGAAAATAATTGAAAATAACCATAATTTCCAACAATTCCTGATGATTATAAACACAATCCATAAGAATTTCACTAAAAATGGCATCAACTTGAACTAGATTTACAATGATTATAACAAGATAACTGAAACTTTGAAAATGCTTCAACTTGCCAGTTGTTTTGCACACAACCATGACCAACAATTAGCCAAGAATTTTAATGCAAGCAGTGTTCCCACTTTTCCCGGCAAGAAAAAGCTAAATTTAAACTTTTTAGCATGGTTACAGAATTGCTTGGCGACGGTCACAATTCTGCTACCACTACCATTTGAGTGGAGTACATCAAGAAAAGTGTGGATTTTTTTTTACCTGATTCCATGGTAAAGGTTAATAATAGGAGAATAAATACTACAGACAATGTTGACCATTACCATTTGTAAATGTCCAGCACTAGATGATACTAAGAATATGCTTCTACCATCTTGGCCAGATAAATAGAAAACCTATAACGAACACAATAATAGCTCACAAACATATGCATACATCACACAATGGCATATGCACATGTACCGCTGAATTAGCAACCAACATTAGGAACACATAATATCAGTGTTCATTGTCAACAAGTACTGAACTCTCCTTCTTTTGTGTTAACAACTCTCTGATAACAACATGTAATTTTGTGTGACTTCCACCTGGGAGCATAAAGTGTAATGTGTAACGGTTTCATTTGCATGATGTAGGCCTAGCACACCCATTTTTGGCATGTTTTTAATTCAGTGAGCTTCCCTAGCTGGAGACAGCTTTCCTATCTGTCGCAAGGCGGCAAGTGTGTGTCAGTTCTATAGTGTGATGGTTTATCACAAACTGTATCCTTGGACTTTTCAGACCAACACTCATACATGAGTACCAGTTTGAGATGGTAAGCAGAGATTTAAAAGGAATTAAAGTCATTGAAACGTGACTTAATTCTACTCTGATTTTTTCACATGTACTCTATGCCTCTCAGAAAAGCAGAATGCTACTTGCTGAGAGCCCCACTAAGAGGATTTTACCTGTAGCTTCAAACAATAATCTCCAGGAACTTCAGAAAACATTCATTCATAAACAAGACGCCATGCCTTGGTACTGAAACCACGACCCTGTGAAGACACAGCAAATAGCTTAACTAATAAATGTACTGTACAAACGTAAAATGCAGCCCAGCATTGTACTACCTTATTCAAAGAAATTCATAGTGGGATTCCTGAGAATATATACTCTTTATATATTCTATAAAATATTCTTACATATATTCTCCAGCTGTTTCTTTACACAATGACAGACAACTGAAAACTTTCATAAAGAAAAAAACATGTCTGAATAACAAAAGAAATTGCTAAATCTAACTACTTACTTTGTCTCCAGCTCATTTAACTGTCTCCGGAAATCATCTTCTTTCAGCTGCTTCTCTTCATTCAGTGCTGTCTTCTGCTGATCAAGTTCATGCTGATGTTGCATTTGTAGTTCCCCAATCTGTTTTCGATGCCGACTGGATGCATCCTCCAATGACTGTTCAATTCGAGAATGGAACTCTGCAGCTTGCTCAGAAATCTGTTCACAAAATAGGATTGATAAAGAAGATTTACATCAAACAGATATTGGTTTTGAACACGTCACAGTACTCTGTGTAAACCCATGGGTATTCAGTATCCCCATTAGATTCAAATGAAATGCATGCGAATTGTTTCCATGGCTTGTTTATTAAAGACACTCCTCACTCTTCCATGCACTCACAGTCCTACTGAATTCTCTCAGTCACAGTCTGGATGTACCATTTATCACAGTGATCAAATCCAGAATATGTTTGATAAGAAAATTAAGAACATCATCCTTATCCATCTTTCTCCTTCAAATCTGGTAGTTTCCCCTTGATGTATTTTTCTTCTGCATTCATTCTCAAACTCCTGCAGATTTGCAGGATGTAGTCCAGAGAAGGAAATGAGCTGTGTCAAGGGTTATAACCTGTGATGTCTGCACCTTTCAGCCTGACACATCTGATTTCAGTAGTTTCTAGGTCACTTTGACCCTCTATGGGATGGGATGGTCCCTATTGAGTGGTAGCTTACCACAATCATGAATTTCTTTGTTGCCCTGATTCATCATATTTCTTTTTCTTTTTCTGCATTAATACTTAAACTCTGTTAGCACGTAAGAAGTAGTCTCGAGAAAGGGATACACAGTGTAATGGTGTATAACTTTACTGTGGTATCTAAACCCTTTGCACCAACATATCTGACTTCAGCACAACATATCTGGACCCCTTTGACCTTCTACAGGATAAGGTAGTCAATTATATGCTTAAACTTCCTTAGTCACCTCTTATAACATACATGGCAGGTCAGTTTTCAAGCCCCAACAATATACATCAGGCCTTATTACTCAAATCATAATGTCACCCATAAGCTAGGCAGAAAGGAGAAAATTATTATTTTTAGACTGAGAATAGGTCCCAACACTCAAATAATGTATCATCATCAGGTTCTGTGGCAAATAGTGTAGGTGATCATGGATCAAGAACTACATTTCAGGAATCTTTTATCAGGATCGTTGTTGATGTTTTGCCATTTCCGAATATCAGACTATCTAATATTTTCTCACGTTGCCGTCCTCAATCTCTTTTGTCTTCTATCTTGTCCATTGTAACTATGCCTCCTGACCACTTTTACACATAAGGTGGTTAAAAATGATAGGGGGTTATATAATAACATCAGAAAAAGACAATCTTGTTTTGATCATCTTATGAGACAAAGTGGTCTCATGAGAAATCATGAATTTAACTTTCAGAAAATCTTTGTTAGTTTTTACAGCTGTCCATAGTACTCTAAGCATTCTTCTATACAACAATATCCATATTGATTCAAATTTTTCACTATCCTATTTATTTATTATCAAAGACTTGCATACATATGTTGGAGCCTGTGTTAAGTTGCTCTAAAGAACTCTCTTCCTCAACTCTAAAGACAGAGACATATTACACAGTATATTCTTCATTTTAGAAATGTTGCCTTTGCTTGCTCTATTCTGTTTCTTATCTCCGATGCTTCTTCCATCTATTATCATTGTTTCCAAATACCTGAATTGGTGGACGGTCAAATAAAATATATATAGGAAATTTGGGTTTTGCAACTGAATTCTGTGTCATCTACTGAAAATACAAAATAAATTCTACAGAATTGTTCACAAGAAAACTGGCCATAAGAAATAGCCTCAGGACTGATGACCACAGTACAGTTTATTTTTTATGAAATTTATATCATGAGGAAGAATGAGAAAAATGAAGTACCATTACAAAATATGGTTAATACTGATAGTATCAATGTATTTCTTACCTCTTTCTCCATCTGTGAATGAAGATCTGCTTCAAGTTTTTTTTGTGTGCTCTCAAACTTAGCCTCCATGATAGCCATCTCCACTTTCTGGCTTTCCTGGAAAAAAAAAACAAATTTTGTTTTTAAACATGAATGTGGATTAGACTGAATTTAAAAAATGTGTACCAATAATGATGACAGAATAAAGAAAAGAATATATCCCACAAATAAAATATTAGAACTGTGTTTTACCAGAGCCTTAAGGAAAAGCACAGAACAGAAACATTTGTGACTTACCATCAGGGTTGCCATATTTGCTTTTTAAAGACCAAATTTAGAAATGTTTTCTTTTTTTCTAGTTTGGTTGGTCTCAGAGAATTGGTTTGGCATGTTTGACCTTTTCTTGGCTTTTAAAAACTAGGTGTATTAAAGTAACGTTTAACCAACTACTTAAATAAGGATAAAGAAAATTCTTTTATACTTAGCACTGTTTTTTTTTTATTAGAAAAAACTACACTGACTATTATTCTTATAAAAACTAAGAGAAAAATCTGGGTCTATGGATAATACATTTAGCAGGAGTTTGACGAAACAGAACTATCATCCACATAAATATTTTAGGGCAGGTAGATTTTCAAACATGAAATATCTAAAATAGAAAAAGAATGTATCCTGGATATAACCAAGTAAAAGCAGTAAAACTGGAAATTGCTGTAAGCATGTCATTTGAGTAAGACAAATAGTTTAATTTTATTTGGCTCTTTTCTAGTAAAGTTTGGCCTTTAATAAGAATTTTAATCTGGCAATTCAGTGTGCCATGCATGTTGTAAGAGGTGACTAAAGAAGGTTGGAAGTGGAGTTGGCTACTTCATCCAGTAGAAGGTTTAAGAAATTTGTAGCATATTCTATTCAGAATGTTATGATCAAGACATCATTTTTTTATGTAGTGTTTTCTAGGTAATATTTATATTTATTAGTTTTCCACTGCTTTCTTAATGGCCCAGCTGCTCAACTGCCTGCAGATGAATTTGGACCTTACTACAGAGGCCATCTGATACATGTTCGCTAGTTCCACACCACATAGTCAGCCAATAGAAAGTCAAAGAATCACAACAAAGTGACGCAAAGATGTTATGCTGAATCATATGTGTCAGGTTAAATGTTTAACAAATATTGTGTCAGTAGGCCACAATGCAACACATTCCTTTCCTCTGAACTACATCCTACTAGGTGACAGGAATTGGAGACTGAATACAGAAGAAGAAAGAAGAAATAAGAAAACTAGTTTTATCAAAGAAATAAAAGACTTCTTCCTTGATTGCCCATCGGTGTTATTAGATGAAATGGATTTATTCAATTAACTGCACTGTGACAACCAACTCTGAGACAGGGCTGTTGAGTTTGTCTATCAAAAATGCTTCTACTGGCCAGTTTTCTTTTTGTGGTGTTGTATAGTGGACAATTCTGTAGGATATGTTTTGTGTTTTCTGTAGATTGCTCACACAGACACAAGTCAATATACATGTCATGATGGATGTCAATATTATGTGACGGAAGATCAGATGACTCATTCTCAAACTGTTTCTTATTAGCAGGATGTCATTCAGAAAATAAAATGCTTTTTTCATAAATTACAGCTTTGCTGCAATATTTGTGCCTTTTAGCTCATGTCATTTTAGTCACTTACTTTCTACATGATTATGCAGCAAACCCATGCCCAGTCTTCCTTAGTCACCTCTTAAGATATGCATGGCAGGTCATAGTATTACTATTATTTGTTTTCCTTTTTAGTGCAAGCAACACACAAAAGGCAATTTTAATTATTGCAGACATTTTCCATTTTCTGATCCAGTGTCTGAGTCAAAATAAAAACAACTCACAAGGAGAGAGAAGAATTAGCAGATTTAGATAACTGTAGCATACCTTCTCTCTGAGCAGCTGTTCTATATCTAAAATTGTTTTCTTGAGTTCATTTTTCATTTCTTCATTCTGAGCATCTGTTTCTTCTCGTTTCTTCTTCTGTTCTTCATATTTAACCTGCAAAAGATTAATTAAAGTCTTGTGCATAAATTTGGAAAAAAAGAAAATTTAAAATTTGTATAGATATATACAGTACTTATGTAAAAAACAGAACACTTTTGAAATGTGAATATACAGAAAAATATGTAGAATTTCATAGCAAAATAATAAAATAAGGAGATACTAGAAAAACTATGAATGAAGAGAAAGCTGCTAAGGAAAATAAAGACAAGGCAAATGTAATATTTTGGGCACATAAAAAATGAAACCATGTTTAAGACTTTACTGAAGAAGAAAATTGAATACATAAAGTAAGAGGCGGGCAAAAATACCATTGGGGATGCAACATCAAGAGAAGGAAAAATGACAGTTTGTCAGCATGTATCACCAAGGCATGAGTCATAAAGTGTTGGATATCCATTGTAGACAACTTTAGTTCCAGAGATGACACATGATCTGAATACATTCCTAAGCGTATACATGAGTATAAACACAGATGCATTCTTAAGCATATACATAACTATGAGTATAAACATAGAATTATTTATATTACAGTGTATGAAGAGCTTGATTAATACAAGGATTAGACAGATAATATTTAATATCTGAGGTGATGCTTCCTTGCTAGGAACTTTCTCCCATGAGCTCAGCAGGGACAACAAAAATAGGCAAAATTTAGCAATCTCAAGTGATGTTGACTCCGCTGACTGTTGTGATAATCCCTATCTTAGAACATGTTCCCAGCTAACAGAGTTCAAAACCTGCAACAGCAAAAAGCTCTTAAATAACTACCCCATTGCATAAGAACAAGAGGGATAGCGTGGAATTTCTGATGGCGGAACAAACATAAGTAATGTTAAGCATAGCCATAGATTTATATAGATATTAGTATAGTCCTAGGAATTATATAGATATTAGTATAGTCCTAGGAATTATATAGATATTAGTATAGTCCTAGGAATTATATAGATATTAGTATAGTCCTAGGAATTATATAGATATTAGTATAGTCCTAGGATGTATATAAATATACTATATATCTTGACAATATTCTTTCCATCTTTGTAGAATATCATTTTTTTCTGTTCCCTTTATATCTTTTAGTACTCCAGTGAAGATTTGAAGTTTTTCTGTAATAATGTTCTTTTAGCATTGAACATATTCTTGCTATTTCCTTGTTGTCTTTGTTCATTTATTCATGAGCAATGAAGTGCTACAGAAAGATTATATGAATATCATGGACAGAGAAAAAGAAGAACATAGACTTTAAAAATACTGAAATTAAATGAACGGTGGCTTCTAAATACAATAATAAGAAGGAATTTACAGTTTTTTGGACACTTAAAGAGACATGATGGCATGGAAAGGATGATTCTTGGGAGAAGAGTACAGGAAGGAGAAGAGTAGGACCAAGAAAATGGACCAGCGATATCAAAGAATGTATAAACATATCTTTGGCCAATGCAGGCCTGCTCACCAGGGACACAGATGCCTTCAGAGTATCCACGATGAAGACAATGTTCTGGAAAGAATACATAACTTGAAAATAACTATATCTATGATGAATATAGTTTGAGATTTATATAAGATATATAATGAGCATAGCCTTAGATTTATATCAAAATAAGCATAGCCCTCAATTTATATAAAATGGATATAGCCCTGTATTTATATACAGATGAGTATATTCCTATATTTATATACAGATGAATATAGCCATAGATAAAGACAAATAAAGACAAATACAGTTTTAGACTACCATAAAGAAACAAACTGAATAACATGAGAATATTTTGTTAAAAAAGATTAAATGAAGAAAGAGAAAATATTCAACATATCTGTACCTTTTCCATGCTTAGAGCCTTCTGATTAGCCTCCTTCATCTCTTTGATCTTTGTTAACAACTCCTGTTCCTTCTTTAACCAGTCTTCTTGTTCCTGGAAAAGTTTCAGATCAAACACTGTCTTAAAAGTAGTTCAGAAGAGACAAATTGATTCAGCAGTCATTTTGGTGTTTAAATCTACAGATTTGTTTTTGAAGATTAGTGTCATCTGTCCTAGTGTTTGGTATGCTTTACTGCTTCGAATTTGTATTTCTTTACTACTCTTCCCTGTTATATTGCTTCCTAGGTAAGTAAATTCTGTCACTGGTTAAGTCATTGGTTTTCAATATAAATATTGATGTACTCATCTTCTTCCTATGTTCATTACTGCTGTCTTTTCTGTATTTATTTTCATATTAAAGGCTTTACAAGTTTGGTGTAGTCTGTCTATTTGTATCTGTAGCTGTACTTCTGATGTTGCTACTATCGCCTGATCGTCTGCAAAAAGCAATTCATTTAAGCTGTCATTCAGGTTTTCTGCTTCTGATGTCTTCATTTTTTTGCATATGATTTCTGTAGGTTTCTTGTCTATTTATATATGTTATAAATAGCAGGGGGGGGGTAGTACATATACCTGTCTTACCCTAGATCAAATTTGGAAGTACCAGGGTAGTCTAATGTACTTGCCCCTGTACCATTCAGGTGTACAGGGAATAAGATATATAGACTTATTTATTCTGTAACAATAAATTAGTGTAACAATAAATGTGGAGGTGATGAAAGTGTCAAAAACGAAACGGAGCTTATTCAATAATATTTTTTTTTTAAATCTTCATTTTTTGGCCACGTTATGAGACAAGGAGGTTTGAAGAACATAGTCACAACAGGCAAGATCGAAGGCAACAGAGATTGAGGGTGACAATGTGAGAAAATATTAGACAGTTTAACTGGAGGGAACCTGGCACAACAGAGAAATAACAATGATCTTGATACATAATACTGGAGATAGAGAGCTGTGGAGAGCCATGATCACCTACGCCAGCTGGCATGGCATCTAATGAATGAATGAATTCTGTAACAAATGGCACTTTAGGGGTGATGTCGTCAGCATCACTCCAACCACCTTTTACTTACCAAAATGGTTTTGGTATTGTACATGTTTTGCTGGGCTAGTAAAGTGAGCAAAGAGTAAAAACACGGTGACCTGCCACTCATATTGTTAGAGGTAACTACGGAGGTGTGGGGGTGGAGTTGGCTGTCCCATTTCATAGAGATACTAAGTGACCCAGAAACCATGCAGAAATCAGGATGTCTTGGGTTGAAAGTTGCAGATATAGCTGTATAGCTATAAACAATACATTGTTTCATATAAATGTTGCCAGGGCACGAAAGGAAAGCAATGAATAGTGACACAGTTACCTTCCATGTCCATCATAATTGGTGACTACTAAGGAGGTATTTGGGGTAAAGTTGGCTGTCTCATCCCATAGAGGGTCAAAGTATTCCAGAAGCCATATGTCAGACTGAAAAGTGCAGATTTCATACAAAAATGTAAACTATGACACAATGCATTCTTCTTCAGTGCTCAAACTCCCGCTGGATCTTTCCTTTAGCAGGACAATGGTCCTACTAGATTTCCAGCAGGATGTAGTCCAGAGAATGGAAATGTGTCACCGTTTTATTTGCGCCTTGGCCCGACACTTCCATTTTCAAGGATTACATTCTGCTAATCTGTAGGAGTTTGAGAATAAATGTAGAAGAAGATGGAGGTTCTGGTATCCATATCCTGAAAATATGCCACAGCCGTTTTGAAAAAAAACTTATCTCAACTGACCATCAGACTAGGAAATGAATGCAATAACCATTGAGTTTTCATGGCCTACACAAAAACATAAATATTGTTAAAATTAGAAAATGTTAACATATTTAAAAAAATATTATTAAAGAAATTGAAAAAAAAAGTTAAGATGGATAATGTTAACATACTGAGAAAATATTAACAGACCAAGAATACTAACAAACAGAAAATTTTATAGAAGTAGAAAATATTAACGGAAAAGATTTTAAGACTGAAAAATGTTAACATACTGAGAAAATATTAGCAAACAGAAAATATTAACAAACAGAAAATATTAGCAAACAGAAAATATTAGCAAACAGAAAATATTAGCAAACAGAAAATATTAGCAAACAGAAAATATTAGCAAACAGAAAATATTAACAAACAGAAAATATTAGCAAACAGAAAATATTAGCAAACAGAAAATATTAGCAAACAGAAAATATTAGCAAACAGAAAATATTAGCAAACAGAAAATATTAGCAAACAGAAAATATTAGCAAACAGAAAATATTAGCAAACAGAAAATATTAACAAACAGAAAATATTAGCAAACAGAAAATATTAACAAACAGAAAATATTAGCAAACAGAAAATATTAGCAAACAGAAAATATTAGCAAACAGAAAATATTAGCAAACAGAAAATATTAGCAAACAGAAAATATTAGCAAACAGAAAATATTAGCAAACAGAAAATATTAGCAAACAGAAAATGAATACCCCAGTATATCAAAAGATAAAATATTAAGAGGCTGAGAAAATCTTATGGAGACAGGAAATATTAACAGACTGAAAAATGTTGAATAGCCAGAAACAATGGACTCAAAAAAAAATGTGTTGAAATCCCACCTGTATCAGTCTCTCCTGAGCCTGCTGGGCTCTTCTTTCTGCCAATTCCTTGACCTCCTTGAGATCATTCCACTCAGCTACCATAGACGCATGATCATCTTTCTCTGCTCTTAAGGCATGCTCTAAACAATCCTTCTCATGTAGGGCTTCCCCAAGCTGTTGACAAAACATATGGTTACTTATACTGTTTAACTAAGTAAACATGAAGAGTATCAAAATTCTTTGCAGTTGCTGTAAAAGAGGATATTTTAAATCAACTGAATATTAGAATGAAAAAACATACAAGTAAAATAAAGTAAACTTTTTCTACACTATTGAGGCATAGGACCTATTGTAGATTATCGTGTTAGGTCAGTATTATTTATTAATGAATAGCATACCTAGGGATGATGTGGTCAGAATCATGTACACAACTTTTATTTTCCTAGAAGATATAGTACCCATTTCCTTAGGCTAGATCGACCTAGGAGCAGTTGGTGGTATGAAAAAGTTTACAATTCAATTAGGAAGTCTATGCAACAACTACTAACATAACTTGAACTCTCTACTAAATAAAAATATAAAACCACTAACTTAGCTTGGCTGCCTAAATAACAAAACCACTATGTTAACTCGGCTGCCTAAATAACAAAACCTCAAAGTTAACTTGGCTGCCTAAATAACAAAACCACTATGTTACTTGGCTCCCAAAATACCAAAACACACAAGAAAAATAAATTATTGATGTAAAAGACACAAGGTTATAAAACTGAAATCCTTAAGCGTTTATGGTCTAGTGGTTTTATAATCAATAAAATATCCACTCTGTAGCTAGAATACCAAATCGGCATCAACAACTCTGCAGCCTGCATCTGCAGAGCAAAAACACAGACACTAGAACACATACTACAGAATTGTCCCAGCTTCCCAGTTCACGAAATAAGTCTGGTCCACAGGAGAATATCTGCAAAACAAACTGGAGGGAACCCACAAGAACCTAAAAATAAACTGTCCTATCTTTCTTTTCTTTTTGCTTTATACCCATTTGTGCCTTGCAGCATGAGGGGTAGAAGAGTTCTCTGGAGATGGCTTTTTTTGTCTGCTTCATTATGTTTTTTTCATTGACTCCTTTATTTCTGTAATATATCGTTTGCATGGTCTGCCCCTGGCTTTGTAACCATCATGGCTGCATAGTTATGTTTTTTTAGGGACACTGTCTGATGGTAGTCTGGAAGCATGTGAAAGCCACTTAATCTGTTTTCTGATGTAATCCAGGACTGGTATTGTGGTATTGCTGATCTTCTGATGTTTTCATTTCTGATTTTATCTCTTATTGTTACTCTGAGGATTCTACATAGACAAGTCATTTTTGTTGTAACAAATTTTCTTTTGGATTCTGTTGTTATTGTCCACGTTTGACATTGGTAGCATACTGATGGTTTGATGATCATTTTCTATAGTGCAGTTTTTGCTCATATAGTGCAGTTCATGTTCACATATTTGTTTTTGACAATAGGGGACATCTGTCCTAAGATCTAGAATATGGTGTTGCATCTATATTAGATTTCTTTGGTGTTTTTCCCATTAGATGATATAAAGCCTCCAAGATAAGTGAATTCGTTCACCTGTTTAAGTTGTTGGTCATCAATGAGAATAGTGGTGTTTCTTTCTGTGTTTGTGACTGACATTACCTGTTTTTTTTAATGTGTTTATCTTCATGTTAAAGTCCCTACTGGTGCAGTTTATTTATATGTTGTTGTAGTTTTTCTTCTGATGTTGATATTATTGCTTGATCGTCTGCAAAAAGAAGTTTACTCAGGAGGTTGTTTAGGTTGTCTTCTTCATTGGTGTTCAAAATTTTACATATACAATCGATATATGTGATGAATAACAAGGGAGATAGAACACATCCTTGTCGCATGCCAGTGTGTATGTGGATTTTGTCTGAAAGCCCTACACTTGTTCTAATTGCACATTGACTACCTGTATAACTATTCCTGCACAAGAAGATTAGACGTTGTGCAACTCCATATTGTGATAGTATTTTCCATAGTTGTCTGTGTACTCTGTGTAAGGTTTTGTCCTGGTCGATAAATGCAATATACAGCTCTTGGTAGTTTTCAGTAGTTTTTTTCTGCTAGTTGTCTAAGTATAAAAATGACATCTTACAGTTCTTGTTCTTACCAAATCCCATTTGAGTGTTGTTAAGCTGTGGTTTGATAAATGCTCATAATTTTCTTTCTAGAATTCGGTTGAAAATTGTTCCAGCATGGCTTAAAAATGAAATACCTCCGTACTTTGTACAATATCTTTTGCTGCCTTTTTATTCCAAACAGGAATTATTACAGCATTTTTTCCCTGCCCTCTGGTCTTTCTTGTGTATTTCATATTATATTGAACATCCTATGTAACCATTTTATCCCTACATCTGCCGCTGCTTTAATTAATTCAACTTATATGTTATCAGATTATGGAGCTTTGTTTGATTGAGCTGTTTGTATGGTATTTTCTATTTTTGCTAGCAACATGTTTGGTTCTAACTCTTCTGTTATATTGTTTACTATGTTGTCGTCCCCTCCTTCTTCTAGATTCAACAATTCTTTAAAATACTGTTGTAACCTTTCCATTATACTTTTCTGGTCATTGTCTTTCCATTTTCATCATTCATTATTTTGTTGGTTCATATTTGTCTTCTTTGGTGCTTGCTTGTAATCTGTACTTAATGACTCACAATATTTTTGCCAATTTTGGTTTTAGCATCTTTAACCTTCACCGCGCTTTGGTTAAGCGTGATCGACAAAAAAAAGATGGCGGCTGTTTACTGTTGTCGGATGCACTCGCTCAATGATACATCGTGCAAAATAGGCCTACCCCAGCATGATCACAGCCTGTATATAGTTCGGGGCATGCGCAATTGAAGCCGGGACATTTTTTCCTTCCGACATGATCGTTGTAAAGATGTCAAGTTAGAAAGTACATGTGTAATAGCAATTAATCTGACCACATCTACACACCGGTACGATGCCATGATGGTGGACCGGTTTTATAGACCTTTCTTTCAGCGTATTTAGAATAAAATAACATTGAATCATGGCTTGAATCATGAATTATTTAGTTATTTAGTTTCACAGCAGTGAATATACAGAATGCAGTGTGGTTTGGGGACTTGTACATGTTTGATATCGAATATGTTGAAGTGGCACCAAAAATGACTCTAGGCCTAAGATCAAAGAACGATTTTACAGCAAATCTACATGTTTTATACAGTTCCCCCAGCAATATTTTGATAATTTCGCAAACTAAAGAACATAAATACAACAGATTTGCGTGCGATTTAGTGTACAGTGTTGCCAAGGAATTTGATAAGTAAGGTAAGTTATTTTTTTACAAATATTTTGTCCTCTTTATTTGTTATAAAATATATGTTTTTTTGTGAAAACGTCTTTGACTCTCGTTCCACCTAGGTTTTACTATGGGTTTTCTACCTTTATGTTTCATATATCCACAAGTTTCTCCCGCTATTTGCATTATGGTTTTCATTAATATTTCCCATTCTTCTTCAATTGGCTTGGTAGTATTTTTCTCGTACATTGGCATCCACGAAGTTTTTTTAATTTAACTTGCATATTAGTTCCAGCTAGTTTGTGGTGTTCCTAGTTGTTCTTTTTTATATTTAATTTAACTAATGCTATCACTGCTTTGTGGTCGGTTTCTGCTCCAGTATTTGGTATTGCTCTTGCATCTCTTATAATTCATCTGTTATTTGTTTTGCTAGTATGTCTATTTGACATTTGCAATTAAAGTAATTTTATTTGTCATTTCACTTGTACCATGTGTATGTTTGGAATTCTCTGTGTTTGAAGAAGGTGTTTGTTACAAATAAATTGTATTGGTTGCATGATTCTAACAGTCGATATCCATTGTCGTTTTTCCTCCTCGTACTATCCCCAAATGGTCCTAGATATTCTTCTATTCCATTTCTGTCCTTTTTTTAACCTTTAAGCCCCTATGGTCGCAACATTGCGCCCTGCGTGTGCATCCCACCTTGTCTGTGGTCGCAATCACACGCCATACGATATCGCTCCATTCCCGAGTACGGAACTTCACGAAGTTAAAGCTTATATAACGTAGAATTCCCGCCGCACGAAGCTAGGAATACGTCACAGTTTAAAGGTCAAATTCCTTTATACATTACGATTGTAAGAGAGAGAAAGCCGGTTGAATTTGTCAACGCATTTCTAGAGCGACTTTAGCCATTTTTGGCCGTATTTTACTATCAAATTGAGTACCGCGTGGCATCGGTAAGTGATCGTGACTACATGTTCTAATTGTTGTTTTTTGTATTTAATATGTTGTTATTTGATAAGAATGTTTATGTATTCATTCAAAAACACAAAAATAATATGTATCAGGGGTACCACATGTGTGCATGGACAATAATTACGTTGCATGTCTGCATAGACCTAGTGTTGACCGGACGGACATTATATGCAATTTCTTCACGTTTTATTAGTTTTTTTAGTCCATATTATATTAGTTTGGATATAAAACAATATATATATACATTAAGTATAGGTATTTATGAGGTTTTTATCAATGTTGCCAGACATTGCTCATGTATTAGGGTCGTCACGAAGATATACTTGCGATTTTGAAAATGGCGTTTTGCGTTTTTCGTCCGAATTTTCAACTTCACAACTTGCTCACAACTGTCATATCACACATACAACAACAACAAAAACATGATTATATTCACTATTCACTACTTTATTTAGATGTGCAAAAATTATTTTGATATCATTTAAAACAAAAAAGTTATCACGTTTTCAAAACACCCACCATCAATAACGCACATTTTCCAAAAAATAAGTCAGGCCCCAGGGGATGTTTCTTAATTTTAAGTCAGAGCCCTAAAGGTTAAAGTGGGCATTGAAGTCATTCATGACATAAACATTTCTTCTCTGTTTACGCTGTTCAATTTGTCATTTAGGTTGCCAAATATTTCTTCACACTAAACTTCATTATTTTGGGCATCACAGGAGAGTACACTTGAACATTGGTTGAACTTACACCGTTCACAACTGATATTATTCTTTCTAATACATGGTTGGTTTGGATGATGATGCCTTGTGACATTACTGGGTCTATTATAAATCCGATCTGTGTTTAGTGTGTGTATATGGGTCAACACCAGTATAGAGTATTGTTTAGTTTAGATGTAGTTGTTGGTATTCAGTACCCTTAATTCTTGTACCTGACAGGCCTAAAGTTTGTCATTGAGATATTTCATTTTTTAATTCCTGTATAAGATCTGCTTTGCTTCTTAATCCAAAGATATTTATTGTTCCAAATTTGGTGGTTTGTTTACATTTGATGGTGAATGTCATCTTCTGAGAACTCTCCATGTTTCCTACAAGCATTTTAGTTCTACTCTGTCAGTTTGCTAGACCAAAAACAATGTTGTTTCAGAGTCTCTGAATGGTTAAACCGTGTTCTAATCTATCACATTCAGAAAATAAATCACAGATTCTATTTAGAAAGCACTGAAACACAGAGCTGCAGTCGAATGCTCTGATGAATGAACCAATATCAGACTGGACATATAACAATTGATTATAGATGAAGAAAGTATACATAATCTACAGACCCACATTAATAAACTAATAGTTGCTTAAATATGAGATAAAGATCAACACTGATAAAACATAAATCATCAAATAAGTAGAACATCATTGATAAACAATATCTGCATAAAAACATCAACCATTAAAACATGTGAAAGAATTTTAATTCCTTGGTAGTTTATTCAAATGGAAGATGATAAAGAAATTGAAATAAGTGCCAACCAAGTCAAAAAAAGTTATTTATCAACTGTCATCATACACAATAAGTCAGATTATAAATATATTTATACCAACCTTCCATCTACAATATCTGGCATACAAATTAACTAAAGATCATGAGAGAAAGCTTGTCACATGTGAAATCTCCCATGTGTTGCCAGGCCCAAAAGGGAGAAAGGAATAGCAACACTGTTTACCTTCCATGCAAGTTGTAAGAGGCGACTAATAAGGTTGTTGGTGTGGAGTTGACTGTCCCATCCCATATAGGGTCAAATTGACTGAATCCATGCTAAAGTCAGATGTGTTGGGCCAAAAGCTGCAGATATTGCAGTATAGCTGTAAGCCATGACACAATGCATTCTGTTCTCCAGACTACATCTTGCAGGAATTTGAGAATTATCTCAGAAGAAGAAGAACGTGAAATGAGATGCTTAAGAAATGCAGTAAATAAAACATGAAGAAATCCCATTAGGAATAAATAGAAGTTCCACAGGGACATTATCAGTTCTGGAATTTATAGAAAAACAAAGAATTAAATAGTTTGACATGTATGTCATGTGAACAGATTTAACTTTGTAAGCTGCTAGTATTTAAAATATTAAAAGGGAAAGCAGCAGAGGGTAAGAAAGACCAAGGAAAAGTGGATTGAGGGAGTGACTTACAAGATTCCACAATATCACCACGTTTCAATCAACCTAGCATGCCTTGTACAAGAAGTCAATCATCAGTCAAGACTACAACACTGCAAGGCACACATAGCAATAGACAAAAGTAAGTAAACCCAATAAAATGACAATACCTCATCCTTTAATTTGTTTATAATTTCAGCTGATTTCTCCTTCTCTTGTCGAAGTTCTTCTGTTGCCTGTGAAAGTTCCCGCTCAAAACCATTGATCATCTGTAATAGAGAGAATCAATAGGTTATTTGCAAACTGGTTAGAAACTACATCGCTATACTAAGGGAATCCTTACAGGGACTAATTAAACATATGTGCCAATGATGAAGTACATAAGCTAAAGGGCAGAAGGGGGATGATGATGGTGATTGCACCTCTGAAGAAGTACAAGTTTGTCACCCTTGCTCAATATTCTAGAAGTTCTACTTTCAACTACATATTGGTGTTTTTCAGAATATTTTTTATGGAGAATATTTTTCCAGGGCTTTTGTTAGTCTCAGATGACTGTGCGTTGCCAAGGTCCGAAAAAGGAGCTACGGGGGTTTTGGGGTAGTTGGCTGTCCAATTCCATTATAGGGTCAAAGTGACCCAGAAACCATGCTGAAGTCATATATGTCTTGCCAAATGACACAGATATCACAGACAGACTGCAAGCAATGACACTCTGCTCTTTAGACTACATCATAATAATCTGCAAAGTTTGAGAACGAATGAGGAAGAAAATGGATGGATATGGCGAGAGGAGTTCTTGTCTAGCTTGATGTAGTCATATACATTGAAACACAACATGCTGTACTATTTATGAACAATTCTAATTGTATGAGATCTGAAATGGTTGTTATGACCCCAGCCATGTATAGGTTGGGTATATAGTTGTAAACTCATACATATTTGGTTTTAAAAAATTGACAGCAGATCAAAGATAAAATGGGTATATTGGCAGGTACAGCCAATTTCAGCCCCCAAACCTTTTGAGTTGCCTCTTACAACATACATGGCAGGTCACAGTGTTGCTATTTGTTTCTGTCTCAAGCTCTGGTAACACATAAATACGATAGAGGAGACATACTGCATTCCCTTTAAGAGCACTACATGGATGAGTATACAAGCAATGGGGCTTTCCATTAAAATATTCATGATTTAGGACTTGTGCTGAGAGAGAGCAGGAAGAGGAAATTGTGAGGAAGATTGAGAACAGTGTACAGTTAACAAGTTACAGAAGCTATCAGTGTGTATAGGGTTACTCAATTCCTTAAAGAGATTAAGAATATGTGTCCTGTTGTGATGTCAATTGAGCTAATTACTAAAAATTCAGTCAATCATATTACAAAATATGTGAATCTATGCTACCGTTAAATTCCGTGTATAACCCGAGAATTTTTGGACAATAAACAGAGATGACTTCATACTCTTCGTCTTATAATCGAGTAACATCAAATTTTAAAAAAAAATTACGTCCAAATCACAGTAAAAAAGGAGAAAAACACTTTTAAAAAAATGCCAGTGACAACTCACATGTCCCGATATATTAAGCCAGGATAAAATGACTAGGGCTCTCCAACAATCTAGAGCGTACTACCATACTGCTAAGCCTCTAATTACATTAATTTCTATATATCATACAATATTTCCTTCGAAACCTCCGATATTTCTTGATAAAACTCACTTACTAGGTCTATATTGTTATTTCCGACATGCCATGCCTGCCATTTTTACTGAGCTTAATTTCCCCGGAAATGCTATTTTTAGCAATGGGTATTACCGTTTTTTATATATTGACCAAAATACGGTAATGGTCTGTGAAAAAACGAAATATGGTAGCCTAAGCTGATCTACCAGTAACACATGTTTATCATCAAGGCCCAGTCTTGTTTGTGTAGGGAAACACCGACTACCAGTAGTCTAAACACTGTCACACACTTTCATTTTGGGTAAAGCAAATGTTACAACAGTTACTGACCGTCTACTAGGCTATAAGACCTGTGTACAGAAAATGTAAAAACACATCAAAGGCAGATTTTGAGTATTTCCGTGCATGTGCTGGTCGGCCTTGCCAATTTTTAACATGCGACTCCAATTATATAAATAGGGACCAAGACAATAATCAGAAACATAAAGAATGAAGTCCTAATTAATTCTGTACAGAGGTCTTTTTCTACATTCAACGGTCTTGCACAAACACGGTCTTGCACAAACATGTAACTGACATCCAAAACTTTGCTACTTAGGCAGTGTTGGGGGGATGGCGGAGAGAAATAAATAGTGAAACTAGTCTGAGCTGTGCCTCATGTATATATTACTGTATAAGGTAAACATACAGGTCACACAAAGTTCAAACTCGTTGTTAAGTTCAAACTGTTGATTCTGTATCTTTTAAAAACAAAGCCGGGGAATGACTGTCTGCAATATTTTTGTGAGAACTCGGTGGCAAATACCGGTAGTTACATACTGGTACTCTGTATATTCTGTTAATTAGTCCAGCCCACTGAGGCTGAAGATGGACTACTGGCCCTACCCATTTCAATCGGCTCAACCAATCCACGTTTCCCTCACATTATGTGATGCCATTCAGATAAGTGACTAAAATGTAATCTTTCTTTATAGAAGATTTGAAACGGGTTCCAAATCACAACACATCATAGGCATTTTGTAGTAAAATTGCACCGTAATTGATTCCCTCCCCCAACCACTGTACATTTAGTGGAAGAAGAGATCAATTTCACAATCCTCTGTTATGTTTATTTTATTACCGTATTCTCCCCACATGGTAAACATAACCAGGAACAAAGTTCAAACTCTTCTGTATCTTATAAAAACAAACGTGATCTTGCTGTCTTGCCTTTCATCATTTCCCACTTAAACGTCACTGTCAGAAGCCAGTGACATAATAGTTACGTAGTAATTACTATTCACTAGCGCTGTGCGTCATAACGTCCAGACACCCAACACAGACAATTCATTCAGGAAAAACTTTGTTCCCCAAAGTCTTGCCACCTCATAAACCGTCTATAGTCATGGATAGGGAAGTCAGCCTACGGGGTATTCATTATTTTCGGATATATTGATCCAGAATACAGTAGCCACCGGGGTTTCATTCCTTGATTCATTCAAGTTATGTGAGTGAAGCAAATGAAAGGAATGCTATTTTCTTAGAGTTGCAAAAGTTTGTGTTAATTTCCATTTAGCGTGTCGGTTCTTTCTTATGATGATGAAGTTCATTATTGCCGGCTTTGTTAAGTTGGGGATGTCGGTCTATAGTCGGACTTTCGACTTTCTCCACTTTTGGGAAGGGATAGTTAGGTTATCGGCCTACAATCGGATGGGTTTATATTCAGAATTTAACGGTAATTACTTTGTTTAAAAGTTCTCTGACTAAACCAAGTAAGTGTAATCATGTAGGCTTCTCTTACCGTTTGCTGACTCTGCAAGGTATCCTCCATGTGATCCTTCTCTTGGCTCAATACTTTCAACAGCTCATCTTTCTCTGTCTCTCGTTTCTTCCAACCTTCCACAACCTTTGCTAATTGCTGATGAACAATCACGGAAATTGAGTTTACTACATGGGGAGATCACGAAGTATGGGATGAAGTGCTTGAGAGTAAGAATGAAAGATTACAAAGTGTGAAAGTAGTCAAGGAAGATTACAGTGTGTGATTATAATTTTAGAAAATTACAGAATGTGAGAGTAGACATAGAAGATCAGAATGTGTGGGGGTAGACATGAAAGATAAGAATATGTGAGAGCAGACATGGAAGATTACAATGTGTGAGCAGTCATTAAAATTTTTCATTTGAATGCCCTACAAAAGACAGAAAAGTGTACACAGGAGACAATATTGTAGATGTAAACTCATTTCATGCAAAATGAAGAATTAAAAATTAAGCAACAAAAAAAGATAAGAATTTGTCCAAGATTGTTGTTTACCTCTCATGCTGAAATCGGATGTGTCAGGCTGAAAGGTAAACCATGACACAACGTATTCTGTTTTCTGGATTACATCCTACAGCCATGAGTTTAAAATGAATGCAGAAGTTATATCCCTAACTTGTTTAACTATTATAAATTGAAAACTATATGTATAACAAGTCTTTTCCACTAGAAATGAGAAGAGGTGTCCTCCAATGCTACATAAAACCAATTTTAACATATGGTTGTGAATATTGAACAATCAATAATCATTCAAAAATAATTTCAGAGGCCAAAGAGATGTGGTTTTACAGTTCATTTGCCTTTGATTCCTGCATTACCTGGAGAATAGATCCTTGTGATATTTTAGTTTTTTTAGAAGAATTACCTACTCCTTTTATTTATCATGCAGTTTACTATTTTGTGCTCTAGGAGTCTGATAGTATCAAAGTGTGCATTGAAGGTTGTGTCATCAGCCAAGTGATATCTGTTATTCACAGTGTCTACATGAATTCTCATACTAGATATTGTTGTGGGATAGGCAGTAAATTTCTCAATAAAGTTCTTCTCAGTAAAGTTCTTCAATGGACAGCTAAGCAATCAAATAGAAGCTGTTACAGGAGACCAAATGCATATAGAAAACATATCAAAAACATCAGAAAGAAGTAGTCATCATTTTTTGGGCACATTATGAGAAAAGATGTTATGGAGAACATCGTGAAAACTGGTAACATCTTAGAAAGTGAGACAGAGAGGAAAAATTCTGAAGTCTGATGAAATAGAATGGAAGAAGTTCTACAGTGGAACTGATACTGAACGCTGATGATGGGAAGCCATGAAGATCTATGATTGCCTGAGCAAACCGGCATGGTACTTATCATATGTTTAACACATTCTGGAGTCTCCATGGTGTACTGATTAAGTCATTCACTCTGTATTTAAGAGGTAACAGGTCTGAACCCCGCTCATGATATTTTGTTTACAAAGTGTATTTTTTGGGGGAACCTGGGGATTATCACGGATTACACTGGGGATTAAGCTACAGAGTTAGATGCTGTGAGTGGTACTCTCAGCAGGTGGCACACCGCTTCAATGACAGGGATGGAGTACATACAGGTGTCAACTAATACAGATTTTCCAGATTTTAATACGGATTTCAAGCCACCAAAAAAAAACCCAAATTTAAAAAAAAAAAATTTTAAATAAAAACCCAATATTTTTTTAAAAAATACAACAGGTCACTTGGTTTCAAAAAAGAGTTTAAAAGCCGTAGAAGATTGACTTCACTGTACTCAGTTTCCCATATGTACTCCGTAACTCTCAACGAAGCGGCACACCACCTGCCGAGAGTACCACTCATAGCACATAACTCCGTACCTTCAAGTGATAATACATAGGGATCTCCGAAAAAAATCCACCTTATAAACAAGATGACATGAGCCGGATTCGAACCCGTGACCTCTTGAACACAATGCGAACAGCTTAACCACTATGCTAGGGTGATCCCAGGTCACTTGGTCACAAGGTCACTTGGTGTTAACCTTTAGCAAGCCAGACTAAAATAAAGAAATTTCCTCCCTGCAACTGAATTCTTTTTTGAAAATTTGTGTTATTGTTGGTGGCTGTTTTGAAAAAGCGATAACTTTTTAGTTAGAGATATTTAAATAATATTGGCACATATAAATCAAGAATTGAATACTGCATATATTGGTGTAAGTTTTGTTTGTGTGTGCGTGATATCAGACGTATGAGAAAGTAGTAAAGACATTTTTTTTTTACAAAAAATAAATTATAACAAACATAACCCAAAAAAATTATTACAAAAATACATTTTATTTTTGAATACCCGGTATTCTGAATTGGCAACACTGTAAAACAGACCTAAATCTACAGTATTTATGTTGTTTCATTGTCAAATGATGGTAATTTTACTGGGGAAAAAGAATAACTCGTATAGATTTGTCGTAAAATCATTCTCTGAAGCTAGATCTAGTCCAAAACTGAATAGCTCCAAAGCAGTTGATGTTTGGCCTCTGCATACAGAAACCAACATGGTCTACTGTATATTCTACTGTGGGAACTAACTACCTCCCAAGAATTCATCATCCCAATCACAATCCATTATGATTTTATTGAAAATACGAAGTCTATTAAACCTGATTCACTTTCATGGTGCAGCACCGGCTTGCTATGTGGACAGATGTCGTCGATTTCGATATAACAATGACATTCCATCTTTCTTGCTGACTAAGGAAAAAGAAGTCAAATGGAATAGCTAGCTAGATTTCTCTAATCTGGTAACCAAAATATTAAAAATTGAGCTTCCTTTATTGATTACAGGGTGCCTAGCAACAGGTCAAGAGCACTTGACCGCAGATGTCTAGCAATAGTAAAATATTGTTGAACACACTAAATGGAAATGTGCTTAAGGTTAATTTTGCTAGTCATTGTTATTATTGTGGTTGCTTTTATCTCACATGCTTATATTGAGGGGCAAAAAAAATGGTTTAAAAAAAAGGAAAAATTGGGCTGGGTTTTTTTGGTGTGTGCTAAATACAGATGTTTTTATTGAAATAAAGAAATAAATTGTTTAAAAATACATAATAGTGAAAAAATAAGTTGACACCCATAAGAACATATGGGGTAACTCAAGTACAATGAAGTCAATCCTCAGGGACTTTTCAACCTTTCTATGTGCTGAACATATAATTTTTTACTTGCCTTATCCAGTTGCTCAATCATAAGATCCTTACGTTTGTCTGTAGACACTGCCACTGCCAGCTGCTGCTGTAACTCCAATAACTGCAAAAATAACCATGAATTATTCCATAAAACAGTGTAATTTACATTTTCTGTCTTCTTCTATGGATTTTCTGCATTCAACTTCTTAAGGGTTTCGATCTTGTTTTCGATCTTTATGACATCACTAAACTTGAAAAAGAA
This sequence comes from Meghimatium bilineatum, assembly GCA_034231615.1. Lineage (NCBI taxonomy): Eukaryota > Metazoa > Mollusca > Gastropoda > Stylommatophora > Philomycidae > Meghimatium > Meghimatium bilineatum. The sequence goes on along the minus strand of CM067299.1, from coordinate 66,595,404 downwards.
AGAACACTACAGGCAATTTACCAGTGATGGAAGCGAAAGGACAAATCCAAAAACTCTCCTACCCTGAACCCTCTGCACTTCTGCATGCACTGCAATAGAACTTTCCTGACACAACTCAGACTCATCAGGCATCTATGAACTCACAAATCAAATTAGACAATCACAAATGTTTTTTTTTTCTACCTGTTCATCACATTTATTGTTTTTCATACCATGCTCATCTTCGCTTGTGAAGGAGGAACATCATCATCATCAATATTTTTGCAAGGTGATTGGGTCCTGCACAATGTAGGAGATGCCCGACCAATCTTAGTTTCCAGCCTCCGTTGGCTGGACTAAGCCCCATCTCCACTTCAAAGAGTTGGCCTCGATGGAGATGCAGACTATATAACTGAATGGCTGTGGTTTAAATCTTGGCTGCTATATCTGCACTAATGAGACTGAAACATCTGACTTCAGCAGTTTTTGTTGCACCCAACCTTCCTTAGATACTTCCTATGAAAGTCAGATGACAGTGTTACTATTCTTTGCTCCTTTCTTAGACCCCAGCACAACACATAGCATGTTAATTTCCCAGAACAGTTGAGTCTCCAATTACCCAGCTCAACATGTGTAGCAGTTGGTAGTAACAGTTGCTGGTGCCACAGAATAAATAAATTAACATAGGAGACAAGAAAACTTCATGCCTTATAAATGGATGTTTACAAAGAATAGAAAGTTTGGAATGGTATGGTTGGACTACCAATAGGGAACTTAAGTTAGTTAGTCACCAGATCATCATCATAATGGTACTCAGGATACATCCATAGGTGTTCAGATTTCCTGTTCAGTATATTTTTCAGCAAATAGGACTGATGATTCGATAACTCTTCCTTTGATTTTTTTTTAGAAACTCCATATGTCGCTTCCAGGTCCTACATTCTAGACACAGAAGAAACCCACCTTGTACCCTCCTATTGTCTTAACTCCCTGATAGCATTCAAAATATTAGCACATTTACTACTAATTGTCACTGTGAACACAATGGCAAATCTGTCTGTTCTTTCCCCTAACACCAATATGCCCATGCACAAAAATTAAAATACACTCTTCTGCACAGACTTCTTTATCAACTCCAGCCACTGTCAGAATAGAAAGCCTGACCAAATATTATATGTAAGCATCAGTTTATAACGTCTGAAGTATGCTCATAGAATCTGTCAGAAAATATACATTTGTAGCACTGCATCTCCAACCATTTTATTGCCCTGGTCCCTGCCATTACTTCCATAGCACAATACTAGTGGTTGTAATGAAGGAACAAAAAAAGGCTTACCTTAGTATTCTGTTTGTGAATGTAGTCTTCGCAGTGCTGAAATAAAACAACAGAAACACATTATTAATTAATTAGAATACTAAACAAGAAAATATGTTTCAAATGATCATTCTTCTTCTTTGTTCCTACAAACGGGTGTTATCTTGTGCTAATTTAAAGTAAGGCTGAGATACCTTCACTTTAAACCAGAATCAATTATTTTCAGCAATTACCTTTCCTCTTTAATCTCTACTCTCAGTCTGACTGCTGTTATACAACCTATCACCAGTGCCAACATTGGAGTTACAGTATGCACTGGTTCTCTCTGTCTTATGTCCATCAAGAAAGCCACAACAAAATCCTGAGTATAAGATTGCCTAGCATATAGCACAGAATTTATAGCGACACTGAATCAAACAGTCCAGAGTATAAGACTGCTAAAACATAGCAAAGCATTCTACAGTGACACTGAATCAAACAGTCTAGAGTATAAGACTGTCTAGCTCATAACAATGCATTCTACAATCACAGTGAAATCAAACAGTCATCAGACTTGCAAAAGTTCTCAAAAATCCCCCATAAAAAGGAATGCTATGAGTAACACCAATTTGGAGCCAAAAAAACATTACATGACATAGGGAATTAGATTATAAATAATACTATCATGGGATTCCATTCTCTCAATGTAAACTGTCACAAATTGATAGTTGATTGATTATATAAGAACGGCGGTGCCACTGATGACCAACTGGATGTACAAATTACCATCAGAAGAAATAAAAGACTGTCCACATAATGCCTGGGTCCATAAGGAGAGCATTGAATAGCAATGTTGTTACTTGTCATGTATGTTATAAGAGGTGACTAAAAGGAGTATTGATCATGGGGTTGGCTTCAGAAGTCATTAGAAAAAGATGCCATGAACATTACACAAATTAAAAAGTAGTACAATCACTTCAAAGATGGCTGCACATCAGTGGAGAGTAAACCACATTATTATCAGCCCTCAATGAGCCACAAAAAAAACCCCTCTGATGAAGCTTTACTTTGAGGTCAAATTGAAGTGTGGTAAGCAAGAGGTAGGCATAGAAAGGAAACATCGTGAGATGGACAAAATACAGTCTGCAGAGTACAGCATCAAAGCAAGAGACAGAGAATAGGAGTCAGCTGAGTTAACCTTTGATATAGAACCTAATATTTCTTTAAGATATTTCCTGTCCATGGAATAGTTGACCATATGTAGATGTAGATAAAAAGTCTTAATCAAAGCTCCTAAGGAGCTTTTTCCTGCAGTCTGTGATAACAGAATATGAAGTAACTTATTTGACTTACATTTTTTTGGTTGGGAGCCAAAATTTGTTGTCTATATTCTAAAATTGTTGTTACAACTTTCTGATGAGCTATGCAGCAGTTCACCTTAGAGGGAACACTAGTGGAGATAGTACTTGATGATAACATTTTTACCTTTCTCCTGTATCTCTCTTTCTCCAAAGTGTCCCGCAAATATTGATTTTCTCCCTGATTAGCTAAATCACTTCTGCTTGATATTCCAGGAATGTCTGAGAACATCTTGGAAGAAAATGTTGGAAAATTCTCTAAGATGTCTGACATATCATCATGATGATTGTTTCTGAGAAAGAAAATGGAAAATTCTATAATATGTCTGATATATCATCATGATAATTATTTCTGAGAAATAAAATGTGGGAAAATTCTCAAAGATGTCTGACGTATCATCCTGATGATTATTTCTGAGAAAATACATGTTGAAAATGAGAAATATACAGTCCATATTCTGTATCTAGTTGTTGGACATTTATGGATGCAACTTCTTCTTCAGCACTCAGGATTCTTTTGGTCTTGCTAGATCATCATGCCAGTCGCAGGATGAAGATCTCAGTTTTCTTTCAGTGCGGCTGCCAAAGTTTTTGCCTCAGTTCAGTTCAGTGTGGCCATTTCTTGCTTTGCAGTTTTTTTTTAATCTGGACAGTCTTGAAGTATGTGTTCATTATGCCTGTTCCACATGGATATTCATTTATGTTGTTGTGTTGGCCACATCAGGAATAGGTGGCCCAAAAGTCTGTAGTGGCCAGTTCTAAGTCAAAAGATGATGGTCTATTGTTGCCTATGAAGTCAGTGCACAGGGTTCAGTTTCTGATCAATATCCCTATCTTTCTTCCACTGTGATGTATAATGGTTGTGGATTAGTGTTCTGGTCTCACTTTATGGCAGAAGATAGCTTAATTGTTCCATTTTATGTCCTGTTTTTGTCAGGGCATCATCTCTTTCACTTCCAGTGATACCACAATGGAAGAATGATGTTTGAGTTTTTTATGTGTGTCAGTTCTAGTTTAATTTTGTGCATTGTATAAATGGATTCAACTAACAGTAGATCAAAAATATTTTATAGAAAAAAATCATTCCTGAAAGCTGGAGCTTTCAGGAATGATTTTTTTCTATAAAATATTTTTGATCTACTGTTAGTTGAATCCATGAAAAAATGAATCCATTGAAAAAATGAAACTTGAAAATTATTTAGTAGTAGACTATTGTGCTGACCACATCCCACCTAACATGCTGCTGGTTACAGAAAAATACAAGCCATATTTTCCATACATCCCAACCGTGTTAAAAACCAACTTTACTTACTAAGCCACTTCCACATGAATTGAGCATTGTTCCCCTTGTCCCAAACGTTCTGAGATCAAACGATAGTTAAAATATACAAATGGTGAAGTCCAAGGCATAAGACCATGGAACAAAGAAGCCAGGGTCATTAGAAGTATGAAAATGATGAAAGATGCATGATAACAAGGAGAAGAAAGACCTCAAAATTTCAAATAGGTCACATGACAAGAATCAAGACTCCATTCATGAGAATATCAGGCACTTACCCAATAAAAGAGCTTGCATCAGTATCGAAACACAACTGACGATTCAGAGACTGTTCAGAGAGGATCATTTCTACAGACGTGTCCATGTGCTCATGTCCAGGCTGACCTAAATAGAATTTAGATGAAATATTTTTTAACTTGAACAAAAACAATATTTTGTAGATTAATAATTATTCCTTTCAGTTCTCTGTGGAACATAGACAACAGCTGTCATTCTATAATTATTTGAGCCCTGCTGTTTTCTTTAATTACACCCATGAAGTCTCAATTGATCTTGTCTACTAATGTTCTTCACTTTGTGTTCTTCAGTCTATCATCCTACGTCTTCCCATGTGGGTGCATGTCAAACACCTGCCTAGTTATGTTATCAGGTCTCTAAGGGCGTGTTCTATCTAAATCATTATTAATCTCTATCTCTACGAAGTGGTTGTCTTCCATGGATATCACCTCTGACAATCAGATGCAAAGTAGACATTGGAGACATCTATTGATGTAATTTCATGTGATCACCTTGTTACATGCTGTGTATTATAAGTTCTATATCCTGTTTGTTTTGTTGCCTTACCATCAGTTTTTGTATAACCACTTAACTTCATTTTCGTTTAGTGTTTATATCACCTGTGCGCTGCCAAGGCCCGACAGGGAAGTAAAGAATAGCAACACTGTTTACCTTCCATGTATGTTGTAAGAGATGACTAAGGGGGCAATGGGGTGGAGTTGGCTATCCCATCCCATATAAGGTCAAAGTGACCCCAAGCCATGCAAAAGTTGGAGGTGTCAGAAAGGTGCAGATATTGCAGTAATGATGTAAACCATGATACAACACATTCTGTTCTCCGGACTACATCCTGCTAATCTGCAGGAGTTTGAGAATGAACACAGAAGAAGAAGAGTATTTGTATTTTCATTTGTACTGTGATCATAGGTGGTGAATTCTTAGCTTATAATTTTATATCTTTTGTTCTTAATAAAGGCATTTTAAACCCATTATCTTGAGCTTCTGAAATGTGCTCACTATTTATCAGCCAGACAGATAAAAGTAAGAGACAATATGGTTTAATGATACAATGTTATTTCCAAACTTGAAGAGCTTGAAACCAATCATGTAAAATCACTCCTTCAAACTATTGGTGCTGTTATGACGGCTTGCATAAAAATGAAACATTAACAGACAGAAAGTGATTTAGTTTTACAGTTTACAAGAAAACAAGAAAAAGAAGAAATCAACATCTTTACTAACAAGCAGCAAAAAAGGCACACAAGACAGACCATTGTTTCTCCTTCTTTTCTTGGCCTTTCCCTACTACTTCTTTGCATGTTTCATTTTTATGCAAGCCGTCATAACAGCACCAATAGTTTGAAGGAGTGATTTTACATGATTGGTTTCAAGCTCTTCAAGTTTGGAAATAACATTGTATTTCTCTGAAACTGAACTGCTACCTCAGCAAACTTAAGGGAATATACTTCAAAAACATGACACAATATAACTTACCTGGTACAGATGCCTCAGCTCCCAGGTGCAACATCCTATGGAGATGGCTTCGTACTTCTTCCATACCTTGAATGTCATTATCTAAATGACTACGTCGAGAACTAATCTGAAAAAAATACATAAATATATATATATATATATATATATATATATATAATTTCCGCTAGCACCTCTTGTGTCTTTCCAGATGATAGTATTACTCTTGTGCTATGAGAGGGAGAAAAGCTAAAATTCATGTTATAGTGGATATGACTGGCAACAGCAATCTGAGCCACAAAAGATTTTCCACCTTATATTCAAAGAACCTCAAGGCAACTTGTGCCATTGTGTTTCTTGTGTTTCAATGTTTAACAGCAGAGACATTCAAGGTAACAATGATGTACGTATACACAAGTATTATCATAAAGATGCACATTTAAAAAATATGGGGAATGAGAATGAAATAAAACAAGTGTGTCTGAAAACAACAACACAACAAAGCTCCCCCCCCCCCCAAAGAACCTAAATAAATTAATGATCGGTATTAAAACCAAATAGCTTAAGGGTACAAAACTGCAATATATAGCTATCTTAGGGGTGTATCTAGCTCTATTTTCAATGGTACAAAATCATAATGCAGTGACCTGAATATCACAGGCACCACAATGATCAGCACCAATGAAATGTATGGTGACAGGAGTAGGTGTTCTGTGATTAATGGCATGAAGAAGTTAGCAGAAACGATCAGTCTTTTGCTGCTTCACCTATATATTTTTGTCACATTATTTACAAATGATAACGTAAATTACATTTTGGGATTCACATGTGAAGGCATCATTGACAGTGAATCAAATTTTGATAGAAGATGAAATGGAGCCCATCTGAACTACATAGGAATGTGCAGCAATGCTGGCATCTGCAACAAACTGTACCAAAATGGTCTGAAACATTAGCCCTGGGGTGACTTGATCTAACATGCTGTTAAAGATGTCCATAGAATTTTGTTCAAACATTATTCCATTCTCCAGTCTGATCCTCAAACTCAAGCCATCCTCCAAGACTTTCTTCTGGTTACCTATAGGTGTGACAAAACTTTAATGACATCTTGTTCCAATTCACCTCAGGGCTAATGTTCATACTATTTTGATATGGTTTATTGCTGATGCCAGTGTTGCTACACGTGTTCCTATGTAGTGCAGATCCACTCTGTTTCATTTTCTAAGGTCACTTTCACTTTCGATGATGCCTTCACAAGTGAATGCCATGTCATTTACATTATCATTTGTAAACTATGTGATAAGAAATATATAGGTGAAACTAGTAAAAGACTAAGTAACTGTTTCTGTCAACATCTTCATGCTATTAACCACAGAATACCTATTCATGTTGCTATACATTCCAATGGTGCTGATCATTGTAGTGCATGTGACATTTAGATCACTGCATTAAGATCTTGCACGATGATGATAAAGCTAGATACAGCCTTAAAAAAATTACTATATATTTCAGTTTGGTACTTTTAAGCCTTCTGGTCTTAATACTGATCATTCATTTATTTAGATTTCAAGGGTGGGACCTTTGATGTCTTGTTCATGTTATTTTCAGACATAGTTGTTTTATTTAATTCTCATTCCCCATATTTTTTTAATGCATGTCTCTATGACAATACTAGTGTATATGTACGCCATTGTTACCTTGGATGTCTCTGCTGCTAAATGTCATTGCAGCCTAATGCTTTTGTGATAGTGCCATTATTTTTACTGTTTGTTCATTGTCTTGTATTTTCTTGAAAAAGACATTACGGTTCATACATTGAAACTGTCTTGTATACCATTATTTCAATTTTTCCATACCCATACCCTGATTGTACGCTCATTGTTAAGCTGATCGATCTTGTGATTTACATAAGTACTATTGTTATACAGTGTTACAGCAGTCTCACTTATTTGCGATTGTCGTATTACAAACAAGAACAAAGCTTAAGATATTCAACTCACAAAAGGGCTTTAAAAGGCATAGAGGATTGACTTCATTATACTAAGGTTTTTCCTGTATGTACTCTGTCCCTCAAACAAAACAGCTTATTCCTGCTGAGAGCACCACCTTGTGCTTATAACTTTATAACTTCAAGCAACAATCCTAGGGACCTAGGTTTAAATAGGTGAAAATACACTTTGAAACAGGAGGTCATGGCATATCCTGGTATTGAACCTATGGCCTCTTGAACGTGGGGCAAATGGGTTAAATAGTACACCATGGAAATAAAGAATGATTGGAATAAAATATAATATCCATCCTCACTTACAAATGGGAAAATTTAAGGTTAACCAACGCTGTAGAGTAGACAATACATATTAGTAAATAAATGTTTCAGAATATATTTTGTATGCAATGGGATGAAACAATGTAGAAATGACAAATGTGCATTGAACTAATTTCATTAATATATAATCAGAAAAAGAAAAGGGTTTATGAAAACCACAAAATGAGAACACACAAAAAAATATAAAGCCTCCAGATGGGAAACAGCAGAAAAAACAAAAAGATGCTAACCTAGAGAAACATTGAAATAAACACTTCCAAAAGCAGCAAGATAAAGGGTGTTCACATTCTTGGTGAGATTGAGACACTTGTCCAAAACAAACTACCGGGTACATAAAAAAGGGGATGAATGGCCAGAAATAACAAGAGCCCTATTTAATGTATGAAGGCACAAAAAGGATGTGGTTTTTTACAGCTGACAGGAATTGAACCAGGTCCGTTCCAGTGGTACCAAATCGCCTTGCAACTCAAGTAAACAGGTTTTCCGTAGTTGACCAACTACATCCCCACAATAAGATGTGTTCTCATCAAGACATTCAACCTGTGTACTCAAGTCACTGAACACAGACAAGGACTATTACAACAGCAGCTAACATCCCATACATGTATTGTAGTGACCTCAGAAACACAAACTAGATCAGCTATATTTGTACTACAAAGACCTAAAGGCCGCCTTGTAAACATAAATAACAGAGACAGAACAATATTGAAAGGATGTGAGGTAAGTATTTTATCTACCAACTCCCAATTCAACACCCAGTAAAGCATAGGTACTCAACAAATCTCCTCAATGGTGTCCTATCTTTTACTATTGCTTCCAGTTCTTGCTATGTCCTCAAGATCATAAACACAACCTACATGGAGACCACAAGAGAGGTGACTGGTAAGACATACATACAGGTCAAGAATGATGCAATGAAAGAACTGGTTGATACTCAGAAACACTAAGAATAAATCTAAGGATAGAAATAGATAGCAAACTAGTCTATATTAATTGTTTATGTAAAATTGCCAACACCAATGAAGAAAACAACATACACAACCTCCTGAGTGAACTTCTTTTTTCAGATGATCAATTAATATTAAAATCAGTAGAACAACTACTACAACATATAAATAGACTTCACACTACATGTAGGGACTTTAAAATGAAAACTACAGAAAAAAAACCAAGGTAATGTCAATAGCAAAAATATTTTTTTAAATACTATTTTCATTCTTCTTCTTCTTCTGCGTTCGTTCTAAAACTCCTGCAGATTAGCATGATGTAGTCCAGAGAACGGAATGCGTTGTGTCATGGTTTACAGCATTGCTGCGATATCTGCGCCTTTCGGCCTGACACATCCGACTTCAGCATGGCTTTGGGTCACTGACCCTATATGGGATGGGACAGCCAACTCCATCCCATAACCTCCTTAGTTGCCTTTTACGACATGCGTAGAAGGTAAACAGTGTTGCTATTCTTTGCTCCCCTTTCGGGCCCCGGCGACTATTTTCATTGATGACCAACAACTGAAACAGATGAAAGAATTCCCTTATCTTGGAAGCATCATATCATGAAATGGGAAAAACATCAAAGAAATCAAACATAGTATACCACATCTTAGGACAGATGTCTTCTTTGTTCAAAAACAAAACATGTGGACATAAACACCAAAACTGCACTATACAAAACTATCATCATACCATCACTATGCTACCAATGTCAAATGCGGACACTGACAACAAAAGCCAAAAGAAAACTTGTTACAACAGAAATGGCTTGTCTATGTAGAATTCTCGGAGTAACAATAAGAGACAGAACCAGAAACAAAAACATCAGAAGACTAAAGAACACAATGTCAATCCTGGACTACATCAGAAGACAATAGATTAAGTGGTTATCACATGCTTCCAGACTACCATCAGACAGTGCCCCTCAAAGATGCATTGCTATTCTTCAGCGTTCATTCTCAAACTCCCGCTGGATCTCCCTTGTAGCAGGACCATGGTCCTACTAGATTTCCAGCAGGATGTAGTCCAAAGAATGGAAATATATTGTGTCGCTGTTTTATTTGTGCCAATGACCCGGCACATCTGTCTTCTGCAGTGCATTGCTATATAGTATAGGATGCATACAAAGCCAGGGGTAGACCATGCGAAAGGTGTATTACAGAAATAAAAAAGTCCACCAAATAAAAATATATGAAGCACAAAAATCAAGTTGTAACCAACTCGATTACCTAACTCGTCTAAACCTAACGCTGAAAGACATAAAGGGGTATATAGTGAAAAGAAGAGAAAAAGCAAACTTGTCTATGCATCCAATGATGTGCAAATGCCAAAGGGGTTGCCTGAATGATTGTACTCAAAACTTTATTTTATAATATTCAAACTGAAGTATGAATCTTTATGCAGGTAATGTAAAATGATGAATAGGATGAAGAAGAGATGACATTGACATGATGAAAAAAAGAGGTGCTGAATAAGAATATGATGAAGAAAGTTCAGAAAAAAAATAAGATGCAAAAGAAGAAAATGCAGAGGACCAACGACAACAAAATACTGACTTCACTAGGAGATAATCTGTGTCCTTGTCTCTTGATTGTTTCCACCTGCTGGACAACACCTTCTCTGTTAATGTGATGATTGCCTTTTGAACTAGACGGACTCATCAAACTTTGACCATATGGTGTCTGGATGGGAAAACCAGTTTGGCAGTGCTGGTGAGATACATTCTGACTACTATAAGCTAAATACTCAGCAGGGATCGTTTGCTGTGGGTAATGATATTGCTGTTGCATTTGACTCTGTGGATTTCTGCTACTTGATCCAGACCCCACAGCATTGTTCTGGCGTTGAATGTCATTCAGATGTTGTGAGTCCCCAAGCTGCAAATTATGTGGCTCATTAACACTATCAGCTAAAGTTGGAGAATTCTGTGAGAGATATAATGTTGTTTGCTCTTTTCCAACTGATTGAGGTTGGATCAAATCTGTCTGAGGAGCCATGGTAAGGTGCATTCTGTTTGAAGAACTGGGCATCTGTGGATGCAAGTTTTGATGTTGATGAGGAATCCCAGCACTTGAATGTGCTGCTGAGTTAGGTGCATGAGTAGCATCTCCTTTACCACCAGCCAACCTCTGTGCCATAGTCATAGGATGATTGGATTCAGCTTTAGTAATAAGTGGGGCTGCTCCTCGAGCTACTTGAGGGTTTGTGCTCATGTGAGACTCCTTCCCAACTCCACCAACTCTGCTGATTGTGCTGCAGGAATTTGATGCAAGTGATGTGTGTGAATTGGAGCGAGATGCCATAGAGTAAGCTGATGCTGAAACTTGTTGAGGTTTTGATTGTGTGTTACAAGTAGATGACACACCACTTGTATTCCCTTTCACTTGTTCTCCTCCACTATTCTGTCTAGCTACAGCTGTATTAATCTTTCCAGTTGCACCACAATGACTGCCTGATTTGACAGGCTGGACAACTTTTCTAGCAGGAACTGCACCCTGTCGTGAATTCATTACTCCTGATCTTTTGTTGTCACCTGAAGAGGCTGAGCCTTGTACAGCAGGTCTACGAGTCTGAATTTTGCTGACAACTGGTCTTCTGGCAGACTGGTTAGCATCATATGTTTGTTTTAGGTTAGTGACAGAGAAACTACCAGAACTTAGTCTTTCATCACACTTAGTGTCTACCCCATCCCCTTCTACATGACTAGAATCAAGCGATTCATTCTTAGACATGCCTTGATTCCAGTGAAGATTTTTTGGCTGTGAATGTGACAACCCATGATTGACAGATTTATTGGCAGAATTATCAAATGAAAACAGTTGATTGCTATTATGTGCAGGAAAGTGGCTGCTCATCCAGTCATTCTGAGACATACCCATATCTCCTTTGCAAACGCTGCTTCCAAGAGTGGAAGATACAGCTGAAATGCTACTTGCTGATAATGGCTGAGCATACATTTGGGTAGTGTGTGAAAGACCTTCTTCACTAAGTTCTAAAGTAAGGGCATCTATGTTGCCCTCTTCTGTGCTATGAACATCTCCATAGCCTCCCATATTACCAGCTCCTACAAACCCATCTCCTCTTTTAGGAACAGACATTGTGGAGGGGTCAACTTGAAAATTCCGTGGCGGACTTTGGTGTCTTGAGAAATTACGTTCTGCACAATGACCTTGAAAATTCTGAGATTGAGGGAGGTAATTACCATGATCAGAAGTGTCATCTTGAGCCCAAAAAGAATCGCAGTCAGGAACTTGTGAATTCGCAACTACGAGAGACATACTTCCAGAACTGAAATATTCCGATGTGTTGTTCTCCACTGCACCATCATCTGTTTCTCCATATAAGCTTGAGCCATCCTCTCTTTCTAAACTATCATACAGATTGTGAACTTCATCTTCCATCCTGCTGCTGTTCCCCATCCCTGAACTCAAACTCACAGGAGATATAAGAGGCATATGAACCATTTGTGTCTGAAGAAAGTTAAATCCAAATGTTGAGTTGCCCCCATCATCTAATAATGATGAGTCATGACCTTCAATAATGCGTATGTTTTGACCTTGATCATGTGCAGGTGGTACCCCACCATACGCCCCATGTTCAGATAGATCTGAACCATTTACACCTGGTCTTTGAAGTATGCATTCTCTGTTTCCAGGAACACTATTGTTTACTATGCCATCTCCTACCTCCAAACTTTCTTCATGGTCATTATTACCTTCATCATCATCACCACACTCATCATCGAAATTAAGTCTCTGAGCTGGGTTAAAGACCACATCATTATCATCAGATTCTTCTTGCAAGGTGGGACTACCATCATTTACAGCTGGCATCAGTATTCCACGTCTTATGACAGTCTCTTGAAAATGTGGCTCAAAGTGAGTGCCCCCATCATCATCTAGACTCAGTGAACTGCGCTGCCCATCTGGCTGTTCAAACTCATCATCCATGTCACCTGAATTTCTATCTAAAGATACATGACCAGACTCTGAATGTCCTAACCAATCAGCAGCTTCTGTTTCTCTTCCATCTCTGCCACCTTTATCACAACTAGCAGACACTGTAGTATTATTTGTGTGGCCATTCATTGTGATACAAAATGTATTTTGCCTCCACTATGGCTAAATGGTTTTTATAGAAATTCTGCCATGAAGGTCACTGAAATAAAAAGTTTTGAAATTGTGTTCATTATTTAAAAACCTAAATAAAATCTATGAATTCAAGATTTTCTCTTAAAGGCTTAGTCTCTTTCAGATAGCTCAAAATGATAGTATCAAAATACGTACACAATAGCCTTTGCTACAATTTCATGAAAATTGCCTACAAGGGAATGAACACTTCTGTCTTCGACAGGATGGATGTCTCAACACACAGATTTTCTGTGGTTTGTACAGAATATACTCAGGTTTCATTAAATAGCATGTATTGATCTTTTATATTAATCTTTGGTCAAATAATCCTTATTGAAAATTTTGAGTCAAAATACATACGAGGGGGAGTCAATAAGTAAGTCACAAATTGATGTTGGATGGCAGGAAAATGCAGTAGGTGGTTTCTAAAGCTGTTTATAGTTGATATCATCATAGAACTTTATGTTTATGTTCGCTAGATGGCGCTAGCTGTACCTTGCGCATGCGCAGCACAAAAAACAAAATGGCTACTGTACTTACAGAGTGTACAATCAATGAACAACGTGCTGTTGTGCGTTTTTTATGGGCAAAAGGACTGCCTGCAAAAGACATTCATAAAGAAATGCTTCCTGTTTATGCTGACAATTGTTTGTCCCGTAAAGCGGTGCACAGCTGGGTAAAAAAATTTTCTCAAGGACGCTCTAAAATTGTTGACGAAATCCGATCTGGTCGTGCTGTTGAAATTGCAACAGATGCATCTGTGCAGCGGGTTGAGTATATGATTCGAGGTGACAGACGAGTAACGATAGACGCTGTAGCAGCTGCAATAGGGTGCTCACATGGTTCAGCATACAGCATCATGCATGACCGATTGAAATTTAAGAAAGTGTGTTCAAGGTGGGTGCCCAGACAATTGACGGACGAACACAAAATGAACCGATTACGCTTGTCATTGGAGCATCTCTGTCAATACGCAAATGAAGGAGAAGACATGATGAACAGGATTATTACTGGGGACGAATCAGGGGTGCATCACTACCAGCCTGAATCAAAGCGTGCTTCAATGCAATGGAAACATCCTTCTTCGCCTTGTGTCCAAAAATTCAAGGTTACACCATCAGCAGGGAAGGTTATGCTGACAGTGTTCTGGGATTGTCAAGGAGTGCTTTTAACCAATTTCAAAAAGAAAGGTGACAATGTGAATTCTGAATCATACTGTGAAGTTCTATCAGTGCTTCGGGATGCAATTCGAAGAAAACGTCCAGGGCTGCTGACTAGAGGAGTGCTACTCCTTCATGACAATGCTAGACCACATACGGCTCGATTAACTCAGGAGAAAATAAAAAATCTTGGTTGGAAAATTCTGGAACATCCTCCTTACAGCCCCGATTTAGCCCCTAGTGATTTTCACCTTTTTGGTCCACTAAAAACCCACCTTGGCGGGAAGCATTTCGCGACTGACGCAGAAGTTGAATGTGAAGTGAAAATGTGGCTTAAAAAGCAGAGCACGCAGTTCTACGCAGCAGGTTTGGGAGGACTCATAAAACGATGGGATAAATGCATCAATGTTGGTGGAAATTATGTTGAGAAGTAAAGGGATAATGTATGTGTAAAAATAAACAGTTTTCAGGTTTTTATCGTCTTCAGTTTTTTTCTAAAGAGCCATTTGTGACTTACTTATTGACTCCCCCTCGTAATATGGAGCTTACTTGGTACTTTGGGCTTTTTTGGACATATTTTTTGGGGGTTCCAAAACTCTAACAAGATCTCTCTTGACGCAGGAGACTTTTTTATATATTTATAGCAAATAGCCAAGAGAAGGGAAATATGTTGTGTATCACCTTTTTTTTTCTCATTTGAGTGAATGTCCTGATCATAGTGGATTCTTTTAACACAAAAATGTAACTTCAGATGTTTACACCACATACCACTTCAGTAGTGGTTACTAATTTATTCAATGTTTTTACCACTTTTTACACTGAACAGTGGACCTCTGTAACTGTATTACTGGGCATGATGAAATCAGGAATATTTATTGCCCTTCTGACAGATTTATTACTTGCCTAATGGGTAGAGCATGAGCAGGTACAATAGTCACTGAACTGTTTCTAGAGTCAAACTGAAACTGTCTTAACATTTATATACATGTACTGAAGTTAGTGGGTATTTCAAACAAAGGTCTCAAAATTTCATTTTAAGTGTGGATTACTGTGAGATTAGTGTTTTTATTTGTTTTTTGTTTGTGTTATTGATAATTTAGCAGATGCACTACTTTCAATTCTACAGTGTAAATTTTGTCAGTGTTATAACACAGATTCATTTGGAAAAAACATTTATTCATCACTAAAAATAAAATATATTTTAAAAGTTTACCATATCAGTCCATTAAAATAATATGACTGGAATCTTTAACTGCTGTTACTTAGATCTTAAACAATTTAAGTTCTTATAGCTATAACACATGTTTTTGCAGCCTGTGGTGTTCTGCGTAAGAAAGGAATTAATTTTTTTAAATAAAATAAAGTAAAATATTATGAATTCAATGAGTTCTGTTTGAAAATGAAAGATATTTTGATGGAATGCATTATGTGAATGCATATAAATCACATTACAAATACTAATTTATTTCAGTCAGTTCTTGTTTGAATTTTTTTGTGAATTATCTTGGAATTTTTTACGCTCTTGAATTGAGCTCTCCGCAGAAGATAGATGTGTCAGGCCATTGTCGCAAATAAAACAGCAACACAACACATTTCCATTTTCTGGATTACATCCTGTTGGAAATCTAGTTGGACCATTGTCCTGCTATAAGAGAGATTCAGTGGGAGTTTGAGAATGAACGTTAAAGAAGAAAAATTGAGTTTTTGACCTTGGTAGTCATTAAATTATTTGGTGTGTCAAACTTGTGATGCCTATTTTTAAAAGTAAGAGAGTGCTGAGGATCCACTGTGCACCACATTCCACTTCAGTAGTGGTTACTAATTTATTCAATGTTTTGGACAATGTGAAGGACAATTTACAGCAAGGGAAGAGTACAGTCACTGTCTTTGTAGACCTAATGCGAGCATATGACAAGGTATGGAGAAAGGGACTTTTGCTAAAAATTCAAACATTGGCATTTGTGGGAAAAGGTACAAATGGATTAAGAACTACCTAAGTGACAGAAGCATACAAACTGCAGTAAACAACAAACTATGATCCAAATGCACACTTGAGGGAGGGCTATTGTTAATCTTCATAAATTATCCCCCCTGACTTGCTTAACACCCACAAAGCCATTTTTGCAGACGACCTTGTCATATGGACAAGTGAATCAGACTTACACCTAGCTGCAGAGATACTTAGAAAAACCCTTCTCATAATATCAACATACTGCAACTTCTGGAAACTGAAGATTAACACCTGTAAAACCACATGGGAAGGGGGGGAGTGGATACCGTATTTACACTTGGGAACACAAAAAAAAAGAAATAACTTAAAATCACTCTTGAAAGAGCTCAAATAAACCACAAAGAAAACCCAATATACCTAGGTGCTCAGCTGGACAACCTTCAAAAACTTTATTACCCAAAATACCTTTAAGTCCATTGCACCAGCCAGAGACTATCGGCTCATACTCCAAGGACTGGATATAAGAATACACAGATGGGTCAGTCTTCAGAGCCACCATCAATGCAGGATATGGCTCTCTCATAGTCCTCCTTGACAAAATATCAATAGAATTATCTGCTCCTTGTGGAGAGTTCTGCAGAAACTATGACGTAGAGGGGAAAGCAATATCAGAAACTCTCATGGGACTCTCAGAAAACACCAAACTCTCAGAAACTCTCACCACCAAATACAAAAATGATGCATCATGTCCAAAAAACCTAGTAATATCCACGGACACTGTTCTAAAAGCCTTGAAAACTGGAATCCAACAGCAGAGAAAACCATAAGCTCATACTTCAAGCTACAAACATAATTACATCCTATGCATCAATAGTACACAACAGTGGATAACAAGTCACACAGGAATCAGTGGGAATAAAGTGCTGATAAACTGTAAAAAAGGGAGCAAGTATGTCCAGACAAAGAATTTCCACCAACCTTAGCACATATTATCCGCAACTACTGTAACCAACAATTGATGGACCGCTGGGCCATGGGCTAAAAAAGAAGAGTGCTATATGCAAATATGTCTCAACCAAATCCACATGACAGCATAAATATACTACACCTCAACCATCAAACCACAATATTTAGGCTGCAAAGAACACATGTACAACTTAACACATACCTACAAAGATTTACCGCAGACCATATACCATACTGCAACAGACAAGAGGAGGAAATAATAAAATGCCATCTTATTGAATGCCCTGCACTACAAGACCTACGAAAACAACTGTTTTCACAAAACCCTTCCATCACTAACACCCTTTATACAGACACAACACAGCTGAAGAAGACAAGCACCTACCATCACCAGACACAGGAAAGAAAGAGTGAAAGCTTGTACCCCAGGGATCAAGTAACTAACTTCACTTATACCATAGTAATAATAATGGTCTTTAACAAAAATCAATCAAGTACTATGCAGAGTGGCAAGGTCATTTGTGTTTCTTCACAACCTCCTTTAATAAAAGGATATTACTTTTTAAAGAAAAATATCAGTGCAATTATTTTATTTTTCCTTCATTTTAAAACTCCAAATAGATCTCTTCAAATACAATCAACAGATATGATAAAGATAAATGATCAATTGCTGAAACAAGTGAAATAATTTAAATATCTTGGGAACATTTTTACAGACAACGGAAGAATGGACAGAGAACTTGAGACAAGAATTTTAAAAACGAACTACATAAATTATGAACTTAAATAGTTTTGAAACATAAATCTATTCTGATGGAAACCAAAAGGCAAATCATAAATTTTATCTTCATACCAATATTGTGCTATCAATGTCAGACATGGACAGAAACAAAAGAAAAAGAGAGAAAGCTTACGTGTGAAATGAAATCTCTAAGAAATGCAGCAAACAGAACAAGAAGAGATTACAAGAATTGTTGGAACAATATCTATGGTAAACTATTTATAAACAGAGACTGCGATGGATCTGTCACTTAATGAGAATGAGCCCTTATTCGCCAAAGGCGAGAGAATACAACATGAAAATGGAAACAGCAAGACACAGAGGAAGACCAAGAAGAAGGTGGATTAAAGGAGTTACCAACATTCTGAGATGTCACATTATTACTGCATATCCAGCGACCAAGTGTGACACAGTTCGAAAACTGATTATTATTCAACCCTGCAACACCTTACAGCAAAAGCATATCATAGATATCTCTTGCAGCATGGTGCCACTAGATTTTGAGCAAAATATAATCCAAAAAAAGAATCAGTGTTGCTGGTGATCAACCTCAAATGTAACCATGGTAAAATTTGCTTGAACGTTTTTGCTGCTGTCTGTGTCACATTCAACGCAGCCACAGATGCCAACATTACAATTATTGTTTTAATAGTAAAGTTAACACTGTTGACCCGGTGTTCGAGTGAACAATCTAACAAACCCAACTTTGTCAAGTTAGCTCATATTTCAAAAGCTGATCATATTATTATACTGACGACAGGAGTGGATGTATAACTGGTCCCTAAAATCTCAGCAATAGTTAAAAAACAATCTTATATAAAGGATATGCTAGAATAAATTGAACAAAACCACAAATACACGTCCGGTCATTTGTGGAAATAAAATGATAACACAGCACATCTCCTTCTGGACTACATACTGCTGGAAATCTAGTAGGAACATTGTCCTGCAGCAAAAGAGGTTCTGCTGGACTTTAAGAATGAATCCTAACAAACAAACAATAAAGTGAACACTCACTTTCTAGTATGTTCATTGCTGGTTCAATCCTCAAATTTTGTTTCTTCCACAAACTGCAATGAGGCCATACAAGCTTCAGGAAATCTGGGTACCCAAAATAGGCCCTATATGAAGCAAAAGATAGCCAGTTTGTTGCTACCTATCTCAATATTAGAGTGCCAAATAATCAAAGGAAAATACAACCTAACATGATATTTTCATTAGTGATTAGTCTGCAAGTCGAAATAATATGAAACAAAACTCTTTGTTTGCACAATGGCAATGAAAGTTCTATTTCATTCTTTTCAGAACATTAGGCCAATATTTGGGGCTAAAATATTAAAACTAAAAACCATTAGCATTTTTACTTTACAGACATAACACAGTACACTAGTACACACTGCTTGGTCTTGAGTACGATCGATGCACAGTCTGTGCAGCACAGTACACTGTACACACTGTACTGTGTACAACATCATAATAACTTAGAGTTAGAGTATTATAATTTATATATATCAGTCAGATAACTCATTTTCAGACTACGAACTGGTCACAACAGACTGAGAAGTCACATGTTCCGAGAAAGCTGAAGATTGGTGAGACAGACCTATGCAACTGTGGACTGAGCCCAGAGACTGCAGAACACATTCTTCATGCCTGTCAACTCTACCAAGAAGAGAGGGAGAAAATATGGCCTACTGAGACGGCACTGCTTCCAGGCTTGGGGGTTCCATGGATGACCTGAAGCGAATCACACAATTCATTGAAGATATTGCTGATATCTGACTGAAGAACGATGAAGAAGAAGACTCATTTTAAATTAGTATTCCGTAACAATTATTAAATTATTTAAAATTATTATTATCTTTCAATCAATTTGAATCGCATGATTATTTATATTCAATTCTATTTTTTTTTAAAGTAGATTTGACTGTAAAAGAGTAAGAAAAGAAGTCTGAAGTGTAAATAAAGCAGTGGTGAGCGAAGAAAGCTTCCCTGGCAACAGAAGAATAGTAATTACAGTTTTAGTCAATACAATCAACTGTTTAACAATAAATATAGGTACTCAGTCCTTGTTCCTCTTACACTGGTAAAGCATCGACGGAGCGTGCATATTCGACAAGTCTTTTCATGCATCTGAACTGTTCATTTTGTTGACAGTTTCAACACTTCATTACAGCTACAATATTACGCATGCGTATGAACTCAACTTCCTGCTACATTCCTGAATAAATGTCTGGTTCCCGTCACATATATTATTGTCCAATACGTTAAGTCGATAAAGGTTACTCTAGGCCTTTTCAAGTAAATTCAAATTGGAAGCAAGAGGATAAATGAAAATAATTCTAACAGCTGACGGGAATGTAACCAGGTCCATTCTAGCAGCACTGAATCGCTTTGCAACACAAGTAAACAGGTTTTCCGTACTTGACCAACCACATCAAAAATCAAAAACTATGACACCAACAGCATACAATTTGAAAATCAAATTGTGCTTGTAGCATGATATTGTTTGTTCAATATTGTTTGTAAAATAGAGATGAATAAATAGTGTTAAGAACAAACTTAATGCGCTTAAAATGTAGAGGCTGTGGTAACGCAAAAGAAACATGTTAGTTAGTTAGTTAGTTAGTTAGTTAGTTAGTTAGTTAGTTAGTTAGTTAGTTAGTTAGTTAGTTAGTTAGTTAGTTAGTTGTCGGATCATCATCACTGCAAACTGGACACATCCATAGTTGCTCCGATCTCTCCTTGAGTGTATCCGCCATCACACTTCTGCTGACAGCACCGGTCCTATGCTGGCCGACCATCACTCCCCCGCGCCCTCCAAAAGAAAAATGTGTGTTCGTCCATCACAAGTGATGACAATTTTGCATCCACTTTTGAAAATTCAGTTATAATTATGACCATGAATAATAGTTCGTAGATGGGTTTATAGTATGTCCAAAGTTGGTACAGGCTTTGGAGAATATGTATATAATAATTTGTAGATCAGCCTCAGAGACGGAATTTAGGGCACAGTCATCAGCAAATAAGAGATCCCTGATTGTGTGTGATTTGCCTTTGGTTTTTACTCGGAGCCGCCGAAGGTTGAACAATTTTCCATCTATGCGATATATGATGTTTACTCCCAAGTCTAGATCTATGAACGCATCATCTAACATAACAGAGAACATGATGTTAAATAGGGTAAGTGCTAATACACATCTCTGTTTTACTCCATTTGAGACAGGAAAAGTTTCAGACAACTCTCCATCATCCTAAACTCTAGCATGCATTCCCATAGAATATATATAGAAACAACAGATAAAATATTTTGGACAATGGAGGGAGGGGTTTTAAATTTCAGTAATTATTACTAATACGGACGTTTTTATAAGAATTGTCTATTGTCATAACGTCCACACTTGCCGCTGAGCGTCGAGGTTTGTACAGAAGATGTAGTCTGTGTTCCAGAGTCAGGTGAGTTGCTGGTTGTAGTGAAGTCATGTTTATTCAGAATAGTCTTGATGTTGTCTATCTATCTTTTCCTATGTCTGTCCTTGGCTTTGTATCATTATTTAAATCTTGTTATAAGCTCTTATGGGACCGTTCATCCTCATAAGACGTCCAAACAGTGACGTAGCGTGGGTCAATGGCGCCCGGGGCGGAATCATAATTTTCCGCCCTTGCGACATAAAAAAATATGGCAGTGATTGTGAAAGCCTGGAAGAAAATACATTTTTCGCCCTCCCGATGGTGCCACCTGGGGCGGTCCACACCTCCGCCCCCTCTCGTTACGTTACTGGTTGCGGGGCATCAACTTTGGCATGGCAAAGGCACTTAAATCCCATTTCAATGTTTTCATTATTTTGAGGGGCATTTTGATGCCCGTCACTCAAGGACACGGGAAAGAATATGCTAACAAAGATGGCGGAAATCCCCCGTGAATTATAGCTTGTATCCTAATATAGCCTAATTGGACTTTGTCCGCTGGTTGAAAGGGCCACGCCTCTCCAAAAGAGAGGCAAACTCATTAACCTACCTACCTATGAATTATAGCAATTTTAGCTTAAAGCTGCATAATTACGTGCTATGAATGTTACTCTCGGCTGGCGCGTATCGCTTTGTTGAGAAGGATGGAATACATATGGGATAATCCAACTACAATTAAATAAATCCTCTATGTCTTGTCAACACTTTCCTCTACATAACCACATCACTGTTGCCTCTAATTTTTCCACTATCCTGTTTATTTATTGCCAAACTTAGCATACATATTTTAGAGTCAGTGGTAGAGCCCTATATAGGCCTGAGAAGATTACAGGTTTTCGAGTACAAATGCTACAGACAAATTCTACGAATTTCCTATAGAGAACATAAGACCAATGTGTACGTAAGAAATAAAGTAGAGATGTGTGCAGGAGTTCAGGAACCATTACTTTCAATAGTGAAACGACGAAAACTAGCATGGTTCAGACATGTATGCAGACATGATTCCTTGTCAAAAACAATACTACAGGGAACTGTCGAAGGGGGGAGAAACAGAGGAGGGCAAATAAAGGCATGGACAGACAACATCAAGGAATGGACAGGACCATCTATTTCCACACTCATCCGCATCGCTGAGGATATAATTCGCTGGAGGACTCTGTGTGCTGAAGCAACCAATGTGACACCCCTACGACCGTGAAGGGTTATGGTTTATTGATTGATATAGGCTTAGCCATGAAACTCTCTTACGCGCTTCTAATGACAGTGATAACTAAATTTGTGTGTGCTATTCAAGTGGTTTAGACATGGGGAATCCAAACATTTTGGCGTCTATTTACTCTACCCCACTGAAGTTTACTACAGATAAGAATCTGAATCTATTAAAATTAGTGCGCTTAACTACCTATGGTTGGAGAAAATATGGTCACACGGAAAGTCTCAGAATTCAGCACAAAGCAAGAAAATGGCACTGCATAATACAGCAGAAAGTATTGTGTGTTAAATATTTAAAACTTCAATGATGCGATGGAATTCGTGGTGAAGGCAGTTAACCAGATCTTATCTCAGTGTTGTATCTATTGTTGCTAACAGAAGCTCGGTACGATAATCTTCTACTATACTTAGCGAAGTTTGCTGGCTTCATGGAGCTATGTTAGAAAGTGTGTACATGTTGCGTGAAGAAATTGCAACATTTTTTTCAAGTAAAGAATATTAATTATTAGGAATTTCGTGACACCACATGGCTTTCTAATTTGACTTTTCTTATAGATTGAACATTACATTTAAACATATTAAACTTGCAGCTTTAAAGAAGAAATAATCTAATATATAAGATGTGTGGCTGTATCATCGCCTTTGAAAAAAATTACAACTTTGGGATGCCAGCTGCTGAAATCAAACTACGTACATTTCCTGAATCTACAGGAAACCAGACCAGTAGTTAAAATGTTTGTTTCTGTTATAAGTGAACTAACATCTTAATTTGTATTGCATTTTACTGACATTCCTCCAATGACAAGTGATTTGAGGCTTTTCCGTTTGATGTAGAAGTAGGCACCGTTCTAGAGAATGTTGAAATGATGTATTCAAATCTAAATTTTTAGCTGTCGGTGTGACATTCGATATCTACATAAAATACTTTCTCGAATCAGGGGACTTTTACTAACTTGGTAGTTCACGCAAAAGTATGGCACCGAGATGTTCTGCATTACTATCATACGATGTAGCCCTTGTTTGCCTTGCGGCGTCAGGGGTGTAAGAGTTCTCTGGAGATGGCCTTCTTGTGTGCTGTTTATAAGCTTGTTCCTGTGGCTTATTTGATTTCTGTGATCCATCTGTTACATGGTCTGCCTCTGGCTTTATAACCGTTATGTCTATGTGTCATGGCCATTTGTGGCATGCTATCTGTCGGTAGTCTGGAAGCATGTGAAAACCACTTGATCTGTTGTCTTTTGATGTGTTCCAAAACTGGTATTGTTTTGGTTATCTGTCTGATGTTATCATTTCTAATTCTATCTCTTAATGACACTTCAAGTATTCTTCGTAGACATGTCATTTCTGTTGTCACTATTTTTCTTTTGTCTTGTGCTGTCATTTGGCATTATTTACTACATGTGTTAGTAACTCTTCTCCAAAATGTAATATACGAAGAGCAAGTTAAGAAAACAGCTGATTCCATTCCCATTTAAATGACATTATGTCATTTAGTTTATGTCATTTAGACTTCATCCAGTTTGTGTTCTAATATTGAAGGAATTCCACGCGATAAACTTTATTAATCCTCACATTCATTTCTATTATCTAATTATTATATATTATACTACTTCAAAACATAAACTCATGTAAGTAAAATATACAGTTTTAATTATTCATCACGGATTATATTACCTTAACATAAATAAAAACATGTAACATGATTAAGCTTTCAGATTAGCTCTTATATTTATTTTAAAAATTTGTCTTCGCCCCGTCCGCGACAGCTGTCTATATTATACACAAAATATAAATATCACTCTAGGTATATAACTGTGTATTCGATTTTCTACTACGGTCACTTATACATTTCAGCAAAGAACTTTACTTATTGATATGTGTACACGCATATGTGTACACATTTTTTTATTTGGTACATGGGGGGGGGGAGATGGAAAAGCACTTCTCCCAAAGGGACAAAAAAGGTTGAGAATCTCATTGACCTAGATAGCAAAATAAACACAACCTGTTCCAAACTTCATAATTTCCTCAAATTGCAGTGAACATTATGTGTCAAATTTCCCAGTAATTAGGTTAATACAATATCTTTTGGTTCTTTCCTGAAATATTTTAGGACATAGCCTTATTTTTTTTAAATTAATTGTTTGACTATGGGTAATTTTGCATATAATTTGTTATCAATATTAATACTGTATTAGTGTCAATGCAATCGCCATATGGAGCCCAAGTCTCCACAGCCATCAGTCATATAAGCTCCAATATATACAAATGTTGAAGAGTACTGCTATAGTTATTATACTAAGAATAATCACACTAAATTATCCCAGGATCACTTTAGTCCATGGTTCCCAATCTATGGGTCATGACCCCAAGTGTAGTCACAATGGTTTTTCTGTGTTGCAACTGGCTAAAACAGAACCTTACAAAATATTGATTTAAAATCTATTCTTATATGAGTTTTACTCCCCTTTGATTCCACAAATCTTTTTTAGAGTGAATTTTCAAGACATCTTCATTTGAAAACTAAAAATTTTTATTAATTAAATTGTGAGAAAGAAATGAGATTGGCAACAATGAAAACTCAACCACTAATTTTGAAGCATGTTAGTCAGAATTTTAATAATCATATTAAATATGTTCTAAGTTAAAATTACATTGAATTATATTATACGAACAAACTATTTTAAATGTGCTTTTTACCATACTAAAATATCTTCAGGAAATATATTATATTCAGGTCGTTGGTAACTTTACTTCTACAAAATGGTGTTACTGGTCACATTGCTTCTAAAATGTGGTTGTGACTTGAAAATAAGGTTGGGAACCTGTGCATTAGTCATTACACTATGAATTCTAGGATCATTTTTGTCACTACAATAAGGAATACAGAGATCATTTTAATCATTAAACTATTGGATACAAGGATAACTTTAATCATTACACCAAGGGAATTCAGGATAACTTTAGTCATTCCACTAATGGATACAGAGAACACTTTAGTCATTACACTAATGAATACAAGGATAAATTTAATCATTACACCAAGGGAATTCAGGATAACTTTAGTCATTATATTAATAAGTGATACATAGTACACTTTAGTCATTACACTAATGAATGCAAAGATCACTTTAAAGCAGGTGTTGGCAGAACATGGTGTGCAGGCCAAATCCAGCCCAATATTAATTTTTACTTGCTATACTAGCAAATCACTACAAAAATAACTATATACATTGGTCCATGAGCTTGCAAATCAAACTATCGCAACCAAGCTGTAAACTAGATTTCTAAACAGTGATAATGAGGAAATGATTACATAAATCGTTGATGTTGCAAGTTGAACTTGTATTCTGAGCAAAAAGTGACTTGAGAAGAGTTTCCTTTGGTACATTTTGATAATTGATATGGGACGCAACAAACAAGTGTTGACTTTGATCAGAGTCAATCCTTTCATCATAGGTTTTTATAAAAAACATCTTCCTTCAGAAGGGCAGCAAAAAAATTTGACATACTGGTACTTTAAAACTATTTTAACAATGATTTTCAGATTTTGTGACTGTCCTTGGTGGTTGATATGGTTCCATACAAGTTGCAACAACCCTGAATTTAGTCCTCAAACCAAAAATGTCTTTACAAACAATATAATAAGGGACCCTAGGATCACATTCCCTATGATTGACTCATGCTACAACTTTTGATGCAAACTGTGGCAAAGCTCGTATATATTCATCCAGTTTATTTTTGAACAGTTCACTCATGATTGGATGGTCCAGTTCACATAGCGGGTTTTTGACGATATATTCAACATACAGCTGAAATAAGATACGCATAGGTGAATTACACATATGTATAGGTGAAATAGAAATATGTATACAAGTGAAATAAACTAGAGTATGTCTACAGGTGAAATAGAATAGAGTACACGTACAGATGAAATAAATAGAGTTTATGCACAGGTGAAATAGACAAGAATATGTACAGGTGAAATATAAAGGAACATATGTACAGGTTAAATAGACTAGAGTATGTGTACAGGTGAAAATCTTCATCTGCAATCAGTTTCATATGCTCAGAAGTCTATGCAGCTAGGAGAGCCGTCTCCATGAATTAAGTTGTCAGCAGGAGATTCTCATGGTTGTTAATGGCTTCACCTTTAGTTCTGTCTTTGGGGTCAGGTTTTAGTCCTCAGGTCATCAAAGAGTGGACATATCTGCAGAACGTGTTCTGGAGTCTGGTGGCAATTTTTTGGACATTTATCATTTTGGACAACCTATATTTTGTGGAGATGTGATTGTAGTCTACAGTGTCCTGTGTGAAGCCTAAAGATTGTAGTTTGTTGTGATCTGTTCAGCTTTAGGATGGGGTCCTGGGGAAAGTTGATACCTTTCTCTGACTCTATGCATGTTTGTATTTCCTTTTGATGAGATTAGATGAAATAGACTAGAGTATGTGTACATATGAAGACAAGAAAATATATACAAATAAAATAGAAAAGAGCTTATATACAGATGAAATAGATAAAAATATTTTTACATGTGAAATAGACAAGAGAATGTCTACATGTGAAACAGTAATAAACAAGTTTACAGGTAAATTGACTTGTACAGGTGAAATAGGCAGGTGTGTGTGTGTGCAGGTAAAATATTGAATTTCCTTAATCTACTGATCTCTGATGTTGACAGGTTGAAAATTTTGATAATAAGAATGTCCTCATATGTTTGGAATGATGTTTTATGTAGTATACCCCTGTATATTGAAGATACAGTGAGAGAATGCAATTTTATCAGACACTTTATTAAACCTGAAACTAGTTGGAGAATGTTGCTCAATCATTGCACACAGATGCATGTTGCTTCTGATGAATGATATTAGATGGTCTGGAAAGTTGGAACATACATCACCAGTGAGTTATAATCTTCATATTTTTTTAGTTTGCTATTCAGACATCAACATTGATGATTTTTATGAAGGAAGCAGTCTGTTGAAATAATTCCATATCTCTATACAAGTTCTCATAAAGGAGATAATGAAGGAAGCAGTCTTTTGAAATAATTCCATATCTCTATACAAGTTCTCATAAAGGAGATAAACTGTTTCTAGATGCTGTTTCTTTGATTAGTGAACAATGGGCAGCTATGCAACAAATGTTCAGTCAATGGGTCATGTGATACATGTGGACATAACTGTTTCTCCTATATTGAATTTGTAGTAAAGTTGATGTTTCAATCTATTGTGGCTGATATGTAAGTGGAAAATGATTACTTAATTATATCCAGAAAGTCAGTGGTATAAATCTTTATTTATATGAACTGGGTAAATGCATGTGGATATATCGATAGTGATACAGACAGCAGCAAGAATGTCAAGCATGCTTGACTATGGTTAGCTTTCATGTTGGTGACCAGCATGTAAGTATGAGAACCAGTTCTCTCATATGGTTGCCCTACTACTAGAAATATGGTTACAGATGTCCACCGTTCAGTGGAAGTGGTAAAATCACTGAATATAATAATTATCACTGCTGAAGTTGAATGTGTCTGGCCATTTGTGCAAATAAAACAATGACACAACACATTTCCTTTCTCTGGACTACATCCTGCTGGAAAACTAGTAGGAACATCCTGCTACAAGAGAGATCCGATGAATCTGAGAACAAACATCCCCAAAAAAAAGAGCTGGCTGATCTTTTATTATATGTTAATTTTTAGAGAGGATATTATAGATGTTGTGTTCACCACATAAGTGGTTCTCGTATCATTTTTTTAAATTTCTTCAGCTTCCGTAACCAGAATATTTGCCTCTGTTTAAAGGATGTTACAGTGTGAGGGCACCCGCTGGATTTTTTTTTTATTTTTCAAACATTGGGTTCATTGTTCAAACACAAGTCTATTAGGCATTATACATTACTTGTATAATGGGTATCTAGTACTATGATTAGTGAAAGAGCACTCAGGAAGGTGGTTCTCAGCCTTCCCCCCCCCTTTTAACTATATTTATCTGTGTTTACCA
Source organism: Meghimatium bilineatum (assembly GCA_034231615.1). NCBI lineage: Eukaryota > Metazoa > Mollusca > Gastropoda > Stylommatophora > Philomycidae > Meghimatium > Meghimatium bilineatum. The sequence continues at coordinate 66,566,753 of CM067299.1, read as the reverse complement.
CCCCATTTATATTAATCATGCACAGCTGTATTTTACTCGTGTATTCTTTATAAAGGCATTTTGGTCAAAATATTGATTCTGTGTTTTCCTGTGTGCTTTTAATGATTCGTAAACCTTAATTAACCCTTATTTTTACATTTTACTTATTTGATCATAGTTTTACCGCAGTCCCACCTGTTACAAATAATTAAATGAAATGACCTTTCCTTGTCCATTTAGACAAATCCATATCTAATTGTCCTGTCAATTTTCCACCAATCCCAGAAACGCCTCAGATTAAAAACCACTGATTTTGAATCTAAGTTGGATACAATAACTTGATCTGCTCTGAACACTTAGCAGTTACTCCAGATCCTTACCGAACTAAATATCTGATGGAGTACATCCTTCATGCTACCAACTGACAGGTCTGTGTTCATGACAAACTTGAGACCACTTGGTGTCTCAAAAAAATGCAGCTTATACTTGCTTGTTGTCAAGTTAAGAAAGCCTTCCTTCCTGGTAATAAGAAGTTATGGAAAATAATTTCTGATTTTAGTTCCATGTTTCTGTAACAATAGAGACATTTTATAATATTAATTATGTTATTTGTTCATCGCAGGAGATGATGACAATAATCTTACTTGTGTTGTTGCATCATTCTAGTATGTTTAGAGATAACTTAAAAGATAAATTCTGGCATAGAAATCCCTGCAACAGTTGGGATATGTTCAGCTGACAAGTTGTCATTCTGTCCCCAACTTCTAAAGTTGCTCTTACAACAAGCCTGAAAGGTGACAGTGGTTCTACTACTGTAAACTACTCTTTATATAAAACATGAGGGGGATTAAAGTATAGAATTTAAGGATTATTTTATCTGAGACACAGAATAATTCCTTCTGGAAGTTGACAGATAAGCGGTCACTGAACCAGACTTAGCATGGTGAAAACGTGTCCGTCAAAGAGTGGGAGTTGTAGTGTTCTTCATAAGTTGTTATTAGCAAATCCTATTCATGATGTGGCGATCAACCAGCACTTTTAACTCTAGTGATTTTCTGAACAATATTTTATGTTCAGATGATCACCATTGCTTTCTGAATGGCCTGGATGCACAATTGCCTGCGGTTGTGTATGAATCTGATACAGTGACTATTCACGATGTGCTATGTATCACTCCAACACAGATTTGAACGCTTCTTATAAAGGGGCCATAAATTAAAAATTACTGATCCAGATGTAACAGGCTGAAAGGCCCTTAAAGTGTAGGTCCTGCAGAATGTTACAATGGGACCATAATTTTGGAATTACTTAATTAGTTTTAACAGTTTGAAAGAACTTTGAAATTGGAATTTGTACCATATACTAATTTTGTAACTGGGATTATTCAGCACTGTTCACAAATGTACAGTATCATCATTATGTGACATATTCTTTCCAGAATATGGTCTTGTGGATTCTCTGAACACTGTGATTCTGGCCCAGTTGTACAGCATAATATTTGAAAAAAAGGATACATGTCTACCGGAGAGAGTCTGCTTGCAAATGACTTGATTGAAAAAATCATTCCATACATCAATTTGAATTCCTGAGGATATAAAGAATATACATTATTAAATACATATAACAATGATCAATAATTGTATAAAATACATATATTTTTAGATCTGCAACCTATATTTTATGTATCTATCTATTGTTTTTTTTTCTCTGCTTTTGTTAAAAGGTGTAGCAGAATTGAATGATGAACGGTTTTCAGCCCATGGCACGCTTCATCGCTTGATATGCAGTAATATTGTGACATCTCTGAATGTCTGTAACTCCTTCAATCCACATTCTTCATGGTTTTCTCTGTATCTAGCTTTTTCCATTTTCATGTTGTTTTCATATGCTCTTGTTGCAGGCTAATAAGGACTCATTAAGTGACCAAAACATTTCAAGTGTCTGTTTTTCAATATATTTGACTACAGATGTTGTTCCAACAGTTCTTACAATCTCTTCTTGTTCTATTTTCTGCTTTTCTTAGACAACCTATTTCACATGTAGTAAGTTTCTTGATGGGTGCTGTTATTACGTTGCCACAACCATCTACTATGGGTGTTGGATAGGGTCTTTGTATATTTTGTACATTTATATTGACAAGACCATTAGAAATAGAGGAATTCATGAAAGTAGGATAATTCACAAACCTTCTAGAACAAGCTGTCCTTTGACGAAAAATTATAACATCAATTCCACAGCCTACAACAGAACGACTTAATGGACAACATTTTCCTGATTAATATTAAAGGGCAAGGTACAACCAGAATGTATAGTGTGTAAAACTGCAGGAAAAAGAAGTCAGACCTGCATGTACTGCCCTGATTGCCATGTACCTCTATGCTTGATGCCCTGCTTCAAATTATATCACACTGTTGAGGATTATCAGTGGCATCGAAGGAGATTCTTGCAGGGACTCATGCCTACAACTTCAACCACCTCTAATGAAAAAAGAAGTTCAGACTAACCAAAAGTACAGAACTATTCAAAACATTCACAATTATTCATTACTAGAATCAACAGACACATAATTTACTCAAGAAATGAAAATACAGTCATCCCTCGCTACTTCGACGTTTATTTATCGCTGCCTCAATACATCGCGGATTGTTCAAAAATATTCATTAAAATTGAGGAATTATGGCGCGAAAGTTGCCCGCATGCCAGCAGAAGGCAGGGTGTGCCCACACAATTCAAAATCCACATCTATGATTGGCTGGCTAGCATTCCGTCTTTTGATATCCCACCAGACTCAGGAATCTCGCAAGCTGATTGGTCTAGATGTTTCCCCCACCTTCGCTCTCATACCCAGCGAAGACGACCGCGCTCATTCAAATCATTGTTTGAGTGATGCTTAGTCTTGAGGTGTGCTAATTTTTGCTGTTCTCTTGTCTTTTTTTGCAAAATAGTGCTTGTGATGCCCTTGAAAATGGCTTCTAAACGTCCACCCTCTAAATACTCTAATGAACCCAAGAAGAAAAGAAAAATGATGACATTGAACGAGAAAGTTAATTTATTGGACATACTTAAGGCAGGTCATAGCTATGCGTCTGTTGCATGCCATTACGGATTGAACGAATCGACACTGAAATAAACACACAAAAACAAACAAATGTCCTTTTTTGTTTTAGATGAAACCCCTTACTTAAGGTAATCATAACTGCAGCCCTGTTTGTGTCACATTTTTTCTGTGGATCTTTGCTCTATCAGATTGGACAAAGATATGCATTTACATAGGCCTAAGTTTATATAAACTCTCATTATATTTTCTCGGCTATACATAAATATTATGTTTTCAATACCCTCACTAATGTAAGATGGCTGAAGTAAAGTATAGTTCTCCGCTGTGACCTTTGCTCTAGCTTCGAGGTGTTTTCTAACCTTTGTGTTGTGATTGCCTTGTAGAGTGCTAGTATTGTTGTATGATTTAGTTTCGAATATAAGTAGTATTTAAAATTAATATTTATTTAAAACGATTACATTAGAGTTAGTATTCAGCCTGGGGTTAGGGGTTAAGGATTAGGATCAGTTTCTAGTGTTAATTCTAACCTCTTGGTAGAATTAAAGTAAATTATTATTATGTACAATAGCGGGAAGATATAATTTAAGGGACATGCGCAGTGGTATACATCAGCAGATGAAATCGAACAATTATGGCATCCGTTTTGCCAACATGTGATCTTACTTTCGTTATAAATTCATATATGGAGAAGAAAGCATGTGAAGCCGAATGATATATTATTAATTGAAAACGCTTGCATTAGAGTTAGTGCTAAGGAGTAGAATAAGTGTTCAGTATTTATTATTATTTATATAGAATAGATTATTATTATTATATAGAATAGAGGGAATATTCATGGAGTTTGTTTCTGTAATTAAAAAAGTGTATCCCGCAGAGAATGCTGACTAAGGTAAGTGTCTGGTTTTATACACACTGTTACAGTTTCTCAACCCTACGGATAATTGATGTGTTAGGGAGATCTATGACGTCAGCTAGTTAAAAATGTAAACAGCGTGCTATTTATAGCACAGCGGAGAACTATTCTGTACTTTCACCCTAGGAGGACTAGCACTGCGATAAATAATCGGGTAAATTTCTCGTTCAAGTAACAACCGTGCTATAAATAGCTCAATGTTTATATTCCTGACTACCAGACGTCATGGATTTCCGTGCACTGCCAATGAAATTAATGGATGCCATGACGCCACACCGCGGAAGCAAAAAGGAGAGTTTTTTCGCACGACGTGGCTTTGTGAATGGCAGATCTCCATTTCATTCGCTGTGCGCGGATTGCACGGAATACGGCAAAATCCATAATCGGCTAGTCCAAAATATAAACATTGTTAATTAGATTAAATATGTACCTCATTCATCTTGGCTTGGCTGATAAACCCATGCTTTATTTCACACAAGAACTCCAAGAAAATATCTGCCGACTTCTGCCAAATCCGTTGTAACCATTGAATCCGTCAATTTTGCTATCAGTCTCTATCAATTTGTATTGATAGCATAAACGGGCACACATAATACCCTAGTTAAATATATAACCTTCAGGAATGCAGCAATCCAAATATGCACTTATTTCACCAGTACGTAAATTTATGGAATATGTCAGATTGTTTGTTGCGCACTACAGTATTCTACTAATGAACGCGCTGGCTATTTTCTAAATGTTTTTTTTTTTCCTGAAGTAGTTTTTGGTGATGTAGCACCCCTTTTTCTGAAGAAAAGTCCCTGTTTTATTTTTTATAATTTTTTTTTGTTTTTTTTCTAATTGTGATGGAAATGAATTATTTTGATGAATGTAATATAAGGGCCCCCCCCCCTTTTTTTTCTTAATCACCTAACCGCCATTTTACCAAACTTTTTCCGTCCAACACTTCACCTCGAGATCACATTCCACAACCGACTTCCGTCAAAGGTTAGGAAACCCCGTGAATCCAGGCCAAAGGTCACAACAGTTACTTCAACGTGAAATGCGCCAATAATGTCTCACTTTTTCTATAAACTAGTATAACTCTACTAACCTAGACCTACAATTAAAATAATAAGCAATAATGATAATCAATCTCTGCCGTTTTTTATCCCAATTTAGAATCAGCAAGTTATGAAACCTACCTCATCTTTGCTCATGGTTAGCTGCTTCTTTCTGTTCCATTCTGTATAATACAAGCATGTACCGTGGCGATCAAACAAATAAAAGTTGAAAATTGTCATTATTTAGGGTTTACTCTAAAGTGTAGGACTAAAGTAAAGGTTCAGCAACTGGAAATGTTTTATGTAATTTGTAAACAACTGATTGTTTACTTTGTTCTGCATTCGGCCAATATAAAATATCAATCAAGTGCCATGCCGAGTGATGCGATCATGCTTCTGCACAACTCTCTGTCTCTTGTTTTGTTATTAAGTTCTTCTGGTGACTTCTTTTTCAATAATAAAATATATTCACTGAAATCTTAATCGATAACGAAAGAACCAAAAATTACGTAGGCCTACTGTAGGCTAGAGCGCCTATAGTAAGGCCTACACTACAGACGTCGCCAAATATAGGCCTTTATATAGGCCCTATTTCATATATATATATATAAACGTCAGTGATAATGCCATGCACGCCGTTGGTTGCCGATGACCGGCCCATCTGTATAAATTAAATTACATCTGTGTCATGGGCATGTTCGTAGATAGTGCCTTGACCTCACTCCACAGTATCTATACGCACAGGGCTACGTCCCCTGTGCTCTCTATTGAGTGTAATACGGTTTTCACTGCCTCCTGAAAGACATAGGGAAAAAGTATCCATTCCTTGCCACGGTTGTGGGCTTTTGGTGCAAAAATATGTTTAATTGTATCTTCATCACGCCACATCCACGACTGATCTCTAATCTGATTCCCTTCACAGGGAACTTGATGTGTAGGGAATTATCTATTGTGTCGGAAATCACACTGGGGTATACTCAGGCATGCTACATATCAATTCTGTGAGATATGTTCGGAAAGTCAAGGACAAATCTCATAGCCACACATGGTATGCCCTTGGTGCAACCAAGGATGATGTGCATCGTTTCGTTCTAAATTTCGTGCACTTTCTCAATCTAAGTTTGACTGGCAGTGATAGTAACACCTGCATACTTAATGACAGGAAAAACAAGTGTCTCATCGTATTACGAGATGTGATTGTTTAGTGTCATCAGCTTTCATTACTCTTAAAAATGTGAGATGCGATAACATGATCAACGTGTTCCCGAAAGCGCAGACTGCGGTCGAATCGCATGTCCAGGTATTGTAGTGATGCAGTCCTCACTACACACATTGTGATCTCTCATTTTCACAGTCGCCGTCACAGACTTACGATGTGATTGTTAAGAGATAACCATGCCCCGCTGCCATCATGTGGTTGATCCATGATGACATTCGACAGTAGGGTCTACTATAAGACATCTCTGCAGAAAGTAAACATTACCTAGAATGCAGATGTTTTATAATTTCTGTGGACTGCATTAGTCGGCATTTCTTTTTTATGTAGGCCCTATAGATTGAATAAGACGGGTGAGAGACCTCCGTGGAGACATGGGGTATTTTTATACGTTTCTAGATGTCCACGTGATAATCTCCAAGGATTCCCCCCCCCCAAGAAAAAACCACAAAAAAAACCACTGTGCAAACAAGACGCCACGAGCTGGCTTCGAACCTGTGAATAAATCACCTACTAATATCCAAATAAACTAAATATATCAATTGTGAAGTGCTACATCCACTCTACATTACTATATAGTTCAGAAACGAATAATGAACATATTTATGGGTGAACAATATGATATAGGCTATGATGCGTTGAGATTGTAGATATATAGAAGAATAGGGAGAACTTCATCGAAAGGGAAACAAATAGGTTTTGACAACACTGCATATGAAAAAAAATATGAAAGGAAATAAAATTAAATTAAATATAATATTTTTTTTGTACATATAAAAAGGCATGACCTCTTGTTCGTTAACTTGTAGGTACAATTGAAGAGCGACTAGAAAGAGGTAGGCAGAGATACAAATTGTGGAGAAACATAAGAAAATCTGCCAGAGTGCAACACCAACGCAAGAGAAAGAATCTTGGAAGTCCGTTATAGCCAACCCTTCGATGTAGAGGCAGCTCTTAATTATGATGTAGTGGTTCATAGTTCAAGTTTGGTGTTAAGTCATCAGTCTTTTGCGCATGCGGTTGCGTCTGTGGGTCTCACCAATGGCTCACTAGACAAACCACCCATGCAACAGAAACCTTAGTAGATAACATGCCTTTATATTGAGGTTAACTTCTTATAGAAGCCTCATGGCACGTCATCTATACAATCCCGTAGTCGTAATCTTCGATAAGTTACCATGTTGTTCCGACAGGCCGACGTTGTGCTTAAATTAGTACGGGCACGACGTTGGTGGGCGGAACAACAAAGAAACTTGTCGCAAGGGCCAGAGTTGTGCCTTGATGTCAACGTTTGTTTAGGCGGCACTAGACTCGAAACACCATCGAGTCGAATGGCTGCTGGAACAGAGGGCGGAGTACTTATGGGTTGCCCCACGTGCTGTGATGTCAATTTCTAATCAAGAATCAATAGAAGAATCATCAGTCATTTAAAAAAATATTTATTGTGTTTCTATTTCCATACTCTTCCAACCTCTACTCCAATTTTCCACTGTTTTGAAAGCGATCATGATTATTCTTCTTCCTCGTTTGTTCTCAAACTTCTATACGACAATCAATACACGGTAATTGCGTGAAACGTAACAACAATCGCACTTACGTATTACACAGGTTGATATAATCGTTTCAATCAGACATGACAGACTATATCTAAAACTAGCGGGAAATGATGTGCACACAAGAAAACATACAAATTACAATATACAAATCATATTCAACATTTCAACCAAAAGGTCTTTATCAAGATACACACAAAACATCCAAAGACGACGAATGGAAAAATTATCACAAGATAATTTTTGTCTTTTGATGACAGGAAAAACGTCATAAGGAAGAACGTTTAAAAAAACGTATTTTGATGTTTTGTGTGCATCTTGATAAAGACCTTTTGGTTGAAACGTTGAATATGATTTGTATATTGTAATTTGTATGTTTTCTTGTGTGCACATCATTTCCTACTAGTTTTAGATATAGTCCGTCATGTCTGATTGAAGCGATTATATTAACCTGTGTAATATGTAAGTACGATTCTCAAACTTCTGCAGATTAGCAGGATGTACTCTGGAGAATTGAATGCACTATTAACTCTGTAAATTATTGCCAGTTGAATGAGTGATGTTAGAATTTCATCATTAATTTTTTCAATTTTTCAAAGCTTTATAATAATACAGTGAAATTCCACAACAGCACATTCTTTTATAACAACTTTCCCTATTTAACACTTTTAAAATCATGTTTCACTATATTTTTATTCCTCATTTTGTATATATAGAAATGTATATATTATTAAGAAATTTATTTTTTATTACATACATATTTTGTCATTCCGGACTACTGTATAAGTTATAAAATGATAATCAATAAAAGGTAATACTGCTAGTAAAACTGTATGAAAATAATACTCACGTGGGAAACGTAATGAAGTTTTACTGGACAACTGACACACTATACTATCACTGTAGGATGCTAACGTGAAATGACAACAAAACACAGGACATATAATCATACAGATAACAATATACAAGTCATAATCGACATTTTGAACCAAAAAGCTTTTATCAAGATACGCACATAACATAAAAAGACAACAAGTAGAAATGACTACACGACAACACACGTATCCAAGTGAAAAATGAAATATGGATATGAGATACCGGAAGGATAAGAAACAGAAGTACATAAAAACATAAATATAGGTCGAAACGAACATGAAGATGACATAAATGATGGAACAAAATGAATAAAGATAAAAGACACTACGACTGAGAACTAGACAAAAGAGTGATCAGAATTGAGTTCAACGGTGGTCATCACTGTTGAAGTGTGTGGCCACAGGAGTTGGGTGTTCTGTGCTTGATGGCATGAAGATGGTTACAGAAGCGGTCACTCAATCTTAAGCCAGTTTCACAGATATATTGCTTGCCACAGGGTTTACATATTATCGCGTAAATTACATTACGGGTTTCGCATGCAAAAGCCTCATTGATAAAGAAAGTGGCCTTAGGAAATGAAATGGAACGCATCTGAACCACACAAGGACTTTTGTTGGAGTCAGTCAGGATGAATTTTCTGCCAAAAAGTGGAGTTCTATAGTCACTTGTTTCAGACAAAACAGCACAATGATATTGAAAGTCATGGTTACATAAATCACAATGACTGATAATAAGAACAAATATAATTTCTGAAACAAAATTATTTATTAGCTGTAAAAAAAATTATGTTTAAAACATAAATTATGATAAATAGATTTTATGAGATTAGCAAAAGCTGTGCTTTTTAAGATTCTATATTTGGTTGTACAATGGAGGATTACACTCAGTCAAGTTCTGGAATGTCACAATAAACCCCTATGTGTAAGTATTCTTATGCCAGAAATGCCTATGTGGATTGTGATACTTGTCCATGACTTGTATATTTAACAGGTAAATCCTGGAATAGGGTAATGAAGTTTTGCTAATCACTAAAGACACACATAATAACACACACAAATCAACGTTTTAACTGAAAGGCCTTTATCTAGATACAAATTAAAACAAAATTAAAACATACAACAGAAAATGGACGTATGGATTATGGACGCTCATATTGGCATGTGTAATGTAGATTGACTGGAAGAGGTGAAATGCACAAGACAAGGAATATAAAAAAAATGACTACATACATGTGACACAAAACAAACAGAAACTATGGAACAACTAGAATCATACATAAGACAGTCGCTCATTAATGCTGTGGGGTTTAAGAGATTCTTAAACTTCATTACCCTATTCCTGGATTTACCTGTTTTCAGTTTTGCACAGTAAGTAAATATTATTGTTCTTGTATATTTAAGCCAATTTTTTAACATTGATGTATACAGTTATCTTACCCTCTTAACAGGTCACAGGAACTATAATGATGAATTTTCAACATCAGGTGGGGAAGACTGAGCACCTATGGATTTGCACGAAGTGTAATAACATCAACTGGTAATCAATAAAATCTGCTTCTGCATTCAGTCTATAATCATTCTATATTTTCAAGCCTGTATCACAGGCAAAATATAATTTCTTCAGGTCCATGAACTAGACTTTTAGCTTATTCCTCAGTCCAGACATGATACCACATATATATCATTGCAACCTGCAAAGTATTTATTGAGGGTTTTGATCCCTGTTCTACATGAACACTCATTTGTGAACAATGCTGGGAGGCTGTAAAGGTGGTCCAAGTCTGCAAGGGGGATGGTTATACAAAAGAGAGAAGTCCAGCAGTTCTGTTTATTTTTTTGGAATGTTCATCTTATCAGTCTCCGTTGCTGAGGACTCCATGGTTTTTATAGCCTGAAAGAATTCAAGATACTACTCTTAAAAGGGCTATGTTTCTTTTCTTTCTCATTTAACCAGGAAGCAGATCCAACTTATTATCCATAATAACAGAAGATACAACAATCAAAATCTACTATTTTACAAAGGACAACGAACAACAGAATTTTACTGTTGTTGACCTTTGTAACATTTTTACCCTTTTATATTTTCTTTCCCCTTCTTCATATTCATTCTCAAACTCCTGATTGTTAGCAGGATGCAGTACAAAAATGGAATGTGTTGTTTTGTAGTTTACAACTTGACTATGGTATCTACACATTTCGCCCTGAAACACCCAACTTCAGCAGCATGTGTGTTGTTGGGGCTATAGAAGGAAACAAGCAACACTGTGACCTGCCATAATAGGAAACGAAAGGGGGTTGGGCGTTGAGTTGTCTGTCCTAACCCATACATTCATCAAAGTTACCCAAAAGTCAAGGTCAGATGTGTCAAGACATCACAGTCAAACTTGTAGCATGTAACATAATACATTTCATTCTTCAGACTGCATCCTGCTAACTAGCAGGAGTTTGAGAGCAAATGGAGAAGATTCAACTTCCACATGACATTTTTTTGGGTCACTAAGACTTATTGGATAGAGCAGCCAAACCTCTTATAACACACAGGTCACAATGTTAAAGCCAATCTTGTAGTCACATTCTCAGCACAATTTATTTGTGTCTTTTTTATTGTTTTATCGTGACCAATATAATCTAGAAGTTTTGAAATTATTCAGTATCTTAAGCTGTTTCAGATTGTTGTAAAAATTAAAATTGACACCAACTGTGAAAAAAATATAAAATATATAAAAGTGATGTATACCAAAACTGAATAATGGACACCATCATTGAACAATGAATACAAACACTTTAAATACACAAGTGACAAACACTGAAAACATATCAACGCTGAAAAAAACACCAAGTGAATAACAAAATGTATTCAGTGAAAAAAATCACTACTAGCTTAACCGTAAAAAAATGTGACAAAAATACATCAATGCTAACAAATGAATGAAAATATGGAGATAAAGTAAAAATCACGAGACATGCTGCATAAAGTATACAATACATATATTTTTGGCAATTTTGATTCAAAAGTTAATAAATTTGTGTCACATAAAGATTCACCAAAAATATCTGGAATATGTAATCTTAAATACACACAAACAATTAGTTGTTCAATCTAATCATTTAGGCAAACAATAATCGAACTCAATACAATTCTGCTGAATGACAAATAGAGATTCGATCATGTATCTACCACAGAAAGGTGACCAACAAAATTCTACATACATATATAACAAAACATATATACATACAATATAATATAATAGTGCAGTAAAATACAGAAACAGGTCATGGGTTTTTTAATATAGACAGATCTTGTCTTTTCAAAATATACAATTTATTCAACTAATCTTATCTTCTCAAGGAAATAATCAATATCTTTAACTAGAGATCTTATCTTCTCAAGGAAATAATCAATATCTTTAACTAGAGATCTTATCTTCTCAAGGAAATAATCAATATCTTTAACTAGAGATCTTATCTTCTCAAGGAAATAATCAATATCTTTAACTAGAGATCTTATCTTCTCAAGGAAATAATCAATATCTTTAACTAGAGATCTTATCTTCTCAAGGAAATAATCAATATCTTTAACTAGAGATCTTATCTTCTCAAGGAAATAATCAATATCTTTAACTAGAGATCTTATCTTCTCAAGGAAATAATCAATATCTTTAACTAGAGATCTTATCTTCTCAAGTAAATAATCAATATCTTTAATTAGAGATCTTAGCTTCTCAAAGATCAATATCTTTAATTAGATATATAATCATTTTAAGAAAATTACCAATCAGTACCTTATTAGAGATCTTACTTAATTAAAATTAATTTATAAAACAATAAACATTTTAATTTAAAAGATGTGGTGCCAAAACTTTCTGAAATGTTTATGAACTGCTACCAGACATTGTAATAAGTGAGGCTGCTGTAAAACTGTTAAAAAACGAATTCTAAAAAAAAATCAACAACACTTAAGTGATGAGTATTTGCAGTTGATATAAAATGACAATTGATGACAATACTTGTATTTACGCACATCATTGTTACCTTGAATGTTTCTGCTGTTAAATATCTGCCGTCTAATGCTTTTGTGAGAACACCATTATTTTTACTGTTTGTTCACTGTTTGTCTTGTGTTTTCTTGAAAAAGACCTTAAGGTTTAAACTGCCTTGTATGCATTTATTTTTATATCCATACCCTACATTCTGATAGTCTGTGTGTTCATTGTAAAGCTAATCGACCTTGCGTTTGACATAAGTACTACAGACATATAAATGCACTGTCACTGATACTTTCAACTATCTGGAACGGATAGACTATCAGAGCATTCTCAGCACAAACACAGCAACTCTTATTCTGTTTCATAGCTACAGTTTATTTAACTGGAAGTAATTTTCTGCCAATAAACTTATGTTGTCTATTTTTCCTTCTAACCAAAGGTGTGGGATTTGGAAAAAGAGAGTTTGTTGTCCTCCCAATTGACTCTGTGTCTTCAAAAGAAGGGGGAGGAAGAATGGGGATGGCAGCTCAAAAATCCTGGCTATTTGTACCATCTTTGTCACAGTATCCAATACTTTCATATCCTAGAGGTGGTTGAAACATGTTTAAATGGGGTAGTCTTATTTGGGTCTGTAGGGGAGAGATTTTAGATCTTGATATATTGTCTGATAGCAAACAACATATTTTCTAGGTCATTCCAGCCACTTTCCTGAGCTACCTCAGATATGAGGCTTAAATCTGATTGTTATGGGTGTAAATCAATGCTCAAAGACTTGATCTATGTGTCAAGACTGAGATGCAAGTAGAGTAATATCTAGTAAATCTGTAATTAAACAAATACAACTACAATTCATACAACATTAATAAATAAATCATTCAATATAGTTTTATTTTTTTTTACATCATTAAAGTATATGGAGCATACGGTTGATAGTCATATATTTTGTGTGTGACCAAAACTAGGACAGCATCATGTTGGTCGCCATTTAAAACTGGGTCAACCTGATAGCCATTTGTGATCTAAGTAATTCCCACTTGAATTTGGAATCAAATCTGCAAACCATGTTACAAGGAAGTCGGTACATTAATCATTGCACTACTGCAGATCTCACAACATGTAATAAATTATATCAAATATAACGAACATAAGCCTATACAGACAAACAATGAAAAATAATAATTTACATCATAAGGTACAATTATCCCATGAGATTGCAGTTAACACAGCATGGTTAACTTTCACGAGGTTGCAGTTAACACAGTACTGTTATAATTTGAATACACTAATAGAAAAACAAATTTTGATACAGTGACTATTTCCTGACAGCAGCTGGTGGACGTGGTTGAAGGTTTGGTTTCATTAGGTAATGGTAGTTTGGGAGAATCTTGGTCAAGAAGTCGATCTGTAAAGTCTGGGCCTGAAGAGATAAAAAAAATAGAAGCATCGGAAATAAATATATTTCTTGCAACAAAATTAGTAGATAAATTAGTCAAGAATAAAAAATGATACAATTCTACTTTATCTCTATTCATCTTCAAACTTCCAAGCTATTGTCTGAAAAGGAAAAAGCAGCTAGTTTTAAGTTCCATTACCTGGAAAATATGATGGAGGGAAAAATATAATCGCAGACCAAATCTGGCCAGCAAAGTCATTTTTTATTCCCCCTGCTGATCCAAAAATACTATATGCACTGACACCTGATATCAAAATCAGCTACTTGTAACTCCAAAGGGACTGTAAAAAAAAAATATTGACCCCATGCCTAATGGGAAAAGCTTAATCCTGCTTGCCGAATAGAAAATCGATCCCCACTACTGCTATAGAGTATATTTTCATTCAGACATAATAGGTTCAGTTCTAAGCTTCATAAATTGCTCAAAAGGGAGCAAAGAATAGTCAAAATGTGACCTGCCATGCATGTCATAAGAAGCGACCGTGTAGTATTAGCAAGCCCATCCTGTTGAATGCGACCTAAACATCTGTGCTAAAGTTTAATGTGTTAGGTTTCATTGAACAGATAATGCAGGCAAGCTGTAAACCATGACACAGCACATTCCATTTTATGGACTACACACTGCTAAGTAACGATTTTAACACTTTTCTGACCAGCACTCAAGAGCGTACTTATCTCCCATTACCGAAGGTGGACTCACATTTTTTTAGATATCGCCACAACTGTCTTTAAAAATCCATATAAAATCAAACTCGTGCACGAGAGCCTTTAAACTTTCTATATGACATAATGAATGTTTACACTTTCTGAATTATTTGACAGCCCAAAGCCACACAAAAAATTAAAAAATTCACGTGCAAAATCCTACTTATTATAATACTAGTCCTAGATTTACATTACTTTCTATATATAATACAACATCACCTTTGAAAACTTTAATCTATTCATGATGAATAGTCATGAGTGATGTCTATAAACTTATTTCATGGGTGCCATAATTTTGGAACACTGTACTTTCCCCAGGTGAGCTATTTTTAGTAACACTCGTTACAGTTGCCATATTTCTGAAGTAACATAGTGGTTTCAATGGTTGAAATTGGTCACTGAGGTTCTATAATGAAAATTTGATGACCATCGAAATTGGCTTGTAAAGTGTTAACACAGACAAAATTCAACAGTAGTAAAATTTGCATTAAAGAACCTCGGTTTCCTGAGTTGCCATCATCACATATTTGGGACCTGAGATATGTGAAGATATTTGAGGAAATTCTGTAAGTTTTTGACTGCTTAACCGGATATTCGTGGGATCTTACTTGGTTTCACTAGTCACCAATATCTTACTTTTATCAGTGCTAATTTCCATGCCATATTTTTGATTGATGTCACAGTTGGAATGACTTCCAACTTTGAGGTGAGTTCCTGGAGTTCAGATTCATAACCAGTCAAGAGATCAATATCATCGACATAACGCAAGTTACAAAGTGGTCTACCGCCAATAGTTATTTATGTCTGGAGGTCTTGTAATGCCTCCTGCATTATATATTCAAGACACATGCTAAAAATACTGAGAAAGTATACAATCCTGATGCACTCCTATATCTGCCTTGAAAATTTACCAATGTCATTGCACACCAATATCCGTCTTGAAAAATTCACCAATATCATTATTTATGAAAACATAACTTCTTGCATCTTTATACAATGCTTCAATAACTTCAATGATGTTATATATACTTATACAATCCCTGGGGTTGTGAGCTTTCATTCTTTTTTCCTTGTGCCAGGTGGTAGTAGGTGCATGTCTTCTTCAGCTGTGTTGTGTCTGTATAAAGGGTGTTAATGATGGAGGTGTTTGGTGGTAACAGTTGTTTTTGTAGGTATGTAGTGCAGGGCATTCAATAAGGTGGTGATGTTATATATAGAAAGAAATGTAGATCCACGTCCAGTATTATAATTAGTAGGATTTTTCTACTGCAATAACTCGGAGGCTTTCAAATTCATTCAGAAAACGCATTCATTACAATACATAGACACTTTTAAAGCTCTCTAACATGAGTTTGATTTTATATGGATTTTTTAAGCTGGCACAATCAATGTCTGGAAAATTTGTAAATACCTTTGGTAATTAACTTATAAGTATATTATCGCCCGTGTTTTGCCGAGGCCCGAAAGGGAAGCAAAGAATAGCAACACTGTTTACCTTCCACGCATGTCATAAAAGGCGACTAAGGAGGTTATGGGATGGAGTTGGCTGTCCCATTCCATATAGGGTCAGTGACCCAAAGCCACGCTGAAGTCGGATGTGTCAGGCCGAAATGTGCAGATATCTCAGCAATGCTGTAAACCATGACACAACGCATTCCGTTCTCCGGACTACATCCTGCTAATCTGCAGGAGTTTGAGAACGAACGCAGGAGAAGAAGAAGAATAAGTACATTATCAAGATTTTTACTGTAGATGTTTACTTACAGGTGGTCTCTCTCGCTGAACTCTTCTATCACACTTAACACCATATATGACAGTATTATCTTGTAAGTGTTCGGTGGTGTTTAGTACACAGCCTGCACCAATGATACAACCATTGGCGACTTCTACTTTTGATTGAACTTTTGCTGTGAAAGTAATGAATTTATATACATTTAACAATACATTTGCATAAATTAAACTAGAAAATGTCACAAGTAAATAAATCACTAATTTACAATATAAATTTGATAGCTCTAGCTCATTTTGTTTCATACAAATTTTGCAATGTACCGGGTAAAAATAAAAAATACATCAACTGAAATACTTTATACAATAGGCATCTGTTCAAGAAATATCCAAACTGGTTTGAGATTTTTTTAAATGATGTCAGATGGGACACCACACTAAATTCTAAAACTGTTCCCACTGCTATTGTTTCTGAAGAATCAGATTGGCCTAGTGACAGCAATGATAAACTTGTACTACATTATACAGAAAATAGAGTTAGGCCTAATCATAATAATGAGTGGAATAAAGTTAAACTTTGAAAATTCAATACTTGGGAACATTTCATAAAGTTCTGCAATATTTTGTTCAGTTCTGAAATTTGACATGATACACACAAAAATTGCATAAAACACTAGGCAGTAGACAGATTTACTTCAAATAAACTAATTATGATCAGTAAATGGACAGTTAAGGCATCTACTATAGTAAGATTGGATAGCAGCATTTCAAGACAAGAAAAACTGAAGGTGAGTAGAACACAATGTGTGCTAAAAAAATTGTTTTCTAACATCCCTGTTTGTGGTGTAATTCTTGTATTTTATTGTTACAATATTTATATTTTTATATTGTGTATAGATTCCACATTCTTCTTCTTCTTCTTCAGCATTCAGTCTCAAACTCCCGCTGGATCTTTTTCATAGAAGGACAATGATCAAACCAGATTTCCAGTAGGATGTAGTCCAAAAAATGGAAATGCGTTGTATCACTGTTTTATTTGCGTCAATGGCCCAACACATCCGTCTTCAGTGGGGATTCCAAATTATATTATCTTTCTTTTGATACCTTATATGACCTTCCATAGATAATACTTTTCTTCAGGAAGCTTGCACCTAAATCATGTTGAGGTCCTAAAATTTAGCCTAAAATGAATTACGTTCAAATCCTGGGAATAATTACACCCTGAAAGAGTTAATGTACATATTTGACACTGTGGCTATGCTTGCCAGTGTATTGGCTCGCTCATTACTCACAAGTCCAGGTATGACTATAAAACTAATCTTTCTGGTCAGAGATAGTGTCTATAACTCCACCCACTGATAGCGGTACGACTCCCACTTCCCGCTTGGCAGAGCATGTTAATTGAATCACTAAGCGTGCATGCATAAGAATAGTTCTTTAGCATCAGCCATGACAGTGCTGCCATTGCAACCTTTATCTCCATTGTAAGACTGCTCACTGCTGTAGTGAAGGCACTGCTGGGTTCTTTGACAGTTTTCCCACCAGAACATGCAGAAAAAGTTCAGGCACAACGTGAGACTTCAGTGTAGATTATTACATTATTTTCTATAATTTTATCATCAATGGGTGCTTTGACTTCAGCTTCTAGTTTACTACTCCAATAAGGTTTGTAGTGTTTATGGGCTCCTCTATGGATGGTTTTATGAGCAGCCAGTAATACTCATCCACAGTATTCATTGACTACCTTATTGATATCTTTGTCTGTAGTTATGTCTCTTGCTAGTACACTGGTGTAGTGTCTGTACATTGTCCAACTTGCCTTCTTGTAATTCCACCCAGAGAGAGTGCTGCTATCTTTAATATATTCACTATCTACAGTCAGTAAGACTGGATGGTGGTCACTGCTTCCAACAACACATCTGATATTCCACTCCAAATCTGGTGAGTGGAATGCCAAGACTGATGTAGAGGTAGTATGCCATCATATGAAGTAGATGGTTGGTGGGGGGGGGGGTGTCAGTTGATTGATCAGGATATGTTCATATTCATCCTGCCAGTTTTCTAGTTCCTCACCTCTCCTGTACATGTGATCATAACCCCAACTCTGCAAGTGGCTATTGAATTCTCTGCACACAATTAGTTTTCCCTGCACTGAGATTGTGTCCAGTGCTAATGGGCAGTCATTCGGACAGTAGTAGTTGAGTAGGTGGAATTCTGTACTTTCTGTCCTGAGGTGGAGTATCTGATATTCCACTCCTTCCATATGTTTCTAACTTGCATGCACTGGTATTGTTCTTAACCAGCGTCAGTACTCCACCTTTTCACCTGTCTTTTCGGTCTGATCGATAGCATTGGTAGTCTCTTATTTTGAAAGCTACATCCTGGTTAAGATGAGTTTCTTGCAAGCAGCATACTTGATCTTCATTTAAGATGTATTCGAGTTCCACATTTTTGTTGCTGATGCCTTCAGCATTTCAATGCATTATTTTTAATGGTCTTGTTTTTTGGACAGTTGTTCTATTCTCATGCCTCCTGGCTCCTTGAGGCAATTGAGAAGAACTTCCAAAAGCTGGACCCTTTCGAAGCTTAGGGTCCGTCACAGGGCAGGCACCATAACATATATCAGATATAAGCATATTCCCATTGCATTTGTTGGTGCATGACATCCTGATTGCTGTGGTGCTCCTCTTGGCTGGTTGCCTCCGTCCTAAGCAACTGTACTTGATAGGGCAGAATGTGGTCTTGCTCGATTTTAGGAGGGCCTGGCCAGTCTTAGTTTCCAGCTTCTGGTGGCTGGACAGCCCCATCTCCTCAACAAGGAGCTAGCCTTGATGGAAATGCAAACAGTTAAAATGATGTTTAAATCTGTAATCAAAGATAAGATGGGCCATGGGAAACTGGGATGGAAATCTATAAATATATGGCCAGCTCAAAGACAACATCATCATCCTGGGAAGAAAAGACCAGAGTATCATTTGTTGACATCGCTCACATGTATAGCTTAAAAATCACCTGAACAGAATACAACCATAACACTCCAGGGTGACGGCTGTGCACTCATACCCTTTGAAACTGTTTACCACCACCTTTTTTGAATGTCCAGAGATGAATGACATCATGCAAATGTTTCTCCCTTGCAGGTTAGATAAATGCATGTATGAAACAAAACACCCTGTCAGAAACACATGCATATATCACACAATGACCTTGGGTCAAAGGACATGAGCCCATGGACTGTTGGATCAGCAACCAACCAACCAACCAAAGACGCAAGCTGCCTGCCAAGAATATTTCTCAGAGCAATGTAACTAGCTCAAATTACAATTCCCATAAATGTATGAAAATTTAATATGTGAACTAAATGTTTTTGGTTGATTTTGAAAACTCATGAACACAAAGCAAAATCAATGATAATGAAAGATAACATTAAACAAGACATACCTTTGCTTTCTATAACATTGTGGTCTCCAACCCTAATGGCTTCTATGGCTGTCATATGGTTAAGGTACAATAATGCAAATAGATACATTAATGGAAACAAAATCTGGAATAAAATATTTTTAAATGCATGATTTAGCACATTTTGAGGCTTTAAGTTTATCACTTCACTTAGCTGACCCATGCACACAGTTACAAATAAAGCTCAAATCTATGATCAAGGAGATGGCTGAAGATAGATATGGGGAACACTGGGGGAGGGGGGGGGCAGAAGGAAAAAGAGATCTACGAATATATGACCAGTCCATATCTTAAACACAATTTAAATGTGTCATAATTAATTTCTGCATTATCTGAATGAATTTTAATCCCCAGTTATTTTAAGAGCCAGAATGTTGATCATCATTATATATCACTTTCAACACATGGAACAAACTCCTGTGAAAGATTCCAAATTTTTAAAGAATTCACTCACATACCACACTAAAATCAGTAGAAATCCGATTATCTGAGTCCCAATTAACCAAATTCCAAATTATCAGAATCGAATTTGGCTGAAATAATTTTAGAGCGTGAGCATTAGCGAACGCGGTAGAGAGGTCACAGAGCAGTGCGCACGTGCCATTACTATGTAGTTTATTTGCAATACATAGTTGTCTACATATTACTATACTTTTATCAATAAAATTCCATTCATTTCAATGTATGATTGTATGTATGTGCACTGTTTTGCTTCATTCCTGGGCTATATTCAATTATCTGAATTTTCAAATATCCAAATTGGCCTGATCCCCAATTAATTCGGATAATCGGATTTCTACTGTAATGCAGTCCATGGGAGCAACCATTTTAAAATAATGTAGTGTCCCAGGAGAGCTATTTTTAGTAACACTAGAGTTGCGAAATACTGATGAGATATCATAAGCAAGAAAGATCTACAAGACCTAATCAACTAGAGTAGCAGCAGAAAGCAAAGATCTTTTTTCAATAACAAGAAGTCAGAAATGATGGTTCTTTGAAAGAAACAAAATCCCCCAGTGTGCAAGATCAAAGTGAATGGCTCAATACTCAAATAGGTCCACCAATTCCAGTATTTAGGAACAATGATAACATCATATAGAAGATGTTCAACGGTGATAAAAGAAGAACATGGCAGGCAAAGGGAAGCATTCCAAAAAAATGAGAAATGTATTGTGTAATGTGTCCCTGTCATTAACTCTTTCCAGACTAATCGTAGATACATCTGCTATTTAAAGAAGCTCAATGGGATCAATAACCGATATATCAGTTTTAGTTTCAATCATTCATAATTTTATCAGTTTATACGTCATGGTTCACTAATATGGATTTTTGTTATCCAATTTTTTACTGCTAATTGCAAGAAAACATTCATTTCAACTTTCACAAAAATAAACATATTTTGTCTTTAAAAACTGATTGTTTTCACTCTAACATTTGTTGTTTATTTCTGAAAAATAATGATGTCCAACTTCTTCTGGACACAGTGTGGAACAAACTATTTTTCTTATTTATAGCCTGTTCAGAGACAGAATAATGCAGTAGAAACTATAATTATAGTTAAAATTGGTTCAACAACAAACATTATCAAAGAGGCTTGGATTAGGTTTAAGTATTTTCGATACTGGTCGCGTATACTGAAGCTGTCAACATCTCTGAAACACCAAAAGAGCTGTGGTGATATAACTATTTCAGAAGATAGAATGGCTAGTTCATTTCTTCTTCTTCTTCAGCGTTCATTCTCAAACTCCCGCTGCTTCTCTTTTGTAGCAGGACTACGAGATTTCCAGCAGGATGTAGTCTAGAGAATGGAATGCGTTGTGTCGCCGTTTTATTTGCGCCAATGGCCCGACACATCCGTCTTTGGCGGAAGTTCATTTCAAACTAGTGAAAGTGAAAATCAGCCAGGGGAGGTATTTTCCCCAATTGAAACAAATTACCCCGGTAGGCAAATTGTAGTAAGTAAACAAAGTTAGCAATAATGAAATTGTGATGATGTATATTATTTTTTTTTCTATGGTCATTAAGCAAAATATTTTTAACGATTAACATTTTTGGACATAAATGCATTGAATAAATTGTTTATTGACTACAAATTGACACCTCGGCTAAGAGGGCGAAAGAACCAGGGTCCAACTCTTCCGAAGAGTTCTTCCACTTAAGGAACCAGGCTCACGGATGAGAAACGGTTCAGTACCTGATGGGCACAGGCACAGTATGTCCAATTACAGGAGGCAAGTTCATAGACTGTGGAACACCTCGTGCAAGACAGACGAGAGCAAAAATCGTCTGGGCGAAGAGTCACCACATACACGCATGCCTGGAGACACAGATATTGAGGCTGTCACAGGCTAGGGTAGCCCACCCAAATTGTCAAGGCATGCCGAAATCGAATGTGCTAGGCCTACAAGGCGCATAATGGTGGCACAACGTAATCACGCTCCCTGCAGAAATCGCATGATATCCGTGCTGGTTACAATGGAGCGAACGCAAAACAAAAAACTACAAATAAATAATCTAGCATAAAATACCAGAGAAAGTGACAGGTACACCACAAACCATTGACAAATTAGATCAATTGCAATATTTTTATTTTAAAAATTATATGCTACTAATAATTTTTCTATTTTACAAATAGTAATTATACTTTTCAAAAACAATTTACTGATATGTTGATTTCCTGTAACCATTTTCCTTTCCGGTGATATACAATATGCACACCATTTATCAATATTATGATAAAACATGATCATATTAAAAAAAACACATGATGACATTTTTCTACTACTGAAAATTAATTTGGTCCAAACCTAAATAAAATCAAATCCCGAAAGAGTTAAAGGTGAGTTAGAGAGTTCTTCAGAACTACATAACACCAATTCTAACATATAGGTGTGAATCTTGGATGATAAATAAACAAGATATTGGAAAATTTGAGGTAACAAGATATGGTTCTATAGAAGAATGCTGAGTATAATATGGACAGCTGGAAAAATTAATGATATGCTGAAAGAGTCAAAAGCAAGACAGGGATTAATTAATAATATCATAAGATACAATCATTTTTTTAAATGTTATGAGACATGGAGATCTGGAAAACATAGTTACAACAAACAAGATTGAAGTCAAGATAAATCAAGGAAAAAATCATGTGAGAATATTAGATAATTTAACATCATGGCATGGAAAAGAGTCAACACAATCTTGATACAGATACTATAAATAAATAGTCATGAAGATCTATGACCACATATGTCAGATGACTATTGAAGTGTGTCCCTAAAGATATGTACCAGAAATTCAACGTTGTTGAATTTTGTCAGCAAAATATTAACCAACAGTATCTACCAAGAAGTATACACTTTGACATCTGCTAGGGAAACTGGGAATGAAAATACAGGGCTATACTTTAAAGATGGTCCTGGAAAGTGGCATCTTTGTACTTGTAGAAGCAGCTAGAATTATTTCAGAATGTGATATAGAGTTGCAGGGTGATGGTGTCAGGAGATGAAAATTTAATTCTCCTTTTTCAGCATTCATTCTCAAACTCTTGCTTGATCTCTCTTGCAGCAGGACAATGATTCTACTAGATTTCCAGCAGGATGTCATCCAGAGAATGAAGATGCATTGTGTTGCTGTACTTTTATTTGCAGCATTGCAAAAACGAATAAAACTATGGAGCTCATTCAAGGACCTCCAGTTTATTAATTACAGGAGACAACCAAAGATCTCTAGATAGAAGGATACGCTACATGATTTGTGACTTCACTGCAAGGATTTGGCTGTAAACACAAACATTGCTTGAACCTCCTTTATTGTACTATGAGTTTTCGTATAAGCTTTTGATGCAATCGTGAAAACTTGTTAAACCAGGTATAATGTCTTGGGGACAATTGTCTTTGGCACAGCCAGATAATGTGTATATTTTATAAGGAAACTCCTAGCAATGTTTGTGTTTATCAACCAACACTTGCCATGACATCATAAATCAATTAACATAATCACCTATCTAGAGCTCTGAGGCAATTTAACTCCTGTACAGAATGCTAAGAACATGAAACTGACTGCAGAAGAAGTGTGTGTTGAAATAGCTACAGAAACTAACACTAAATCCCTTCTAATGTGCAGCATCAATTGTCTCTTGAGACCAACAGGTAACAATCATTTTCAAACTCCTACTAGTTAGCAGGATGTAGTCAGAGAATGGAATGCATCTTGATTTAGCTAGTTGCAATATCTGCACCTTTCAGACTTACACATCTGACTTCTGTTTGGTATTTTTTAGGTTATTTCTATTTTCTACAGGATGTCAGCTAACATTAAACTCTCCTAAGGCCTCTTATTACATGCATGGCAGGTTCCAGTATGAATATTTTTGTTCCCATCGACACAGAGGTTGAAGGACTTAAACAATATAAAGAATTAGAATATAAATGCTGTTTCAAAGGATACTTGCACCAACTTCAAACACATTATTGTTACCAATGATCTGTACCTTTCCACCATTTTCACCTGCAGATGATCTAAGGAAATAATACAATTAATATAAAATATATCTTTATTCATCAAACTCTGTAGTAGAGTTGATAGTGAGCTCGACTCAGAACCCAACTCATCAAACCAGGTAGTTTGAAAGACAAACATCCACATTGTACTGGCGATGCGATTGGATATATTAGTGACACCTCAAAAATTAAACAATAGTTTAATAGCAATGTCTTGCACAGGATACTATTATTATTATTATTTAATTCATATCCTTATTCAGGAGGGGTGTGTGAAAAGGGCACAGCAGCTCAGTGGTTAGTGCACTGGTTTGCTAATTGGGTGATTCAAGGTTTAACTTCCAGTTCCACTAGAAATATTTTTTTAAACAGCTTCTAGGTCAATCTAACCTAAGAAATAGTATCAGATCTATGAATGAAATGATGGTGGGTGTGATGCTGACCACATTACCACATCACCACTGGGTATGCTGTTGATCAATGAAAAATATGAGCCTAATACCATATTCCCCAGTACGCCCCAATGGCATGAAAAGGGAAACTTCTATCCTTAATCACACATGTCTCATTGTGTCTTTGTTTGGGGGGTTAGTTCTCACAATCCCAATTCATGCAAAGCAGTTCTAGGTTTGAATGTAGTGAAAGTTATACTATACTGGAAATACTGGTAAGGATAATCACAATAAAAGTGGTGTGGTGTCTGAAACATCAACTTCATCTGTTCATACATTCTCAACCTTCTACATATTAGCAGGATGATAGCAGTCTAGATAACAGAATATGTTGTGTCATGGTTTACAGCTGGGCTGTGATATCTGCGTCTTTTGGCCTGACACAACCGACCTCAGAATGGCTTCTGAATCATTTTGACCTTCTATGAGATTCACTCCAAAATCTCCTTAGTCACCTCTTATCGTAAGCATGACCGGAAATAATGTCACAATGGACCCCAGCAACACTTGGGTGACAGAATGACAACTTGTTTTGGTCTGTTTATAAATTGGTCAATCATGTGGCAACCGAGGTCTGGACTTCTTGCTGAGGGTGAAATTCACAGAGCCATTATCTTCTTTTCAGACATGTTGTATGAAGCAACTAAGAAAAGTTGGAGTATAGACTGACAACGTTTCACCTGTGAAAAAAAAATAATTACTGTCACCTGTCAGATGGTTCCCATTGATGATGATGAGATGTAGGCCAGTGAACATTGCACCTTTGTCCTTTTGTGGCAGATTCCAGGAAGCAAAGAATGGCATAAGTGCAGTAACTGCAGATGGGTCAACAAACCTGACAAAAGAATGATAAACTAGTTGACCCATAAATGTATGCGCCTGGCAGGAAATGATGATCCTGGGACCGCCACAATGGAGTGCCTGTCATCAGGGATTCAACATGCATCCATACCCGTCTCCCCCATCAGAACCATCCCTGTGAGACAAACCTTGTATCTGGGTGCCACCTATTGCTCAACTGAGGAGGACCTGTGCCATTGTCAGAAAGGCATTAAGTTGTCAAGTACACCTGCTCACCATTAAAGGAATTACTTCATCAGCAAAATTTGATAGTCATCTTGCAACAATATTGGAAAAGCAATGTCCTATCACAGAACATATTTCAATTATTTATTATTTTGTTTGAAGAAATTTTGCTACCATTCATTTCTACTAGATCTTCATTTCTGATATTTCTTTCCCATACTGTATACTTTTGTGTTAGCGTAATTGGTTGTCCTTCCATTTTGCATGTTATATTTTTTTAATGTCACTTTCAGATTTCTTGTAACAAAAAAGTTACAAGTGGCTTTTCTTCAAAATCAGAAAGAGGCTTTGTAAGGATAAGGCTTGTTCATCTTCAGAATCATGTGTGTGTTCTAGGGCAAAAAAGGATAAACACTTAAGCATGTCATAAGAGATGACTAAGCAGTTTTGAATGTAGGGTTGGTTGCTACATCTTGTTAAGTGATCCAAAATTTAAACAAGAATTATGTCAAACTTTTGATGTCACTAGCTGAAACAATATTTATCACTGCTAACTTTTGATATTCAACTATAAAGACTTGAAATACATGACAAGTCTATAAAGTATATAAGGTTTTTGCAGATTGGCGATAACTACTTTGGCATCCTTTCGAACTTCAAAATGGATATTTAAAAAGAGCTTGTTTGTTTCACTCCCACATGAAAAATGCTAAATCCAGCCTACCAACCCAAAAATGTTGCCCACCTCTCTATAGACTAATATATAAATCAATAGGGATCAGTACCCCCACCTTAATCAAACAAAATAAATAATTTTGTTCAACAAGAGAACAGGACACAACAGACTGAACAATCTACTACATAGACTGAGATGGCCCACATATCTGTGTGGAATGATAGTGCAAACTTAATACATACTGCAGGGGTGTCATGTTCTTAATCAATCAATTGAGGATTAAGCATTGGCCCATGACCATGGAGATTATAACTCAAAGCTGTATAGGAAATACAGACAAACTTTCTACCACAACGACATATTTTTACAATGGACTTTTGTGTAGACCAGTGTTTCCCAACCTTTTATTAACCATGCTCCACATAAGTCTTTCTAAAATTCTGATTCCCTCCCCCTATGTAACATAGGCCATATACATATTTTTGTATATTCAAAAATTGTATTACCACTCCCCCTCCCCAAACAATCTTCTTCTTCTTCTTCTTTCGTTCACTTGAAACATGTCTATATCTGTAATTCTGTCTCCTTAATAAAACTCACTGTCTTTTGTAGTTCATACAGTGTCCCATTGAGCTTTGATTCCAGTGTTGTTTCCTCTGGCCAATATGTCTGCCTCAGCGTTTCATGCTCAGAACACTCTTGAAGTATATGTTTGGCACTCTGTGCTGCCTGTCCACATGTACACATGGCCGTGTTGCCAATCTTGAACTTTGTATACATGTGACTGCGGAGTCGGTTGTGTCCTGTTCTGAGACGTAGAATTACAACTTGTTCTGATCTGTTCATAATGTGATAGTCATCCTGTGTTGGTGTTTGTGGCTTTTTTATTGACTTGATCATCTGTTTTTTCTGATGGTAGGTGATTGGTATATCTGGTTGGTCTTCGGCAGCACCTTCCTTAGCCAGTTGGTCTGCTTTTTCATTTCCTGGTATTCCACAGTGAGAGGGTATCCACTGCATGGTTACCCTATACTGGTAAGACAATTCGCTAAGTAGTTTTTTCAAGTCTGTTAGTTTTCCAGACTGGAGAGCTTGAAGCACTGACCTTGCATCTGTCAGGAATACCACAGGCTGTAGGCCAGAGTTGGGGACATGTTTCCATTGTGTTTTGTGCGTGGCATCCTGATTATCTGTGCGCCTTTTGGCTGGATCCCAAACAATCAAATTTCCCAGTACAGTACAAGTAGACACCACCACAAATTTAATTATTTCCCTTGTCTATATAAATATCATGTTCATCATTTAATAATTGAAATATTTATTTATTTATGGTTGGGGTTAGGGTTACTTATGTAAAATACAACTATCCTAACCCTCACTCAAACGCTAAAAAAATTAATATTTAAATTATTAATTGATGAATATTAAATTTACATACATAGACAAGGGAAATAACTTGATTGTGTGGTGGAGTCTGCTTGTACTGTACCAATTCCCCCCCCCCTCCCAGTGGGACATGTACACCACATTTGGAAAAACTGGTGCAGACACTTATTAAGAAAAGCAGCATACAAAGAAGAAGGAATATATAATGCTTCATGTGTTGCACATAACCTATACATTTAGTTTAGGAAATTCATACATGTTTCGTATAGTTACAAGCTCCTCAATGATATTATAATCTCCTATTATGATTGGTCCAGCATCTGCAACAATTCTCGCTTTTGGATGAATCACGGTTCTTGTACCTGTTAAAATAAACAGTTCGTTAAAATTCAGTATTAGCTCAGTCAGTAATAATGATATAGATTGATCTGGGCCATATGGCAACACATTGGACCACAGCAATT
Source organism: Meghimatium bilineatum (assembly GCA_034231615.1). Taxonomy (NCBI): domain Eukaryota; kingdom Metazoa; phylum Mollusca; class Gastropoda; order Stylommatophora; family Philomycidae; genus Meghimatium; species Meghimatium bilineatum. The sequence continues at coordinate 66,538,279 of CM067299.1, read as the reverse complement.
TCTAGAGGGTCCACAACAAATTATTTGGAATTGGGAAGGGGGGGGGGGGACCTATCTATCACAGCAAGGTGATTATTTGAACAATATTTATTAAGATATATTGTAACATGTTCTGAAGAAAGTCAACAAGCTTTTCTATCTGTTAAGCTCTATGGAGTCAGAAGAACAATTTCCCAAAATGGGGTCACACTTAAAAATTTCAGTATTACTGATATAGACTAAATTTGAGGATTAACTCCATTTTTTCTAACTGCTAACAATGACACTTATATCCACCCAACATTCTCATAAATCTTGTATTTTGTATACTGAAGAAGTATAGAGGTTATAGTGAGGCATTCTTCCTCTTTATTCACTTTCAAACTTCCACATTGGTGACCCTGACAAAAGTATCAGTCAACTCCAGGCTCTGAGAAATCAATGGCGTAAAGTTTTTCATAAATGAGATAAGGCATGGTCAAGTACTTCTCTGTTCTTCATCGTAACTTGGCAGGTCTGCAACAAGTTATTGTCTGTCATTACATGTGTTACAGGTGCATAAGTCTGCTATGTCAATCTTATATTTGTGATATAGATGGTGAAGCAGTCTGTTATGTCTTGTTCATAGTCTGAAAATTATTAACTGGTCCTACCTGGAGAGCTGGTGGTAGACATCATTATCTGATTTGATCCGGGTGTTCACGTTCCCACTTGGATTTGAGATTGACTTAATAGTTAATTTGACTACTTTATATGTAGTTCCTGTCACTTTGTTGCAATGCCCTACATTCTTTGGCAAGTTTGTCTGCAGCTCACATCCCAGAATGTTGCAATGTGTTGGTATCTAATGTATTGTGCATCTCTTGTAATACTGGGCAAATTTTTAAAGTTAATAAACCAGTTCAAATAAGTTGTTGCTATTCTGGCTCTGTAGGGTTTCTTTTACTTTGAGAACATCTGTGAGAATTATAATTTTTGTTTTCTTTGACTGAGCTTTATATTCAATGAGAGTTTGATGCATGTCTCAGGGCTTTCATTTCTGCTTCAAAATTAATGAAGTATTTCCCAATGGCAATTTATAGTGAAAGATCCTTCAGTTTTTTTCCATATGCCTCTTCCCCCATTTTCAGCAAATACTTTTTTAGTGGATATCAGTGTCAAAAGTGATGGTGGAATCACAGTGAGCCATGATTAGGCCATGATTGTATAGTTGCTATAGTCCGTTCAGATTCGTTTGCCGAGATGTTAAATTATTTTTATCAAAAACGTATTGTTCATTTGGATTGATCATTTGAAGTTAGGTTTAGAATAATAATGTCGCTATAGAAATATTTTTTTATCAAAGAAATGTGATCCAGTATCAAAGATACCTTATTTAACCTATATTAAAAAAAAGTTAATCTAAATTATAAACAATCGCTGGATTATGTAGATGCTTACATCTCACAGCTGATTATTAAATATAAAGGCATGACCCTCACGGTAGAATGTGCACCGTTCTAAAAGTAGTTGTTTCCACTGTACATTTGTATAAAGCAATGTTACATATGGAAATTCCCGTTTAGCACCAAATATTATTTTTCCTGAACTTAGAATTATGTGAAATCAAAAACGGCTATTGACTCGATTTCAAGTCACAAGTCAGAGGCACGTCTCAATATTTACAGAAAGTAGGCGGCACTAAGCATATTACCTTCTGCAAGTCTATGTGAGAATGAATCTGAAAGCGAAATATTTTACTGAGCATAACATTGCTATAAAGATTTATCAATACTTCTGCAGAGAGCGTAAAAAGGGACATCTTTATTGTTCTTTATCAAATCCTGAGAAGAGAACAATGCATATTTTAGGTTTGTGTAAACGTTCATTTGATCGAATAGTGGAAGCAAGCGGATATTTATTGCCAACAAATTCACGAAAGCAAGGAAGGAAAGAAAAGATAGACAGTTTCGATAAGGACCTAGTAAAAAGAGAAATATGTAGAATGTTTGATAAAAACGAAGAAGTGACACTTAGAAAGTTGAAGATTTGGCTGAAAACTAATAACGACATTGAAATATCAAAAACTTTATTATGGAAAACTGTAAGAAATGCAGGCTTCACCTTTAGAAAGTATGCTGGTGGAAAAAACATTATTTGTGAAAAGCCACATCTGGTAGCTCTTAGAAGCAAGTATTTACGTGAAGTGAAGGGAATGCGCGAGAATGGTTATGATATTGTGTATTTAGATGAAACTTGGATCAACGCTCATCATACAAATGAAAAGGAATGGCAGTTAGCAGATGGAAGTATTAAAAGATCAGTACCAAGTAGTAAAGGGCAACGTTTGATAGTTGAACATGCAGGTAGCAGACATAATGGGTTGTTGCAGAATGCTCATCTAATTTTCATTTCAAAATCCATTGACAATAGAGACTACCACTCCGAAATGAATGGGCACATATTCGAAGACTGGATCGAAAAAAGTATTCTTCCAATATTAGATAGACCTTCTTGTCTGATAATGGACAATGCTTCATACCATAACGTAGTGAACGTAGAAGATAGAATCCCAACATCATCAAGTACAAAAGATGCAATCAAAACGTGGCTCATAAAAGAACACATACCAGTTACCGACAGGTACTTGAAACCCGAATTGCTTAACCTTGTAAAACAGACACAACGAACAAAGATATTTAAAATAGACAAGTTAATTGAAGAACATGGTCGTAGATGTTTGAGACTACCTCCATATCATGCACACTTAAATCCTATAGAGCTAATTTGGGCAAAAGTTAAAGGACACGTAGCATCTACAAATACAACTTTCAAATTATGTGATATTGAGACACTTACAAATCAGGCTCTATCAAATATACATAAAGACTACTGGGTGAAATGTGAGGATCATGTGTTACGCCAAGAAGAGGAATATTGGAAAAAGGAAGGTTTGTTGTTTGTTCAGCCGAAAACAGTAATCGACCTATTTGACTCGTCTGATTATGAATGATCATTACTCTGATTAAGTCTACACTAAAAAAAGTTTGATTTGCAAAATTTACAAGTTGATTTGTAAAACATTTCATTGCTCAATACCACCCAAGCAATTCAAAAAAATGTTATAAGCAAACCATCAACCATTACTTATAAAAATTAGCCCGCTTGATTCAATACAGAAGTTCAGATATCTTGGATCAACTATTACAGACAAAATTTCCTTACATGAAGAAATATATGTACTTATTTCAAAGGCAGCGACAACATTTGTGAAACTCACACCAAGAGCATGGAACAATATCAAATTGACTCTACGAACAAAAGATATATTTTAAATTTTTTTACACCTGCCACCATGTAAAATTTTGTGGACACGCCTATGGGTCATCATTGCACTAGATTACTGTAAAATATTTTGTTTATGGTCGAAATAATATTTACATGGGCAAACATCAAAAGAATTCGCCGCTTTCAAATAACCGTTACAGCTAGACATCAAGTAACACATATGTTTTCGCGACATGGACATTTTAACAACGTATGCCAAAATTCATGTGAAATCATCAAGAACTTTTTGAATTATAAATCATAACATCTCGGCAAACGAATCTGAACGGACTATAGTACTTTGTGTTGTCAGGACAAACTCCAGTGTCAGAAAACAACCAGAAACTGGAAATGTGGAGGCTGGGGTAACACAAGGCAAATGCAAAAATGAAAGGAAATAGGTAGGTACAAGTGTTGCTAGCATGTTTTATTTACAAATATTAGCAACACTTGTACTTATTTCAATTCATTTTACTTTGTGTCGTGATGCATACAAATTTCTCCTCCTATTCAGAGTTTTCTCTCAAGCAGACCTCACCAATTTGTAAGATCTACATGTTTTCCATAGTTGAGATACAATTCATATGGTTGCTTGTTGTGACCTTTTCATCACAAAAATTATATTGGACTTGAATCTTCTTCTTCTTCTGCGTTCGTTCTCAAACTCCTGCAGATTAGCAGTATGTAGTCCAGAGAACGGAATGCGTTGTGTCATGGTTAACAGCATATCTGCGATATCTACACCTTTCGGCCTGACACATCTGACTTCAGCATGGCTTTGGGTCACTGACCCTATATAGGATGGGACAGCCAACTCCATCCAATAACCTCCTTAGTCGCCTCTTACGACATGCACAGAAGGTAAACAGTGCTGCTATTCTTTGCTACCATTTCGGGCCCCGGCAACATACGGGCGAGGACTTGAATCTAAGGATTTTTATTCTATGCCAGATACTCTAGTCATGTCACAACAAGTATTTTCTGGCACTTTCTTGAGACTCAACTTCTCAGTCCTTTCTCCCATGACACTGCATCTGTTGTAAAATGTGCCATAATGAATAGTGTGATATTTCTGGCTCAGTGTACTGCGAGCAGCTCCATGGTCTATTTTCACAACGGTAATATCTTTAATCCATTTTAGACTAGACCTATCTTGATAGTGAAGATAGTGGTCATTAGGAATAATTTGTGATTATTGAATATTTGCTAATCCTCGGATCATATATATGCAAGGATATTGGTTCATATTAGTTTCCCCAGCAAAGGTGGACGTATCTGGCAATTGACGCAAATAAAAGGGAACATAACGCCTTTCAATCTCTAGACTACATCCTGTTGGAAATCTGGGAACCATTATCCTGCTACAAAAGTCCAGTGGGAGTTTGAGAATGAATATTGAAGAAAAATATTGGTTTCATACACGCTATCCATCAAGCGCAGCCCAGTATTGATTTAGTGTAAATATCATCAAAGTGAGGTACAATCAAAATCCTTCCTGTACAGGTTGCGGCATCTGCTATGGCAAAGTAGCCTTTATTTCCACAGCCCACAGAAAGCCTCTCTGCACTCCTTCACAGGAAAACATGCAGTAACGAAATCATTGAGTAGCATATCTTGGACAGGATGTAGCAGTCATCACAACCTTTAGAAACTCCTACCAATCTTGAGCCAATCTACCTGCTTCTGTGAGTTTCATGTTCAATTGATCTTTGATATCTTCAGTCCATTTTCTTCATGTTCTTCTTCTATCTCTTTATCGTTACCCGGCACCATCCCCTTCATTTTGGTATTTTCTACTGTACAATAAAGTGAAAATAAACTTCAAATATGTATTTTTTTCTGTTGTAATTTTTGTTTTCAATTGTATGGATATGATGAACATGTCACTGCAAGTGATGTTCTTGGGCATCATTTCATCAAAATTAGATATAATTAGTTGTTAGATCATCATCATCATTGCACGCTGGGCACAACCATAGGTGTTCTGATCTCTTATTCAGTATGCCCTTTAGTTCATGCAAACGTGCTACTGTTCTGTGTTGCCTAACAATTCTTCTCTTGGTTCTAATATACTGCTCATTTTTGGCACCTCATCATTCCCATATCCTGTATTCTAGATATAGACAGAAGAAATACCCCCTGTATCCTCCTAGAAGGGTTTGATAGAAAGTTAGCTCATGCCATAGAAAGTCATGTGAACCAAAAATGCCAGTCAAATGTGTTAGACCAAAACCCATGTATGAGTTTGTCTCTGTTCCCAATACCAAATTGAGTTTTACTTGCTGCTCTAGATTTGTGTCTCCTAACATTTTCTTACAGATAAATGAACTATAAAGGATTGGAGTCTATAGAACTTATATAGTTCCAGATGACTCACCTAATGTGTCTGTATGGTGAAATGCAACAAACTGAAAAATACTGAAAATTGATGTATTGGGTCAGAAGGGGCAAAATAACGCGACTCTGTTGTAAAAACTAGAGAAACGCAGTGTACTTTGCATTCCCCGGTGGAAATCACACAAACTCTTGGTTATCAAAGGGCAAAAGCAGAAGAAGAAAATCTTTCTACTTTTGAGGGGAGTAGCATTGACACTTGCAACTTGGGGGCATGCCTGATAATGGGGTTGATTTTCTTCCAGTAGTCCTGACATCTTTCACTAGCTTAATTACAGCGATCATGTTGATCCTTACTTAATTTGTCAGACAAGTCTGTTGATATACAGCCCCAAGCAATCATTTTACAATGTCTTGGCCAGTATGAGTCTTGACTCTAGTGTTTAAACCACAGTATTCTCTTATCTATACATACCTGCCCCAAGCACCCCTAGTCCTACTCACTAACTATATATGTACTTTAGATGTTAAGCTATTATGCTTACCAATTGTAATATCCCCAATGAGTTCACAATCCTCGCAAACCATGGCCCCAGCAGCAATCTTCAGATGTGGATTACTAGAAAGAAATATAACTGCATTATCTAGTAACATAGAAACATATGACACTCAGTTCATGACTTACAAAAGAGCAGATAGCTATAACCATTTCATCATCATCATCAGGTGCCATGCTGACTGGAGTAGGTGATCATGGATCTCAGTTCCTGACTTCCAGAAGAACAGATGTGATAGTTAGGATGATCATCATCATCAGAAGCAGTGCCACTGGCATAGGTGATTGTCTATCTCCACAACTTTCTATTTTCAGAAAAAATCTTTCTGATTATTATTATGAGAAGAGTTAGAAAAAAAATTAAAATCAGAAATTAGGAACAGTGTGGATTTGTAGAGGGCAAAGACACAAACAATGCTATTTATATCTTAAGAACACTAATAGAACTTTAGAAATAAAAATAGATCTATATTTCTGTTTTATTGACTACACAAAAATAATTGTACAAACGCCCTTAACAGTCACTAACTCACTCTCTGGACCAGTAAGTCAACTTCAGAAGACCTGCACTTTTTTTAAAAAGGCATTGAGCTGCCAAGAAAACTATGGTACTCCGCAGCAATTTGATATGGACAACAACAACATAGACTACTACAAAGGCTTTCAACAAGGTTAAACATAGTGAAGTTTCCATATTTTTTTCATATAAGTTTCCAAAATTGATAGTATAGTTACCATCCGCCTTTTATAAAAGTTCCTAGTTCGGATAACAACAAAAAAAGCCCAGATAAGCCAAATTCTCTGCTCTGTTGCAATGATATGATATATGATACTGTGTTTTAAATTATATAAGATGTGTGTGTTTTGAAATTAGTCAAAAATATGCGCATGACAAATATGCAGGTATTTTTCTAATCTATGGTTTTTCCCACAAACCACATGATTACGTAAGACACTAACAATCCAATCTATCACACAATGAATTTTGATAAGCCAAGGGCAGGTCATGTTTGAGCCATGGTGTCTGTTTTCAACATTCTTGATCTAAATTTGTTTTAACTTCTAATGATTTATCTGCTGTTGTCATTAGTGTCATGTTTTTTAATATATTTAAACTGAAATATATACTGTATTGTTAACCTGTAGCAATCTGAAGTCTACAAATGTCAACAAATCTAATATAGCAATAGAAACTCATTGTCAACAAATGTTTACATCTAGGTAGCCATTTGTAGTCATGGAGAACAATTGTCCATGTTTATTTCCCATCATGCTCTTATAGTAAGTGTGTGCTGGAGTGATTGTCCTTATAAATATATAAAAATATATATCGAAGCGATATAAATATGCAGTAGTAATTTCTTCTGCTTTTCACGTTTTCAAGCCAAACATTATCTTTCCTAATTTAAGTGCCATTTTTTGCTAACTCTTCACAGATTATGATTCAGAAAAGGAAGAAATTTAAAGCTTTAGTGTTGCAGGTACTGTAAACAAATGTATGTTGTGGTTTGAGTGAGATGTTGATAATATTTAATAATGATGTAAATACATTCATTTACAACTTGAGGAGCTGTGTTTTCTACAAATAAGTCTAAGCATGACCTTGACGCTTAAGTTTTTTGTGTGCATTTGTTCACATTCTCGATTTTGAAAACCAAGTCATAAAAAATGGCTGGTTGTTAGAGGAAGTATGCATTATTTTTAACTTGGCTGCTACATGTTATTAAGCCCATTAACTTGTCCAGCTGCTGCATTTTTCATGACATTTTATTAAAGTTGTTCACAATGTGATTTGGGGTAAAAATATGAAGTTAGTGGGGCAAATGTGTGCATAACCTCCTTCAGTCATAGATGCACAAAAGCTTATAAAAAGTAGCATAACAAATATGCGACAAATACATAATCAGTTTCAAAATGGATCTCATCATCCATTCTTTATATTAATGTTTTTTTCATATTTTTCCATATTAGGCCCCTAAATTTACTTGAATACATATAGGCCTAGTCTTTGTGTTCTATAATTTCCCCACAATGTAACTGATTATGCAAAGACAGGAAGTGACACAATTATTATGCTGTTTTTGTAAATTCTCCCTTGATTTCGTAACTGTTATTGCCTGCATATTTTTGCCCCAAAAATGGGGCAAATGAATGAAAGATAGCATTTTACAAATGTTCATAAATTCTCATTTATTATCTACAAGTAATCATATGTTTTCAATACCCTCACTAATATAAGATGGGTTGATAAGCTATAGGGCCTACACTGATGGCAGTTTGGTCTCTCATAGTTAAGTATAGTTGTCAGAATTCAATAAAACGTGAAAAATGCATACTTTTGCCCTGATGGGCTACCCTACAATATGTCAACTATTTACCCTTCCCCACCCCCTCTCCCAAATCAAGAATTCAGGGTTAATTGTTAAAGAAAATGGAGCAAGCTGCTTTTAATTCTTCGTTGTAACCTTTGCTCTAGTTTCGAGGTATTACCTAACCTTTGTTGTGTGATTTGGCAAGCTTAAGGTTAAGTACTAGAGTACGATTAGGATTATAAATAATATTTATAATGTGTGCGCGCACCTCACTCCGTATGTAGCATGCAGAAATAATGAGCGCTCAGTACAAATCATAGGAAATTTTTTAAATATGTAAATTGGAAAAGAAACAGATTATGTATAAGTTCGTCTGTGTCTAGAGTTGAACTCAGTGATTATGGGGATGTGATGTCATGGCGTCCATTAATTTCATTGGTGTTACACGGAAATCCGTGACATCGACTAGTTAAAAATGAAAACATTGTGCTATTTATAGCACAGTGAAGAATCAAAAGCAACTTTTACCAAGAAAATAGATTAGACCTATAGGTGGAGAATGCCGACAAAAATAAGAAGCGATTTTGTTAGGCCTACATGACACCACTTCTTAACTTCAGTTCCTACTTTAGTTTTTCTATCTACCAAATTATTGTATTCCCAAATTTGCAGGGACACATGCTATTGTGATTCTGCTGCCAGTATGCCCTAGGCCTAGCTATATGTTATAACTTATAGTTATTGTTAAACTGGTGACTAGACTAGACTAAGTACAAATTTTTTTCTAAATAGATACACTCAGCTCTTAGTGGGGGATTAAATCATCTGGTCGAGGAATGATACTTTCAACCCAAGATCAGAGTATACGTTGATATTGGGTTACAGCCCTTCATTAACATTTTACCCTCAAACTCATGTAATTAAATTTAAAATTATCTTAGCCGTCTAGCTATTAATCATTAATTTTGCAATTTGTCATTTTTTGCATTCATTTCATACGATGTTATTTTTGGTTAGACCCAAGAAAATATTACTATATTATTTATGTCTAGTTTTTATAAACGAATTAAATCATTTGATCTTTGTTGTCATACTTACATACTAATTAACTAATTATGAGATTGTGTTGTGACAAAATAAAACTTTCTTTTATTATTATTTATTAATTTATATTTATACTAAGTATAGTAGTATAGTATAGGCCCGCAAAATAGTGAAAATTGAAACTAATTAATGCATTTTAATGAAAAATAATTCATAGGATCTTTACCATTTCAAATTCACACATACAATTTCAATTAACTGCATTATATATTTTGCTGAGATACATTATTTTAAAGTTGGGAAAAATTTATGAAACATGCTATAGATTGTTGTTTGTTTGTTAAATGGGGGATTAAAGCCTCTTAGCTGAGGCACGACCCTTTCAACCTAAGACAGAAGTCTATTTTGGTTATATCTGGCCGTATTAGCTTTTATCTAAATGTGACCTAATGGTCTGGGTGTTTGAAAAGCCATACATGCTATTGCTAAATATTATCTATATTGCTAGGTGGAGTTGATGTTTATTTTTGGTCAAAGATGCTTTTTATCTAAGTGTGACCCTATGGTCTGGGGGAATTGAGAACCTTGGCACTATTATTGCAAAAGAATGTTATGTTGCTAGTTGTATTAAGCTGTTTATTTCCGGCAGTATTGCTTTTTATTTAAGAGTGACACTAGTGTCTGGGGGAATTCGAAAACCGTGCGTGCGATTATGCAAAAAATTGTCCATATTGCCAGTTGTATCCTGTGACGACAAAAGACTTTGACGACAAACAATGACTTACTTTGTTTTGACTTGGTTAGGTTCTTTTTAAATTAGAGCTTTAGTCCTGGTTATAAATTGTTTAATTAGTTTTAGTCTATCTGTTGGTACATCATGGCCCAGAACCTTTTCTAATTTATATGGTATTTTATTATTTAGGTAGTAATCTTTTAGGTATTGCCTATGATGGTTGTATTTATGACAATGGAGTAGGAAATGATCTATTGTACTTTCCTCTTCACAGTCTTCGCATATTGGTTCAAGTATATAATGTAATGATTTTCCCAGTCTAAGTCGTAGTAGTTTCCTATTGGCAGGAATTTTCAGCTCTTCCTTGATTTGAGTGGTCCTAGTGGGTCCTTTTAGCATAGCATTTTATGTCTTCCTTTTGCACTGTTGTCCCATTTTACTGTCCATTCCTTAAGTATTGTGTCCTTTATTATGCCCGATCTGCCAAGTCCTATCTTGATTTCTGTTCCTTGTGTTCGTCCGTTCTTGGCTTCCTTGTCCGCTGCTTCATTTCCTGGTATTCTGACATGGGCTGAAATCCACATTACATTAACCCTCGTACCAATGTGAATTGGGTTTGTTGTTAGGCGTAGCATATCTTCTACTATATCTGGCCTTTGGCTGTCATGTTTATTTTGTATAGCCTGAACTGATGATAATGAGTCAGTCAGGATTGTTACATGTTTAAGTGGGTTATCATTTATTATTTATAGCACTTTTAGAATTGCAACTAGTTCAGCCGTGAATATTGATGTATGTTCTGATAAATTAAAGCTCTTATTATTGATGTTCCTGTCAGGTATTACTATTCCTGCACCAGTTGGGCCTTCCTCTCCTTTGGACCCATCTGTGAATACTTTTAGACTATTTATTGTACTATCATTTATGTGGTTTATTGCTCTATTTTTAGTTGAATCTCTATATTGGTCTTTTTTCCCTATATAAGATAGGAAAATGTCAGTTTCTGGTGTTATTAACTATTAACCTTCACCAAGCCTATATCAATCCCGGCCGCCGAGAAACAAAATGGCCGAGCGCGCTTTTGGCGGCCCGGCCCACCCAACGATAATATCGTGAGATTTACACGTACCACAGTCCGTGCACATAGCTGGGGACATGCGCAATCGAAGCCGGCACATCCCCCACTTCCGAAATGATCGTTTTTGAAAATGGCTAGCTATTCGTAAAAGTTTAAGAGCAATTAATCTGACCACATCTGTACACCGGTACGATGCCATGATGAAGGATCGGTTTTATAGACCTTTATATAATCGTATTCCGAATAAAATAACATTGAATCGTGGCTTGAATCATGGATTATTAGGTTATTTAGTTTCACAGCAGTGAATATACAGAATGCCGTGTTGGTTTGGGGACTTGTACGTTTGATATCGAATATTTTGAAGTGGCAGAAAAAATAACTCTAGGCCTAAGCTCAAAGAACGATTTTACTGCAAATCTACATATTTTATACAGTTCCCCCGGCTATATTTTGATAATTTCGCAGTGAAAGAACATAAATACAACAGATTTGCGTGATTTAGTTTACAGTGTTGCCAAGGAATTCGATATGTAAGGTAAATTATTTTTTTATTTATTTTTTTCCTCTTTATTTGTTATAAAATATATGTTTTTTGTGAAAAACGTCTTTACCACTTTCTCATACGTCTGGTATCACACATACACAAATTACACCAATATATGCATAATTCAATTCTTTATTTATATGTGCAAATATTATTTAAATATCTCTAACAACCAAAAAATTATCACATTTTCAAAACAGTCACCATCAATAATGCAAATTTTCAAAAAAGAATCCGGTGGCAGGGAGACGTTTCGTATTTTTTAATCTGGCTTGCTAAAGGTTAACTCCCAAGAGGGTATTAATTAGGCATTAGCACTAATCGAAATATTTCCACAAAAAGATATTTAGAGTAATGTCCCTTGATAAAAATGCCATGTGCCGACATTTTCATTTTTTCATGGACCACGTGTGTACTATCCAATGGAATTGTCATTTAGTGACGCCACGCAGCTTTAGATCATATAAAAGTGAACTGTATACTATTTATCATCCATTTCTGCAGTGTATTAAGATTAGGTCGGTTGGATATACCTTATCTACAATTAACACCAAGCAATTAAACAAGACGAGGTAGGTGTTTTTTGTCTTTTCACACATATATGTTTTAGTTTTGATTAAAATTATATGTGAAACCATGTCTAACATATTCAGCAACCATTTCTCTCTTTATGTACCAAATTTTAACATTTCTAGAAGTACCTTGTAATTATTATTAAATTTTAAAAATGCTATGGTGATCGACCGACCACGCTACTAACTTTAGAGTTCGTTTTCGGCTGTTCAATGTTGCCGCGCCGTTAATTATCCATATTCGTGTATAATGTTAAAAATGTAAGTTACAGTTTAATGAATTTCTACATCTTATCATTCTTTAGTTAATTTAATGTGACACTATGTACTAGTGTTTATTGAAATGTCTTCAAACAGTATTGTATTAAATTATTCAAGGGTACAGATAAAAAAACATGTCAGCGCGTCAGAATGCTTGCAGCCCATGTTACCATGACAATGACAAGTGTTTGTGTCTCACTGTCACTGTAATCGAACTCAGATAGCTTCTATTCAAACATTATTAGTAGGTCTAGGTATAAATTAGAATTACCGTAAAGATAATTTTTAAGATGCATTATTGGATATTCTATTTAATTCTGATAGTGACAGTGATGGCATATAAGGTTAAGAATACGATGGAGGATTTGAGGAGACATCTTGCCAATGTTGTACCAGAGTATCCTGTCAAGAAAGGATACATTGCGCAGCTGATATTGGCCCCGACCAAAACTAAGCCTAAAACTAATAAAATTTCGGAGGTGATACGAAAGATTAAGACTATAGTGCTTGCTCAGGGACAAGATAAGTATATTAGAGAAAATTATCTTAGAGTAACTTTAAAAAAATTTGAACTAGAATTAAGAACACAATGTAAAAATTTGCATATTGACTCATATTGGTCCAATCTTATCTGTCTTTTTCAAGAAAGATATGTCTCACTATATCTGCCAGATACCATCTCACGACGTGCTTCCCCGCGATAGCCCCTTATCCTCTCCTGCTGTGTCATCTGGGTTCCCTCATCCCTCCGACCCACACTTTACTTTCTTGCGTGGCGTATCTCCGTCTCGGGGCTTCCGTCTATCAACCACATATTTTTTTCTTTTTTTCTTCTTTCCTCTTGTATTCTCCACCTCTGCATTTTTTCATCCTCTGTTCCAAACCTACCACTTAGTTATTCGCCATACAGTTCCTGTACTCTAGTCAGTTGGCATTCGCTATGTCCTACCTTACCTCCAGAATTTTCTTATTAATTAGCCCCAATTATGCCTGACAATTGGTACAGTATATTCAACAGATGCGTCTTGCCTTCCCGAACACAAAAATGTATAATTTGTATGGTGTTTTATCATAAATAAGTGAAATAGTTAATAATTAGACAATTCAATTACAAGTTTATTATGCAAATTAGCCACCATTTTGAATATTAATTAGCCCCAATTATGCCTGACAATTGGTACAGTATATTCAACAGATGCGTCTTGCCTTCCCGAACACAAAAATGTATAGTTTTATGCATATATTATCATAAATAACTGAAATATTTCATAAAATGCTAGTTCGGCTTAAATTCTTGGTCACAACTTTCATCATCAGTCCGTTCATATTTTATTATATGCTCTCATGTAATTATCTTTTCCTGAAATTTCGACAAAAAAATTCATAACTTTTCACAGAATCGACCTACAGACTTGGTTGAGGTGTCCTTGAATTGCAAATTTCAAGGGCTATCTAACTGTGGTGTTTATAATGTTATAAACCCAATTTGAAAATTTAGTGCTAATGCCTATATTAATTAGTAGGCTTTACTTTATTGGTTTTTGAATTACATATTTAATATTAATATTAGCTCTCTAAGCTCTGGCATTTGGTCAAGCTCTGCATTTAATCGCCACCCTGCTGGTGCTCGGTAGCTTTCGTGTGTATATGAGTCGACATCACCAGCCAATATCTCTAAAATAGATATAATTCAAAATAAGGCTCTCTCAACAACAGCTAGCTAGGCATAGGAGGACGACTAGAGGAACATCTTCTGAAGCAGTTCAAGTAGCTTTAAGAATAATGCCATTATCCCTAAGAAGGAAGGAACTGAGACTTAGCTACTGGTCTAAAATAGGAAATGATACCTCACATCCAGCATATAAATCATTCAATAGCTCTGGTAACACAGGAAAGTTCTCAACATGCTATAGAAATTTACCTTCCACCTTTTGTATGCGTCGCCATCTTAGATTTAACTGGATTTTAAAAATAGTCCCAAATTATCTAGTCCAAAAATCGCAGCAAAATAATCTAACTAATGATCCAACAATCTCATTAAAAGATTACGATCCCCATGATTTTCGAGCAACTTGCTCTTATTTTCTATGTGCAGTAGTGTGTTCTCTCTGAGCTTTCTTTCACATCCATGAGATTTAAGCTTTCGGCTTAGTGCAATGCCTATTGGTGAAGCCTTCTACTCGGAGGGGGACGTAGGCCCGTATATGAGACATGTCGACAATAATGAGACGGGACGAGTAGATAATTTGCGACAGTTGAATGAGACTAGGTTTGCTATGTCTTCAAAGACAAGGTCTTGCTCCCAGTCTACATTGCCCACAGAGTCCGAGTCTCAACACTGCTTCGGTAAGAAATTTGAACAATGTGCTCCCCGACCAAGCCCGCAGATAAGGAGTGGGTTTGGGGGGGGGGATTAAACCCCTCCCTTAGAAAATAAGATCATTATTTTTAGAACTAGGGAAACATATAAAATGTATGCTGTCATAGGCTTAGGGAAGCCCACCAGAATGAAAGGCATGATGAAAACGGATGTGTTGGGCCTTCCGAAGTGCAAATAACGCAGTTACGCTGTAAACGTACTTCAAGCTCCCAGTCGGAAATAACACGAACTTTCGATTGTTATCAGAGAGCTAACGCAGAAAAAAATAAAAGGCGGTTAAAAATTCTCCCCCCCCCCCCCTATTAACGATTTGTCAGCTGAAAACGGAAGAACTACATTTTTTTTTAAAGGAAAAACACCTCTCTTTAGTGAATATGTATCTACGGCTCTGTCCCCATCGTTTGAGCTGTATTCAAAGCGTTATTCCATACCCAGTAGTAGGCCTACATGTTCCAGATTGCGCTTCCAATACACAAGTCACGACTTCTACTTTCAATAGGTATATAGTGGTGGAACGTGAGTTTCTGTGTGTTCTCGAACATGAACAGCACTTCCGCTGACGGGTTTCGTGCTTTCAATCGTGATTTCATTGCCACTTTATCGTTTTACATACACATCGCAGCCATAGAGAGCGTGTGTTGCCTTTTCCAGATTAAATGTGTGTACTCTAAGCATCGCCATATCGTAGGGAAATCTGCCCATATCCGTCATATCGGGACATTGGACGCCCATCCAATGTTCCTACATATCGGCTGACCAAGCCGCGATCAGTCAGTCAGTTTCTCTTTTGCCAAGTTTGGCACATAGGTAGGATGTCATAGTTCTCCATGCCTGTCGGTCAGTTGCCAAGGATTGCAGGTCTTGTGCATTTATGTCTGTTGATTTTAGTTCATTCATAAAAGTTCTTCTGAGCGTTGTTTTTGGTCTTCTCTGTTTTCTTTTTCCGGTGACAACATGAAGGCTTGTCGTGGAATTCTATCTTCCTTCATTCTAAGTACGTGGCCGATGTATGTCCTGCGACGTTTTCTGATGATGTTCATCGCATATTCTTGTTTTGTTTCCTCTCTTAGTATGTCGTTTGATTTGAAGTCTTTCCAATTAATATTTTTGATTTTTCTGAGGCTTCTAATCTCGAAGGCTCTGACAACATAACAGCAGACATAATAAAAACTCTAAATGAATTTGGTGTAGATACTATCACAGAAATTTGCAATGACATATACGAAACAGGCCATATACCTAAAGACCTAACATCATCAATATTCATACCACTACCTAAGAAGCCCAGGGCTGTGGACTGTACAGAATATAGAACAATAAGTCTAATGAGCCATATAACTAAAATACTTCTCAAGATAATACATGAAAGAATTAAGAACAAGATAGACATGGAGGTCGGTGAAGAACAATTCGGTTTTAGGAAAAACAAATGAACCAGAGAAGCTATACTGAGTATCCGGCTAGTGATAGATAAATATATAGAAGTCCAAAAAAGTATCTATATTTGCTTCATAGACTACAGCAAGGCCTTTGACAGAGTCCAACACGAAAAATTAATCAAATGTCTTCAAGAAATAGGCATAGATGGAAAAGACATCAGGCTGATTAGAAATATATATTGGGAACAAACTGCATCAATAAGGTGTGAAAACAGCTACTCTCCATACATAGAAATAAGAAGAGGGGTAAGACAAGGATGCATTTTATCACCAAGCCTATTTAATATCTACACAGAGAATATCTTTAAAAATATAGAAGAAATACCAGGACTCAAGATCAATGGGAAAATAATAAACAACATTAGATATGCAGATGACACTGTTCTTTTAGCAGAAAGTGAACATGAACTACAAAGACTAATAGATCAAGTCAATAAATCAAGTAATGAATATGGACTGGATATAAACATTCAAAAAACAAAAACCATGATAATCAGCAAAGACACAGAAGAACAGGAGGTAAACATAAACATACAGGGAGAGAAACTACAACAAGTAAAACAGTATCAATATCTTGGACACATAGTCACAAATGATGGCAGATGTGAAACAGAAGTTAAAAGGAGAATAGGAATGGCTAAAAGTACCTTCAATGACATGAGGAAATTATTAATATCTAAACAAATTACAAGTTAAAAATGAGAATTATAAAATGCTACATCTATTCCATATTAATGTATGGCTCAGAAACATGGACACTAAATAAACAATTAGAAGACAAAATTGATGCCTTTGAGATGTGGGTATATAGAAGAATAGGGAGAACATCATGGAAAGAGAAGAAAACAAATAAAGAGGTGCTAAAGACACTTAATATGAAGAAAGAACTACTAAGAGAAATAAAGATCAGGCAAATAAAATACTTTGGACACATTAAAAGACATGACACCTTATTGAAGACCTTACTTGAGGGTAAAGTCAAAGGGAAGCGAGCAAGAGGTAGGCAGAGACAAAAGTGGGAGAGTAACATTACACGATGGACAGGTTACAGTATAGCAGAGTGCACCACCAAGACAAGAGACAGGAGATGTTGGAGATACGTTGCAGCCAACCTTCGTTGCGGAGACGGCACTTGATGATGATGATGAATCTCGAAGGCAACTAACTTCTTATCCATTATTGCGGTAGATTTCCAACTTTCACATCCATATGTCAATGATGGAATCACAATTGCATTGAATAGTCGCAGTTTGATATGTTTACTTGCGATCTTCGATCTCCAGATGTTTGAGAGTTTGTTAAAGGCGTTGGAGGTGAGAGCGATTCGAGTCTTGATTTCTGAGTTGGTATCCCGGTCTGCTGTTATCTTGCTTCCCAAATATACGAAATTTGAAACGTTGTCTAGTATATTATCATCTAGTTTAATTGATTCTGTCAGGACTCATGATTTTCAGAAGTTCATGATTTTCGTTTTATGTGTGTTTATTTGAAGGCCTATCTGTTGTGCAAAAAAATTTGAGTCTTTCTGTTTTTTCTTGGAGATCTTGGTGTGTTGAACTCAGGAGAACAATATCATCTGCGAAGGCTAGATCTTCCAGGGTCTTGTTGTTTACTCATTTGATTCCTAGCTGTTTTTGATCTGTGCATTTTCTCATCACACAGTCAATCGCGATGCAAAACAGTACTGGGGACAAAACACATCCTTGTTTTACTCCCGTTGTTACTGGAAACCAGCTGGAAAAGCCACTTTCTGTTCTTACACGGCAAGCTGTATCGGAGTAAAAAGCTTTTATGATATTGATGTATTTCGTCGGGATGCCGTAAAGCGTAAGAATTTTCCAGAGAGATGGTCTGTGAAAACTATCGAAAGCCTGCTGGAAATCTACAAAATTGATGAGTTTTGATTGTCTTTCTGTGGATTCTTCTATTATTGTTCTTAAGATGTAGATGTGATCTATTGTTGAGCGATTAGGTCTGAAGCCCGCTTATTCTTCTCAGAGAGCCTCATCGATGAAATCTCTTAGTCTTTGTAGTAATATACTGAGAAATACTTTCTTTACCAAGGATGGATAGTAGTGTGATACCTCGCCAATTGTTGCAGTCAGACAAATCTCCTTTCTTTGGTAATTTAACAATTATTCCATTGTTGTGGTGGTGATTCATTCTGCCATATTTGGTTGAATAGAGATAATAGATGGTTTAGGGAAGTGTCGTCAGCGGCTTTTAGCTTTTAACTTTTCTCCTGAAATGTCGTCATCTCCAGTGGCTTTATGGTTTTTCAAATTTTTATAGTTGATTTAATCTCTTCAAGTGTTATATTCTCACATGATGTATTTAACAGTGGCATTTGGTTATCCTCCGTTGTGGTGGGGATGTTTGTGATTATTGGTCTGTTCAAAGGTTCGTTAAAGTGTTCAACCCACCTTAATTTTTGTTCTTCTTCTGAGATCAGCGTTTTGCCGTGTTTGTCTTTTACAGGAATATTTGTTCTTGGTGGGTTGTTACCTACTTGTTTAATGATATTAAATAGTGTTCTGATATCGCCTATTGTTGATGCGTTTTCCGCTTCAGTTGTTAGATTTTCGATGTAGCGGTGTTTGTCTTGTTTAATGCTTGACTTTACTTCTTTTTCTAGAAGGTTGTATTTGCACAGGGGCATTGCATCACTGGATGTGTTGGCGCAGATGTGTCGGAGATATTGCTTATCTCTGCGCTTGCAGTTCTCATTTCAATTATATCCTAATTGAGGAACTACAAAACATACTAGTTGCCTTTTATGATGCCTGCAGTTTGTGTAATCACTGCAAACATTCAGCAAAAAGACGACACAAAATATGCAGGCTGCCATCAGTCACCCACAAATTGTCATCGATGGTGATGAGCTTATTAGCCATGTACGTATTAGCAGTGTACAGTCTGTAGTTATTTCTATTGTTTTTTTAAACAATAAACCAATTAGTCCAAAATATTGTCCAAGTCATTTTTTGTGTTAAAAATGTTAACAGTTGTTTTCCTTCAAGGCCAGATGTTTTTGACGAAACCTTGAAACTTTCAAGATGACACATGATTTCTATAGCATTCTGCAAGTATTACAATTTGTAAAAGCAATTTTTGCCGAAAATTATGAATATTAAAAAAGTGTGTGCTTTTTTTACAAGTTATATTTTTCTTATTTAGTTTCACTAGTTAGTTTTCTCAAATAATATATTCAGCACTGATACCACTTCAGTTTATTTCTGCATTCAGTTTTTGTAAACATAAAATAAACCCCTTTTCCTCCAAAAGAAAGACATTATAGAGAAAATGGTACCGTGCACATAGAAACATTAACTCTTAATAGACATGACTTTTTGGCCATTTAAAAAATAATTCTGGAGTCATTTTAGTAAAAAAAAATTTTTTAATTAAGTGATACAGGAATGTATCATACATCCCTAGGAAGGGGCTACCGACCCCTACCAGGCGTGTTCACAGATGGCAGAACGGCCTCCATATATGGAGTGTTAGCTGCAAGTAAGCAGCTACGGACCAAACTGTTGTTGCCGCCTACCAGGATGGGGTCGGATATCTGGAGGCGCTCCACTTATATACCCCATATATCAGTGACGGGCAGCATCAAGCAAGTGATTTTTTAATGCACATCTCTATGACAATGTATGTAAGTCATTGTTAAATTTCTGCTGACAATGCTAAAAGTAAAAGCACTATCACAAAAGTCTAATACTTTTGTGACAGTGCCTTTATTTGTACTGTTTGTTCACAGTTTACCTTGTATATTTTCTTAAAAAAGACCTTAATGTTGAAACATTGAAACTGTCTTGCATACTGTTATCTGTATTTTTTTTTCAAACCCATACTTAATAGTCTGATAGAGATAGCATCATTGTGTTCATTGTAAAGCTGATCAACCTTAAATTTTATGTGTTTAACTACTGTAGTTAGCATTTAAAAATATGTAAATCATGTCTGGTTCCGTGGAGGAGTAGTACAGAGCATCTGTGATGGTCAAGTTATCAGGTTCAAATTCCACCACAGGCAACTGTGCATCTGGACCATTAAGAAAGCAGCGGCCAACTACTTACTGCACATAAATACTGCCAAGAAAATCATACAGTATAAAAATGCTGAGTTGATGGCTACATACTGAATAGAATATGCTACCAATTTTTAAAAGCATATCAGTATATCATATATTTATTGTATTCTGAACATCACAGAATATTTCTCTGATAATCAACAACAGTTAAACTGAATTGCAAAAATTATTATGGTTATCTTTATTTTGCTTAAATTATAAAAATATAAATGACCGTGTTGAGTTAATGTGTACAATGATATGAAGAAAGCATTGCTAACCACACTACATGAACTTTTGATGTGTTTATAGATTCAAATTCCCATCAAGGCCGGCTCCTTGACATCGAGATGGTACTTACTCTAGCCACCAGAGGCTGGAAACTAAGACTAGCTAGGCCCTCCTAACAGCATACAGAAGGTTCGGTGGCAACCACTATGCTACATTATATGTATAGAAGATGATATGACTATATAGTGAGGCTGTTTTTAATGAAAACCCCACAAGTATCTATCTTTACAGTTATATGTATTTATGTCGTAATGTCCTGTTGTCAATCCTCTCCCTTGGAGAAGAGGGTCGTCCAACTGTGGCGTTGCAGGACTGCCAAGATTTCATTGGTTTGATGTTGTATGTCGAACTGACACCCAGAAACCAACTGGAGAAAGGGGAAACCTGAGATGAAACCATCCAATTCAGGATGTGATGATCCTACATGTTTTTCCAAATTTGATAGACATGGCACACATCTTGTACATGTAGACATGGCAGACTGTAGGTGGCAGGGAATGAAGATTGATGAAGCACACCTCAGATCCACTACCCATAGATGGAAGCCTGGGAAGAGCCAAGTCAAAGCATCATCATGCCAGCTGGAAAATGGTGTTCCTGGTCCCAGGCCCTACTTTGTTGGATCAGCCTCTGGATTTGAGAACAAGCTCTAGAAACATAACCCCAAAATGAAAGTGTCTACAACAATAGATTCACATTCCAATCCAAGATTACCACTAAACAGCTAGTGACACATATTTGTGAGCTATGTTGATCAATCATGTTCAAATATCCTAGCTATAGATAAGAATTTTTGATGTGTGCTACACAGGTTCAGAGCCAGATGTGACATAAAGAAATTATGTAAAAAGGACTAAACACAACAAATACCACACAAAATGGATTCGGAAAAAGTTTATACCTCTAGACCATAAGTTTCCAATCCATTTTGAGCCAATTCCCACTTTGTAGGACATAAATGTTGTAATGTCCCCCCCTCCCCATAGCAGTTTTCTGTGATCAAGCTGTTTGATATTTTTGACGTAAATAGCAACTAATTATTCATTACTGCTTATGCTGTTAAAGTATTGAAAACGTAGTGGCCAATATGTGCTTCATCTTGAACACAGTTATTGATATAACTAAGGCCGCTGAAAACAGATGTGTCAGACCACTGACGCAAATAAAACTGTGACAGCGCAATTCGATTCTCTGGATTACATCCTGTTGGAAATCTAGCAGGACCATTACTACAAGAGAGATCCAGTAGGAGTTTGAGAATTAATGCTGAAGAAGAAGAAGCTGTACCAATTTTGATGAAACATAGCCCATATATAAAGATTATAAAGTATGATCAACATTATGCACAGTTTTGTACAATGGTTTAAATATGAAAATTCTGAATACATATTAAGAGATTACATTACCAAAGTAAGAATCTTATTGTAATAACTAAAACACCATATAATATATTACAAAATTGTTTATTTTGAACATATAAAGTAAAATTACAGAGCAAAAATTAGAAATTAATGTGAAGGATGAGCCAGGTTAATTTGTAACAGTTTATTCAACTTACATTAAAAAAGGTTGTAAATAATTTCACTCACTTATATGCAATCAGTTCCATTTCTTAGATAGAAAATTTGCTACAGCACTAAACCCATGCTCAACCATATCAGAAGATGGCAGTGAAGTCAATAATTTGAAATAATCAATCAATTTTCAAATTATTAAATAATTGCAATAGAAAATTAATGATTATGAAAAAAATTGATCATGTAAGACGGGTATAAGATGAATTCAAATGCAGAATTTAAATTTTAAATGATAATCCAATCACAAAATCACGAAAATAATTAATATTTAAATATATATATTATTAATGGCTTCTTAAGGAAGAAATCTTAAGGACCCGTAGACCACTTGAACTGAATATGCATTGCTCTCGTGCAATTCCAGGGTTAGCAGATAACCAAGATCTTGAAAGTGCCTCCTTGTGGTGCACCCTGGAAACAGATTGTGTCGAAGCACTTATAAAGCAATCTAGCTAATGTTTTATGGATCGTGTTTTGGCTGTGCAGGTCTGTGGTGGAATGAGAACTGTTTGCACAGGGCAAACAATATCTCTACATAGAACTTCAGCTCCCAAAGCCAAAACACTATTGCAGCACAGTAAAAGATAACATCTGGTCTGGGGTGCCAGGTTATCTTGTACAAAAGCTCACTAAGGCAAGAATAGTGAGGTCTTAGGAGAAGTATGATTCGTCTGTTGAGTATATGTGAAATAGGAAGTGTCAGCATGTGCAAGAATAAGTGAGAATATTGTCACCAAAAAAGGAAAGATAATTCTCGAGAACAAACTTTCAGCTGCCTTCCAACAACAAGTTGTGAGAAAAGGTATAGGCAGGATACCATACTGACCTGATACAAAGAAAATTTGGCAAAGCTTGAACTTATACAAGGTATTCACAATATCAGTGAATGAAACCTTGGCTAAGAGAGTGAACCTATCTTAGTTCAACTTCACTATTTAATCAATTACTTATACTAGAAGAGGCTCACAGCCAAGTAAGAGTAAGGACACAGGGGGTAATGACGTCTAATTACACAAGACAAGTTCACTGACAATGGCACATCTCATATGAGATTGACGTAGTTGACTCAAATCTAAATCCCTGCTCACATCTCCTCAGAAACTTCCACCCAAGAACATGTTTTGATCTGCAAAGTTCAAGAACACAGTGGATCATAAACTGTCACGGTCTAGAGCAGATACTTGTTTGCCTGGTGACTGATGAAAAGACTGCCACAGCTAAGGAAGCTCACTTGAGTTAAAAATATGCAAAAAACAAATGTGCTGAGCTGGAAAGCATAAAATAACGCAGCTCTGCTGTGAAACCTGCAGCATAACACAATTCACTCTCCACTGTGGAAATCACACGAATGCCTGTATAGGATATCAGAAAGTGAACACAGAAGAAAAAGGTAACTCTTACACTGAAGTTGGAAATGTTGAGACGAAAGGAATAAATATTGCACACACATTAAGATTTAATTTACAAAACAACACATTCTGTACTTTGGACTACATTCCACTGACTTGCGGTAATCTGAGAACAAATGATGAAGAAGGTGATTATCTTGCATTGAAAAATAGTGCGCTTATTAACTTGGCTCAACAACCTACATCAAAATGATGTAATTTGAACCAAGTTGTTTGAATGTCTTATCTTTGCCAGCAATAAAATATAGACAGAGTTGAAATACAAGTTAGTAAATGCAGTTTTTCAAAAGTGAGGCAGATTTGCCAAGTGAATAGACCAATTTCATGTCTTATTTGAACATTTGATTTTTACAATTTATCATAGTATTCATTAATATTATTTAATCAAGTATTCACTTTGAGCTGGACAACAGAGATGGTCATGATTGAGTCTTCTTCGTTGGTTTATATGGTAGAAGCCGTAAAGTCAAAGATGAGAAGCCAAAGAGGAATGTAGAGAATACCCACTTTGCTGTTGCAACCGTAGTCATCTTTCTGTCACTGTCAATTTGTAAATAAAAATAATATTTAATTCATATTATACAGGGTGATTCACACAGCAATGAATACTTAATGTATGATGGCACTATAAAACTGGTGTAAAAGATGTAAAACCTACATGACTTTTTATAAAATTTTCAAAGGAGATCATGAAAATGAAACCCATAGCAGCTAGGTACATTTCTAGATGATCCTCCATATCAAGGAATATGTACTGTAATGTGTCACTGTAATGCAGGTAGCATTAAATTAAGTTTTATGCTGTTTTTCAGTTCATTCATTGATATTAATCTTTAGCACGACAACCGTTTTGAACATCACTGAGCGCTATGTATTGCTTCCTGCCATTGGCACGTCAGTTCATCCATTGTTATGCACGCATTTAACAACAAAAAACAGTATTAAATATACGGTTATTCATCTTGGATACAGCAGAAACAAGGCTAGCAATAATCAAATGTACTTTTTCCTGTGATTCTTGTCAAATGGGCAATATATATAAAAGTAGCAATATCATTTTTTTTAGTTATCTGTCCAATAATTGCAAATCAAGTTAAAATGGTAAAATTATCAATGAAATTCTTATGGATTGTGATTCTGATGAGGAATTCTTGAGTATTAATGATGTAGATCTTGCTCCATTAGCTGACATGATTGGCCTTAGAGATACTATCTCTTTGTCTGGCACGTCTGAAGAAGACAATACTGTTTATAGGGATCATGACCATTCTGGTTATGGCTTCATTAACTTTTGCAGGACATTAGGCTTAGTTTATAACGGTAGCAAGGTAGAAGTGTTTCATTTGTTTACGACATATGATATTATGAACATGTTGGTAACCGAAACTAACCGTTAACAAGAATAGGTGAGTCATTTATGGTTGTTTTCTTTCTTTCTTTCTTTTTTTTGGTGAAAAAATTCATAATTTCCACTTACATTTCACACACACCAACATAATTTATATCATTAGATTAAGTATTCAATTCTTTATTTCCATTGATAAAATTATACAAAATTCTCTAAAAACAAAAAACCTTATAGTTATTATGTGTTCTAAACACCCACCAAAAATAATGCAAAATATCAAAAAAGAATTAGGCTGCAGGGGAAAAATTTACTTCTTTGGCATGCTAAAGGTTAAACATTCACTCAATTCTTGTATATGGAGCAGAAACTTTGACAATCAGCATCAGAAATGATAGTCTTTGAAGGTTGATGTCTGAGAAGAAGAATATGAATCTGATGAGAACGCAAGATAACAAATACCTTTGTTGCCAACTCTGTCATAAATAAGATTCACTAACAACATTCATGAGACTGTCATAAACAACCTTCCTGATGCTCAATTATAAACATTCTTAAAGATCGACCAGCAACACTGATTAGGCATGGTCATCAACAACCTTCATGAGGCTCAGTCGTAAACTCCATTCTTGAGGTTCGACCATCAATAACCGTCATGAGGCTCAGTCATAAAAATTACAAGTCTCAGTCATACTTACCGACAGACCTTAGCTGCATATAATGCTTCCCCAACATGAATAAGTGCTGTTGTAACAGATCTGTAGATGAAGCAATAGAACAAGAGATTTCTAATGCCTATCTAAAAGAAAGCAGCTGAAAGCTAAGTCTCATGATTATACAGAAATTATGAGAATATTTAAGAGAGACAAAAATTATGGTCATGTTCTTTGAGAGATGGTTGTTTTATTTTGTATTAAAAGCAACGATCATGTCTTAGAAAGCTGGCTTCCATGGTGGGGGGCTAGTAAGGTATAGTCCAACTTGTGCGAACTTGGTAATGGTTTGAGGGCTGTGAAAGTCATATGGTTTCAAAGGTTTACCATTTCACATAACATAAACACAAATTGAGTGATCAAGAGACTGCAGTAAAACTGTGCACCTTACATTAAGTAAAGAAGTCTCTGTTTGATTTTGTGGTTCCATTCTATGTTTGTTTGGTGGTCATCACTTTTTTCTCAAATACTCTCTGGCTTCTTGTTTATTAGTTAAGAGATAAATCTTCAATGTCAGAAAAACCCAGAGTTATGAGGGCAATATAAGGAAAAAAGGAAATATATAAGAAGTGTCAATATTTAAGTGCACAATATGCTAACAATAACTGCAAAAACAAATGTTTCGACCAAGTCTTCATCAGGACAAAATTTTTTTTTAAATGAATACAACACAAAGACATAGTGTGGTAGAAAGAGATAAGAGGAGTAAATGTAGATAATAAAGGAGAGTGGATAAGAAAAGAAAAAAGTACAGCAAGATTAGAAGGAAAAAAAGCAAAAGAATGAGTATGATTAAACAAAATGAATGAATAAGGAAATAAATCAACATCTGTTTATCTGAATAGAATGGTGAAATTTGTTTCCAATTCCAAAGTAAAATAGAACTGCACAGGACATTGAGGTAGAACCAAATGATACTCAAAATTTATCTATTGCCTTCTCTCTGCTACTATGACTTTTCCTTAGGTCCATACTTCTATTGCAGCATGTCCTGTCTTCCCATTTATGTAAATCTCATCATTTCTTGTCACTAACTTACTTTTTATTCTATCTCTCCCCTCCCCCTGTCCTTATCTTACATTCAACAATATTCCTATGTTACTTTCTATGGCATGATCTCTTCTTTGCCACCCTCTGGTCTTCTTAGTTGCTTCTTAAATTTGTAAGATTATTTTACACATTTTCTTTTCCTGTTCTCCCTACAATACTTCCCCCTCTCTTTGGGTTTTGATTTCCTTTTCCCGTACCATTTTTTTAAAAATAAATTATTTTTGATGCCTTCCTTATTGTTATTTTTCTAATTTGCTGTTATCTTTTCCTACCTCTATGTTTACATCCTTCCTTTGTCCTCCTTTATCGTGAGCTTTGTTTACAATCTTTTTTCCCCAACCTATCTTCATTTTGAGTATCACTTAGTTGTTACTATCCTATGCAGTTCTATTCTACTTGGTTTCAGACCTCGAAACAAATTTTACTATTCTATTAAGATGTTTTGCCATGTGGCAACAAGGGCCTAGACTTATATCTTGTTCAGGGTACAAAGAATAGGCCATTGTATTCTTTCCAAGCATGTCGTAGGAAGTGACTAAGGAAAATTGGGGCACAACCTGTCACCTGCGAAAAAAATATTTAAGCAAGCAGACAGTGCATGTTTATCTTTTGTGGCAGACCCCAAGATGACAGGGAATGTTAGATATACCATCACTGAGGATGGGTCAAGAAATCTGATAGAAGTATGATGAGATAGTTGATCCAGAAGTGTGTGATCTGCTCTTGATTGGACATTATTATCCCGAGATACTGGCACTCTGGAATGTCTCCCTTCTGGAACTAACCATGCATCTATAACCCCCCCCCCCCCCCTTAACACAATCATGCCATTGAAACAACCTTATACAAGGCCAGGTATCAATTAAGTTACTCTACTTAGGAGGACCTGTACTTTTGTCAGGAAGGCTATGGGCTCTCAAAAGGTAACTGCTCACAGCTAAAGGGATTAATTTATCATCATCATCTACTTTTGCTCCTCTTATCTCTTACTAGTATGCTATGTCTCTTTGTGCAGTATTCACTTCTTGTTGTTTATTTATTATCCTTTTGAAGGTTTTCTTAGGCAAAATCTCATCTGTTTTTGTGGTTGTTGTTAGTGTGTCATGTATTTAAATATTGGCAACACTCCTTAGTTATTTTCATTTTTTCTTCATTAGTTAGTTGCATTGTGTTCACAAAATTGTGTGTTCAACACTGAACCGAGGCATCTTGTTAACATTAATTGTATTATTTTGAAGGTCTCAGAGGATTATTGTTTGAAGTTATCTATTTACACCGCCGAAGACGGATGTGTCGGACCATTGGCGCAGATAAAACGGCGACACAACGCATTCCATTCTCTGGACTACATCCTGCTGGAAAACTAGTAGTCACTCTACAAGAGAGATCCAGCGGGAGTTTGAGAATGAAGGCTGAATAAGAAGAATATATTTACATGCTATGGGAAGTACTACTGGTTGGTAGTGTGCTGCTCTGTTGAGATTGGTGAAGTAAATGAGGAAAACCCAAACACTGTTAAGTCAATCCTCTACACTTTTAAACAATTCTTCAAAATCCTTCAGAGTATAACAACTACAGGCACCCTTCTGTGTTCGTTAACCATGTCATTTGGAGGGCTTCAAAAAAGATATTCAAAACAGTTCATACTTACAGAAACATACAAAATCCAGGATAACTTGTTCCCATGAACCTTCCAAAAGCACCAACAGGTCCCAAAAATGTTGGAATGTTTGCAGGTGACACTGTTGCTGCCTGAAATATAAGGAGGTAAAATCTAGTTTGGGGTCAATTTCTCATAATCCAACTTCACCACTTCTCCCTTCTATAAACGCCCCATCTCTAACAGTCATAAATCGATCTATTATATCTATCTGTAAACCCGTAAAACATCAGGGTTGCTGGGGTACAACATTGGATGCATCAACTCACAGAATCCTACAGCAATTTCTTCTTCTTCTTCTTCTGCATTCGTTCTCATTCTTCTTCTTCTTCTGTGTTCGTTCTCAAACTCCTGCAGATTAGCAGGATGTAGTCCGGAGACGGAATGCGTTGTGTCATGGTTTACAGCATTGCTGCGATATCTGCGCCTTTCGGCCTGACACATCCGACTTCAGCATGGCTTTGGGTCACTTACCCTATATGGGATGGGACAGCCAACTCCATTCCATAAGCTCCTTAATCACCTTTTACAACATGCGTGGAAGGTAAACAGTCTTGCTATTCTTTGCTCCCCTTTCAAGCCTGGCAACACACGGGCCTACTGGATTTCTATTTTCAATGATGCGGACGGGCAAGGAAAATCTTGTCCTGTCCAGTCCTAGGCCTATAAGAAAATTTAGTAGGACCATTGTCCTGCTACATTGGGCAATTAAAAACTTGAAAAGTCACAAAACAGCGATAAATTTGTTACTGAATTAATACAAACATTAGAAGAACCCAGTGTCCATCTATCATGTCATCTGTGTTAAGATCTGGCACAATGATATATGGCCAAAAACTGGAAAATATCAATGTATATACACACACACCACATCCAAACAAGGCCAGCTCAAAACCTTGCACAAATTATAGAACAATTGCACTGATCAGTGATGTAAACAAGATATTTCTCAAAATAATTATGAAAAGAATGGAGCAAGATATGAAGAGGAATCAATATAGCACAGGAAGGTTTTAGGCATAACAGAGGTACTAGGGATCATATCTTCCATTTGAGAAATACAATAGAGAAGTGTAGAGAATTTGACACAGACATATACACTTGTTTAATATACCTCAAATATATTGTGGAATATATTGAAAAGCATGGGTTTCCCACACTATCTCATATAGCTCATTAAAAATCGCTTTACCAGGAGCAACAGGCATCTGTTTAAATCAAGGAAGAAACATCCGACTGGTTCAAGATCTAAACAGATGTTTGAAAGGGATGTTTAATATATATGCAGAAAACATCATGTGAAATGTATGAGAGAAGACTTATTCTATGAACACTTTCAAGCTCATAATAATCAATAACATTTATATCATGGCATATTATTAATGGCCGATAGGAACGTACCGCTAAAATTGTTTTAAAACTATTATAAGATGGAAATGTTGTCAAACAGAGAACAGGTAAACAATTTAAAAAAACACAGTACACAGTGCACATTTACAAACATGCCAAGAGACAGAAAGCACTGGAGATTATAGGTATGACCATAATCATAATAAATAAATTATACGTAGAATTAATTTTTTTTGTATGCTGTATTTTGTCCAAATGAAGGTTGTTTCTGGTCGAAACGTTACCTGTCCTTGATTTTATTGCCAGTATGTCATGTTCATAATTAAATATTGGAAACTTTCTCCTATTTCCATTTTTCCTTATAACAAACAGTCTAACTGTACCATAACGTTAAAGTAATGTTATATTAAAGATAATACCATCGATTATGTAGGCAATTGGACATCCGGTGTGCGCTTGTACAGAAAATAGTGCTTTAGGTTTTAAATATCCTGTACCCAGAAGTCCCTAACCACTGCTCAGTTTTTTAGAGAGAGATTTCAAGAATAAATATGTCTATGCCTATGTAAGGGCACATGATTTGGGACCAGATATCTTTGTTACACAGGGTGGTCATTGATTTTGACAGAAATTTTATCTTATATTGAAGTAACAGAAAATTTAGTGCTTCACGAAAAGCTAAAGCCATTATAACTCTTTTTAATTTTGAAAATTTAGAAATATCTTGTTGGCCACTAGATTTATTAAATTCTTTAACCCTTATCCTGTTAATATATGTAACTTTTAAGAATGTTTCACATAGCTGAACTATACTACTATATATATTGACATAGTTACTTTTGAAAAACATCAACATTTATTTTAATTATGATAACTAGCTGCCATTTTGAATATTAATTAGTTCTACATGCATCAAGAATCACGGCAATGTTATCAACAAATTCGTACTGTCTTTGTGAATACAATAATATATAGTTTCTGTGACATATTATTATGTTTAATAGATAGGTACATGTTACGCAAATGTGGCCTCACCACGTGATCTTTTCCATCTTCCAAAAGTCCATCTTTTTAATAGTAGGTTTGATTTCACTGAGCTTCCGTGACGCAAAGTTAAAAAAATGTGGAGCATCTGCTAGCTCTAATTCACTAATTTGAGTAATGCACTGAGAGATCCCCCCCACCTCCAAGGGAGGGGGAAGAGGCTCTCAGTGTGCTACGTGCAGATCGATGGATGCTGCATTGTATGCACCTTTAATGAAAGTTTGTTTCAATAAATATGTATAAGATTAGTTCCGTACAAAAAAATAGGCCACATCTGTTTAACATTAACCCATAATAGATATATAATTTATTTTCATTATAATTATGTAAAAATTAACCACTATTTTTAATATCAATTAGTTCTGCATCCATCTAAAAATTCCAGCAATGTGATCAATGAAAAAGCCTTTTTATGTGAACACAAAAATGTATAATTTGTGGTTGTTTTATTGAAAATAACTAACATAATTCAGAAACTTAGACCTATTTCACTGTCACAAGTTCAGTTTATATTTTTCATTATAATTTTTCATTATAGTAAATAGATCTAAATAATAGCCTAATATTTATGAAGTAGATTATAGATGGAAGGAATACTGCAGTGAAATATACAATGACCCAAGTAAAACAAAAAACAAATCAATAAATGAATATGAAAAAAGAGCCAGAAACGACAAAGGAAGAAGTAATAAACGCAATAGAAAGTTTAAAGAAAGAAAAAGCTCCAGGCAATGATGGTTTAACAAAAGAAATGATAAACGCAGGGGATGAGGCCAGAATCAAGATTTACCACAAACTCTGCTGCAAAATATGGGAAAGCTGCACATGGCCGGAGAAATGGAAAAACTCATTATATAAACCCCTTCCTAAAAAAAGGCGACCTTCAGATTTGCTAAAATTACAAAAATATAGCCCTTATAAGTCAAGCAAGTAAAATAATGTTAAACATCCTAATGCCAAGAATCAAATTAAAATTATAGATGGAGATAAACGAAACAGATAAACAAAACAGAGAAACTCAGATAAGTAATTATAAACACATTGAAGATGCCGAATGATGGTTACTAGTAACTAAACACAATAGCAAAAAGAAAACTACACCTGTTGAGTGCTGAGTCATATTTATAAAGAGACAACTATTTAGAAAGACAAATAATGAAGGGCAGAATACCTGGGAGGAGGAGAAAGGGTAGACTAAGACCAAGACAATAGACGAAATTAAATATAACATGAATACATGAAAATACAAGCTGCATTGCCCAAGACTGAAAAGGGTTTAGGGAGTTCACTGGGAAGACAACGTTCTGGAGAGAATACGTCACATGACATGACATTTTTATAGCAACTTAGTTGGACATTTTTTTATAGGCCTACGTTTTAGTTTTTGTCAGGATGGACATACAGTCATACAGATGTGGTAGTGGTATCAATAGTCTTAGGTACTTGGACATCAGGGATTCGCGTGTACAGAAAATTTTGCTCAAGTTATAAATTTCTTGGACTAATGTTTACATTTAGTGATTTTGCCGTTTTTCGTGTCTGCAACCAGATTTATATGTTCTTTAACCATTTTTCTTTGTATATATGTAACTTTTAAGGATGCAGCTTGATGCTGAAAATGGCAGTTAATTTTTTAAAAACAAAACATGTGTTTTATTTATGCAAATTGGCTGTCATTTTGAATATTAATTAGTTCTACATGCATCTGAGAATCACAGCAATGTGATCAACAGATGCGTCTTGTCTTTGTGAATACAAAAATATGTAGTTTCTGTGGTATTTTATTACGTTTAATAGATATTTAATTTATTTTCATTATAATTATGCAAATTAGCAGTCATTTTGAATACCAATTAGTTCTGTGTCCATCTGAACATTCCAGAAATGTGATAAACTTAAGCGTCTTGTCTTCACGAACACAAAAATGTATAGTGTGTGTGTTGTATTATTGAAAATAACTAAGATAATTAAGAAATTGACAGCTCAGTTACATTTTTGTTGTCAAGTTTGATTTATATTTTCATATATGTTGCATGTAAATTATTTTGATGTGAAATTAATTCGAAAAAAATTCATAACATTTTTCAGGGTTGACGTACAGACTTGGTTGATGTATCGTTGAATTGCAATTTTCAAGGGCTATCTAAATATAGTATTTTTAATGATGTAGCATTATTTTGAAAATTTTGTCCAAGTACCTACAATAGTATCACTTAGATCATTGCATAGCAATTTATGAATTTCACTGGCTATCTAACTATTACTATTATAGTATTTTTAATGATGTTGTACTTAGTAACTATTTAAATTTTTTTAATATATTATATATTATACCTATACATATTTTAAAAAATTTAAATATTGTCAAAATTACCTAGCCTACGACATGACTTGAACTTAAATGTTCTGTGATGTGTATTCGCTAAACTAGGCATTAGGAAATCGTAAGGGGACGTGAAAGTGAATGTGGCTTAAATTACTTCCCTTGTTTTGGTAGCGTCCATGATCGATTTTTGCATCACGCAAAACACTGAACACAGCAATTGTCTTTAGGCATCGCGAGGTAACCTTATTTCTTGAAAAACACAACTGTTTAAGCTTTTTCATTCATTTGTGCATCAGATTCTGAAGGTTTAAGTTGGAAATACGTTGTGTGAAATTTACAGCAAGCAATAAAACGAGCCCAGGTAATTCTGAAATGTCTCATATTAAAAGAAATTGACGTTTAACAACTACAATTCTTGCCTCTTTTAATTTCTTTTATTCATTTTTAAATGATACTAATGAAATGAAATCTGAGATTTTTATGTAAAATCATTCAAAATATTAGTACAAGACCATGCCGGGTGCACGTACTATCCTGCGTCCGTCGCCATGACGACTGAAGTGTTTTCTTAGTCACATCTGCCTGTTTCATGTGGATAATTATACAAGAAACACATTTCACATTAAATATATATTATTTATATTGTTTATGAAGTCTAATTACCTATAATTCTCTCATGAATATTTCGTAAAATTCACTTTTTATTGAGAGATGCTTTCTCCTTTCAGTAGGCCTAATAAATCAAATCATCAATGCAGACAATGTCAACTTCACTCAGCATCTTCCAAACTTTATCAACTCTTTTTTGATATCTTTGTCTCTTGTTTATTATCAAATTTGCTCAATTTTCTACATAAGCCTATCTACAGAACTTATATAATAAAGTATTTAATTATATAGTGCTAATTAGGTATCATAAACATAGGGAAAGGCATATTCATAATGATGTCAAACCATTTTGAAAATTTGGTGCACATACCTACCTAGTATTTCTCCCATACCTTTGACATAGAATTTTTTATGCACCTGTGATACCAAATGCCAATAATAATAATAATCAAATATTATATTTCAGATACAAAGAGGGCTGAGATGACAGATTGTCAGCCACATGTGTGTTGCCATAAAGGGGAGCATAGAAGAGATTTTAATTATTCTAATTAGACACTATTATTAATTGGCTCTGGTTGCATCAGAAAATTAACACAATGTAATCAACAGGTGCGTCTTGTCTTACAGAACAAGAAAATGTATAATTTGCTATATTTTTTTATCCTAAATAATTAATAAATGTGAAAAATGTATATGATACATTCAATTGCAATTATGCTAATCAGACGCCAATTTTAATTAACTCTGGCTGCGTCAGAAAATTAGCATAATGTAATCAACAATGTGTCTTGTCTTCACAAACACAAAAACGTAGTTTGCCATATATTTTATTCTAAATAATTAAAAAATGTAATAAATATATATTAAATATTACAATGTAATTATGCAAATTGGTTGCCATTATTAATTATTTATTAATTCTGGCTGCTTCGGAAAATTAGCATAAAGTAATGAACAGGTGCGTTTTGTTTGTCTTCCCAAACAAGAGAATGTATAATTTGTTATATTTTTTAATGCACATAACTTTGATATTCATAAATTAGGGGCTCGGTTTTAAGGCAGGGCCGCAACTTTTTGACAACTGTCATTTCATATTTCCTTATGTTCCATGTAATTATCATGAGGCAAAAATTAATTCGAAAAAAAATAATTAACTTCCCTCAGAATTGACGTAGAGACTTAGTTGAGGTATCGTTGGATTGCAATTTTCAAGGGCTATCTAACTGTGGTATTTATAATGATGTAATCCCATTTTGTCCTAATGCCTACGCTAAACTAAGTCTAATGAACTAATGCCATGAGAAAGAACTTATATTCTGTAACTCACTGCAAGAAGCCACAGGCCAAACGCAATTATAAACATCAAAATAGGATTTGGCCATGTAAAATAGTCTGGATTATAGGCTTGCCCATTTGTTTTTAAAGGGTTTTTACTTTTGGAAGAACTCTCTCCTGCCATTTCTGTAGACGGTATCGATATCCGTTTGTGCGCCAATATTTTGATATGGTAATTAGAGGATTCGATAAAAGGTGAGAGGTATAGTATAAGTATATCATTCAATATATATATATAGGTATGTATAGCTGTGACATCATTGTTATAACCAAAGGAAAACCATTCCACGGTTTTAAAGATGCGAGTCTGACTCTAGACAGACAACCCACCAACTAACAAACAAGACATATTGTGTGAGAGCGCGAGTTACGCTACGAGTTAATCTATTACAGCAAACCTTTTTCTGTCGGAGTGTAACTTTTAAAAACACTAAAAACTCACCCTGCTGATATTTCTCCTTCACAAGCGAAGATGAGCATGTCATGAAAAAACAATAAATGCGATGGAAAAAAAATAATAATAAATTGGTAATTTGTCGAATTTGGTTTGTGAGTTTTTAGATGTCCGATCCGTACACGGAAAGTTATATTACAGTGCATGCTGAAGGTTCGGGGTAGGAAAATTTTTCGGTTTGTCCTTGCGCTTGTGGATTGCCCTGGGTGTTCTTTCTTTTTCAAATTTCGTAATACCAGCAGTGATCTCGGTGTGCCAAGCTGAGCGATAAAGTGCTGTAATCTCCCAGGAGCTAGGATCAATGATGCAGTGCTTGAGAGAGTTTTTAAGGTGATCCTCGAATCGCGTTTTCTGCCCTCCACTTGAACGTTTACCTTCACACAGCCAGGGCCGGTCTTAGCCATTGCAACCTATGCGGCCGCAGTGGGCTCCGCGCTTTCATATGCCCATATCTGCCGAAGACTGATGTGTCGGGCCATTGGCGCAAATAAAACGGCGACACAACGCATTTCCATTCTCTGGATTACATCCTGCTGGACATTTAGTAGGACAATGATCCTGCTAAAAGAGATATCCAGCGGGAGTTTGAGAATGAAAGCTGAAGAAGAAGAATATGCCCATATATTCATATTAGAATTAATTTTATTATCCTCTTCCCTACCCAGACTGGGCCCCGCGCAATCCGTTTCGCATAGGTCCCCGCAATTGTTAGGGGCGGCCCTGCACACAGCTCCCAATAGAATAATCTCTTTGGAAGGCTCTTGTCTTGCAAACAGACGATGTAGCTAGTCCCTGAACATAACGTGGTGACAGCAGGTGTATGCAGCCTTTATCACACAAGCTAGTCGAATACTCCCTGTAACTCCCTAAACGGGAAAAATTCAACGTGACATTGTGTTTTTAAATATATTATTAACTTGGGCTCTCATATAATTTCACAGTGGGGTTTTGTTTTCCTTTACTAGATGGAATGATTATGAGTTGAAGTCACTGCACTCTAGGCAAATGTGATGTCTCACGAAGTACATTCAAGTAGGAAGGATGAGAACAATTCCTACAGCTGCCGGGAATTGAATCAGGTCCATTCTTCTTCCTCTTCTTCAGCGTTCATTCTCAAACTCCTGCTGGATCTCTCTTATAGCAGGACCATGATCCATTCTAGATTTCCAGTAGGATGTAGTCCAGAGAATGGAAATGCGCCGTGTCGCCGTTTTATTTGCGCCAATGGCCCGACACATCCGTCTTCGGCGGAAAGGTCCATTCTATTTACACCGAATCGCCTTGCAATTCAAGTAAACAGGTTTTCCTTGCTTGAACAACCACATCCCCCCACCCAAAAAAAAAAGATGTGATCTCATTATTTGTTTGTTCTACCGGTACTTATTTTAAGCAACATTGTTCTGTCTCTGTTTTTACTAGAAGGCCCTTGGGTCCTTTCGTTACTGCATATTTCCTGTTAATATTTTCTATAGCAGATGCCGCGACATGTACAGGAAGGATTTTGATTATACATCCGAAAGAAAAAATCCTGTCCCAACTGTGGACTGAATCTGGGCCCTCAAGAATCTGAAAGCGACATTCTAACCACACGGCCATGATCTCCACGAGTCTCTGTACTCTTTGGCCATGCGCTCTTTGGGTCCTTGTAGTACGAATATCACTGCGGGCAATCCACAAGCGCAAAAAGCAGAAGGACAGATCCGAAGGTTCTACTACCCCTAACCTTCAGCACTCCTGCATGCACTGCAATAGAACTTTCCGCACACGAATCGGACTCATCGGACATCTACGAACTCACAAGCCAAATTAGACAATTACCAGTTTATTGTTATTATTTTTTTTTCAGCGCATTTTTTTTTTCATGTCATGCTTATCTTCGCCTTCGAAGGAGGAACACCATCAGTACGAATATGAATGTTCTATGTTTGTATTCCTGAGGATACTTCAATACGTGTACGGGATGTTCGTTTGTCGTAATAGTCATTATCTCGATTGGTCCGTTCTCAGTGACTTGAGTACACAGGTTGATGTCCTGACGAGATCACTGAGGGGGGGGGGCAAGCACGGAAAACCTGTTTACTTGAATTGCAAGGTGATTCGGTACTGGGTTTAATTCTCGTAAAATAAGCTGTAATACAATAATGTATGCATATGCATAAAATAATACAACAGATGTATGCATAAAGCTCACGTTCTGGCCCCAATACATAGTCTACGGAAGGTGAAAACTCAACAATATATGGTCCCCATCGAGGCCAGAACCTTGAAGTGGTGATGGGGCTTAGTTCAGCCATCAGAGGCTGGAAACTACGACTGGTCGGGCACTCCCACTCGAGCAGGACCATAGTCCGGCCCAAGTAAGCAGAGTGCTGAAGACGGAGGCAACCAGCCAAAAGGCGCACAGATAATCAGGTTGCCACGCATAAAACACAATGGAAACATGTCTGCATCTAATAAACGTTATGGTGCCTGCCCTGTGGCGGACGTTCAGGCAGGGACGGTGCCGGGCCCTATACCTCGAAAGGGCCCAACCTCAGTTACTGGAAGTCCTTCTCAATTGCCCCGAGGAGCCAGGAGGCAAGGGAATAGAGCTACTGGCCAAACAAACAAACGACCAATAAAAATAATGCACTGGAATGCTGAGGGTGTCAACAGTAAAAGAGATGGATACAGCAAAAAATTGGAACTTGAAAATGTCCTCAGTGAAGAACAAGTTAATATATGCTGTATCCAAGAAACACACCTCAGCAGCGACATAGCCTTCAAAATCAGAGGCTACCAGTGCTACCGATCTGACCGAAAAGACAGGCGAAAGGGTGGAATTCTGACACTAGTTAAAAACAATATCAGCGCATGTCAGCTGGAAGTATACATGGACGGGGCAGAATACCAGATGCTCCACCTAAAAACAGACAGTGCAGAATTCCATCTCCTGAACTACTACTGCCCAAATGATAAACCATTGGCACTAGACACAATTCCAGACAAAGAAAGGCTTATGGTGTGTGGTGACTTCAACAGCCACTCTCAGAGCTGGGGCTATGACCATATCGACAAGAGAGGTGAGGAACTTGAGAGCTGGCAGGATGAAAATAATCTCATTCTTATTAACCAGCCAGCAGACTCACCAACCTTCTACTCGAGAGCATGGCACACCACCTCTACACCAGACCTGGCATTCTACTCACCAGGCCTGGAATGGAACATCACACGTGTCGTTGGAAAGCAGCTTGGGGGTAGTGACCACAGACCAGTATTTCTGGAAATTCACAATGAATATACCAAGGACAGCAGCACGCTCACTAGGTGGAACTATAAGAGGGCAGACTGGAAAATGTACCAGCATTTAACCAGTGTTCTAGCTAAGGACATGAACTTGGACAAAGACATCAATAGAGCAGTGAGTGAATTTAATAGATGTATACTACATGCTGCTAGTAAAACCATACCCAGGGGGGCACGCAAAAACTACAAACCCTACTGGAATGATGAACTGGAAAAGCTGCAAAATGAGATGGAAACATCTAGAAAGCAGGCTGAGAACAGACCTAGCCAAGAACATCACAACAAATATCAGCAAACAAAGGCTAAATTTCAAAGAGCCAAGTTACAAGCCAGACGGAACAGCTGGAAAGAAAAAAACAGAGTCGCTGAACCTAGAAAGAGATACTAGGAAATTATGGAAACTTGTAAAACAACTAAATGATGAAGGTACAGGGAGAAATACCAGGATCACACTTTATAAAGATAAAAACATTTTAACAGGTAAACATGCAGCTGATTACTTTG
Source organism: Meghimatium bilineatum (assembly GCA_034231615.1). Taxonomy (NCBI): domain Eukaryota; kingdom Metazoa; phylum Mollusca; class Gastropoda; order Stylommatophora; family Philomycidae; genus Meghimatium; species Meghimatium bilineatum. Next base: position 66,498,708 of record CM067299.1, on the reverse strand, counting down.
CAGATTCCTTTGCAGAAGACAATAACGTCAAAGTCAGCCCAGACAAACAACAGGAGGTTCGAGCAAACCAGCAAAACATTGGACAAGACGAACCTATACCTGAAGTCATGGAGGCACCAATCACAATGAGAGAACTGGAGCATGCAATATCCAAATTGAAAATGAAAAAGTCCCCTGGAGCTGATGGAGTGTCCAATGAAATGATTAGAAACCTGGGAATTGCAGCAAGAGCAAAGCTGCTGCAAATCTTTAACACAAGCTGGTCCACAGGTAATGTACCACAGGCATGGAGAGAAGCAATAATGATACCTCTCCTCAAATCAGGAAAAGATGGCAACACAGTCTCCAACTACAGGCCCATCAGCCTCACAAGCTGTCTATGCAAAACAATGGAACGCATTATCAATCTTAGGATGCAGTGGTACCTTGAAAGTGAAAACCTTCTAGTATCACAGCAAGCAGGTTTCAGACAGTGCTACTCTACTGAAGATCAGGCAACCTACCTCTCCCAAGAGATTGAGGATGCCTTCCAAGATAAGAAACTGGTACTAGCAGCATGGATAGACCTCAGGAAAGCATTTGATAAGGTCTGGAAAGAAGGGCTCCTAAAGAAATTGCGAAATTGCAGGGTTAGCTCAAGAATGTACAAATGGGTAAAAACATACCTGCATAATAGAAGAGCCAGGGTACAATTAGATGGTCGCAAAAGCAAGAAAGTCCTACTGCGTCATGGAGTCCCCCAGGGAGGAGTCCTGTCACCCACACTTTTCTTGGTTTACATCAATGACCTAGTTGCTGAACTACCACACGGGATCAAAGTGGCAATGTATGCTGACGACCTGGTGATCTGGTGCACGGAAGAACATGCAACAGTGGCCACTAAACAAATACAAAGAGCTATCGATGCCCTAACCTTATGGGCAAATAGATGGTGTATCAGCATTAACACAGATAAGTCTAGTACTACACTCTTTACCCTCTCACCAAAACAAAAAGCCGGTCATATCAAGATAGACGGAGAGCTCTTGAAAGAAGACAAACAACCAACATACCTCGGAATTACTTTTGATGATAAGCTGACATGGAAGCAGCACATAAACAAAGCAACAACAAAAGCCAGGAGGAAGTTAGCTATCCTGAGAAAACTAAGTGGAACCACATGGGGAGCCAGTGGGAATATACTCAGTAAAGTTTACCAGCAAGGCATAAGACCACACCTGGAATATGGTTCAGCTGCGTGGTGTCCTGCATCAAACACCACATTACAAGATCTAGATAAAGTGCAAAACCAGGCACTTAGAATAATGTTGGGAGCAATGAAATCAACACCCATAGCAGAGATGCAGAAAATGGGAAGAATGCAAACACTTGGCGAACGCAGAGACACAAAAGTACTAATTCAAGCAGAAAAGTTTCAGTGTATGCCAAGTCATCCAATGAAGGAAAGATTCCAAAACCTAGCAATGGGGCGACTGAAAAGAAGCAGCTTTATCCATCAAGCTAAACGACTCCGTAGACAACTTACAGACCTACCTGAAGTTGACAGCCCCTTAAGGTCTGTACCAGAACAAACTCCATGGAGTGAAAGGCATGGAATGCCAATATACATTCAGACCCATGTGAAAGGAATACTAAGCGAGGACGAACTGAACAGTGTGCAGCGGAGGACAGTCACCCTCAGTTTCCTTGACGAGGAATATCCACAAGATATATGGGTCAGAGTATACACAGATGGGTCAGCACAGAATGCTGTGAGGAATGGAGGTGCAGGTGTATATATAGAATATCCACACAAGCCTAGAGATACAATCAGAACACCGACAGGAAAATTCTGCAATAATTATGATGCAGAAATCCAGGCAATTACTGTGGCAGCTAAAAAACTGCTGAACTCCAACTCTGACCTACAGCCTGTGGTATTCCTGACAGATGCAAGGTCAGTGCTTCAAGCTCTCCAGTCTGGAAAACTAACAGACTTGAAAAAACTACTTAGCGAATTGTCTTACCAGTATAGGGTAACCATGCAGTGGATACCCTCTCACTGTGGAATACCAGGAAATGAAAAAGCAGACCAACTGGCTAAGGAAGGTGCTGCCGAAGATCAACCAGATATACCAATCACCTACCATCAGAAAAAACAGATGATCAAGTCAATAAGAAAGCCACAAACACCAACACAAGATGACTATCACATTATGAACAGATCAGAACAAGTTATAATTCTACATCTCAGAACAGGACACAACCGACTCCGCAGTCACATGTATACAAAGTTCAAGATTGGCAACACGGCCATGTGTACATGTGGACAGGCAGTACAGAGTGCCAAACATATACTTCAAGAGTGTTCTGAGCATGAAACACTGAGGCAGACATATTGGCCAGAGGAAACAACACTGGAATCAAAGCTCTATGGGACACTGTATGAACTACAAAAGACAGTGAGTTTTATTAAGGAGACAGAATTGCAGATATAGACATGTTTCAAGTGAACGAAAGAAGAAGAAGAAGAACAATATATGGTAACACTGTAACCAGATCGCAAATAGTGGTGAAAAAAAGGCAGCAGCTGTTCTAAATATTTCTGGTCTGATTACATCATATTCTCTCTGGCATATAGTAGTCATCTCTCGGCCTCATGGCCTATAGTGTTAGTTTTCTTCATCAGTTTCGGTTATATATGCAGCCAATAATTTATAGCGTTATCGCCATCTTCGTGCCTTTTCTCTCCGTTTCAATGTATCCATCTACACATTCCTCACATTTATGTATCCATATCTCACTTCTTTATACCCCCAATGAGTATGCTTCATAAGCCATGAAGACAGAGAAGGTGATGGAATGGGTCATTAGACCGTAGGAAAGGCACGAAAGTGGTGATGTAGGTAGAGAATATTGGCTCTATACAGGCCTGACTAATCAGGAAGCTGAAAAAAAGGAACACTATAAGACTTGAATAATTTAAGAATATTTAAGAATAATCAAGAACATGTACTGGCAACAAACAGCAGCAATAAGAGTAGGAAATCAATTTGGCCCTTTTCAACAAATAAAACAAGGAGTCAGACAGGAATGCATGCTTTCACCAGACCTGTTTATTCAGTGAAAACATATTGCATGCAATAGTAGATATCACAGGAATATCAGTGGGAGGACATAACATAAATAATTTGAGATATGCGGATGACAATGTTCTGATTGCAAAAAGTGAGGAAGACCTTCAAGATTTAATTAATGCAGTAGTCACAGAAAGTAAAGAGAATGGCCTCTTCCTAAATATCAAGAAAACAGAAGTAATGGTTATTTCAAAGAAACAAAATAACACACCTTGCAAGATCAAAGTGAATGATATAGTATTAAAACAAGTCCACCAATTCAAATATTTAGGTACAATGATTACAGCAGATGGAAGAAGTTCAACAGAAATAAGATGCAGAATAGGACAGGCAAAAACAACATTCAGAAAAATGAAAAATATACTGTGTAATATGACCTTGTCATTAGAGGTGAGAGAGTTCTGCAGTGCTATATAACCCCTATACTAACATATGGGTGCTAGTCTTGGACAATAAACAAACTGGAACGTGGGAAATTAGAGGCAATAGAGATGTGGTTATACAGAAGAATGCTGAGAATACCATGGACTGCCAGAAAAACTAATGTAGAGGTGTTGAAAGAGTCAAATGTGAAACGGACCTTAATCAACAATATAAGAAAAAGGTAATCTTATTTTTTTTGGCCACTTCATGAGACAGGCAGGTTTAGAGAACATAGTCACAACAGGCAAAATTGAAGGCAACAGAGACAGAGGGCGACAACGTGAGAAAATATTAGACAGTTTGACAGCCTGGCACGACAAGGAAACAACAACGACCCTGATACATAATACTGTGAACAGACAGCTGTGTAGAGCCATGACCGCCTACGCCGGCCGGCATGGCACCTAATGATGATAAGCATTGAAGACAGAGATAATGTGATGAAATGGGTTATGAAAATATAGAAAAATATACACCATAGAAAAAGTGAGAGCTGCTGTCACCGCTTCTATTTCCATTCTCATACTCGATGTTGTAGATGGACTTAGTTCAGCTAAAAGAGTCTGAGGCTAGACCCTCCTATAACCAAGCAAGACCACAGTCTATCCTAGCAAGTACAGGTACTGAAGTTGGAGACAACCAGCTAAGAGGTGCACTACAGCAATCATGATGCTATGTATCACATACGCAATGGGAATATGTTTATTGGTGTTTATGGTAACACACCCAGAAATAACAGAAACAATTTTATATCTTTAAATATAATTTAATCAGGGAATATATTTACACATCTTTACAGTATACAAACTGTAAAAATATAACATCTTCATCTCATACAAACAATATTTTTTTAAACTGAGAATTTATATGGCTAATTTAAATATAATATTTCTGTGTGTTCACTCTCAAATTATTGCCAGTTGCTGTTTAGCAACTGGTTTCTCCAGAGCTTTGTTTCATACCCTGAACACTCCAACTCAGCAGTGTGCAATGCTTTGAGAAGTCTCCTACTCAGAATAGGTTAATTATATGGGTTTTGTAGCTATTCTACCAATCCACATCATGCAGAGTTGGAGTCATGAGTTTAAACTTTTCCTGCCAAGTATTCTTTCTTGGCAGAGGTGTCCATAGCAACCAGGATTTAGTCACTGGGATAAGTGGGACAAACAGCTATGCATTCCCAGCCATCCAAGGAGACTCTAATTATGCAGGGCTAACATGTTTGATTCTTGGCTCTCCCAGAAGTCACATCAAGTGCAAAGTTTCTTTTCACCACACCTCATAACCACCAGAGCACAGCTGACATGTTGGCAGCTTTGACTGTGGTCAGGACTAGAGCTCATTATGTGTAATGCTGGGTTGTCTGAATGTTGCACCACAAAGGGAAAATAGTACAGAATAAATGCAGTGAAAGTTCTATAAAAGGAAAGACACTATATTAGCATATAATCTACTGAGAGTTTACTGTTGCATAATAGTTGGTGTGAGGTGTGATACTTCAAACCTTTCACATGCAGATTCTTAGAAGTTAACATGATGTAGTTGGAGAACATAATTTTTTGTGACATGGTTTACAGCTTAGTTGCAATAACTGTATATTTCAGTCAAACACATTTGGTTATAGCAATGTAATTTTGGATCACTTTAACCTTCTACAGAATGGAGTGGCCAACCAAATACACAGCCTTCCTTAGCTGTCTCTTATATGGCAGGTTCAGTACTATTCTTTGCTCTTCTTTCAGACCCTGGTAACACACAGACAGAATACAATTTACAGTATACAGTTAAACTAGAGAAACTGAACAAAGAGAAAAGGATAATACATGAAGGGAGCCTAGGTAACTTAGTGGCTAATACGTTGATTGTGTACCCTTGTGCCTCAGGGCCTCTTTACATTACCAAAAAATCCTTCCTTGTTATGTATAATGTTATTTAAGAGCCAGCCCTATTCCAATTTTTATGTTCACTTCTTGATTTGTCTCATTTGCAATGCTCATGATATCTCTAATATATCTCTCAATATCTCTTGGTCACTATGACCCTATATGGGACTGGACAGCCAACTCCACCTCAAAACTTTCTTAGTCACCTCTTAATACATGCTTTGCAGGTAACAGTATCGAGATTCTTTGCTTCCCTTTCAAACTTGACAACACATGGGTGACCATATAATTACTAAATTCTTCAGTGTTCATTCTCAAACTCCCAATGCAACTCTTTTGCAGCATGGCAATGGCCCTACTAAATTTCCAGCAGGATATAGTCCAGAGAATGGAAATGTGTTGTCACCGTTTTAATTGCGCCAAATGGCCCGACACATCCATCTTTGGTATGATGACTAAATTCAATTATCATCCATTATTAAGTCATTATCCCACATGTTCATAGAGTTAATTCAATAAGTCAACCACAGGTTGAATTTTTTTACAACAGGATGGCTAAATTCAATAAAAACATAAAACAGTACATTATAAGTACATAGAACACTGCAGTCAAGATATATGTAGCTGACCCAAGTCAACATTTCTGTGGAGGGTTGCTCCTAGAGAGAACTGAGTGTGAACCAAAGGGCACAGTGGATGATAAACTAGCATAGAATAGAGTCAATTCATGCTGTAGCAGCAATGTGTTGAAACTCAGACATGAACAATAAGGCTTATTCATGCAATAGCTGAACAACTCAGTGATAGACATTATCAACCCAAGTCCAATTCTACTGAACCGTATCTAGAGATCCACCCGAGGAAATTGAGAGTCCAGGGCATAAATGGTTAAGGAACTGTCATGCATAAATTTGATACAGACCAAGCCATATGATATATTTTAATATAGTCATGAGTTAGGAAAGCCAACCCGAAAACACAAAAATGCAGAACTTCGATGTGCTAGGTCAAATGGCAAAAATTAAAATTGTAGCACAACATACTCAAACTCTTTTGTTCAAATCACATGAGAAATCACTGTGGTTACAAAAAGTGAATGCAAAGAAATAAACACAAATTTGATGATTAAAAAAAAGTATGTAATTATAATGTTTTCTAAATCAAGGTTAGCTCAAACTTTATTTCATCAGCTCATGTAGTTTTTTCTGGTAATAATCATCTTATACTTCTGTGTTTGCTTTCAGATAATCAGCACAAATATTCATGTGATTTGAGACGAAGAGCTTGAAGAACATTGTGCTTCTAATTTTACAGTGGCGATATAGAGCTATTTGCAGCTTTCAGCCCAGCACATCTGTTTTCAGCATTGGTAATATAATTATCTGGCTAATGGAATAAGGACTGTGATGATCTCCACCAGTGTGAAGCCTGCTAAATATTTATTAGGAGGGAATGACCCATACTATTTTTAGAGTGCCTTTAAAGTTATAAATCACTTAAGGCAAAGTTCTCTCCACACTAAATTAGAAGACACTGCATGCAGCATTGTATCCTACAGGCAGATTGATTCAAGCAGGTCTCTAGGATTTGAAAACAAATTCATCATCAAACAACCAATGCTAACATAAAATGACTACCAAATTCTGAACAGGCCAGAGCAAGTAGTCATTCTTTACATCAGAATAGACACAAATGACTGTGCAGAGACATGTAAACAAAATTCAGAATGGGTAACGGTCATGTGGACAGTTACCTCAGACTACAGATAATATACTCAAAACTGACGTATGGTGAGCTCCTCAAGGGAAAACGATTGGCTGGTGTACAGAAAAAATGCTTCAAAGGCTCTCTCAAAGTGTCTCTAAAGAGCTTCAACATCGACACCACATCCTAGGAGTCACCCAGTGTAGTGCAGCAACCACAGCTAAGGTGCTTTCATTGCCAAGAAGCATCAAATCTCAGAGACACAGAGAAAATGTGCTGCCCAAAATGAACAAATACACAAATGTCCAATTCTTATCATGTGTACCAAATGTGGCAGTGGATTCTATGCCAGGATGGTACGTTTCTATCATCTCCATACACACCAGAGATGCAACAATACAAATCTGAAACTGTTGTCATCCTCATCTTTGATGAATAGCTATTATATCTGCATGAGCTACAAAAGGTTTTTTTTTTATAACAGGCAACACATTTGTAGATTATAGGCACAGTTCAGGCAAACAATAGAAGATGAAAGAGCAACACCATTCAATGTTTCACCAGGAGAAGATCTGCTGGGAACAGAGTATATGCTTCAATACCTGGCACAGGGAAGGAATTGTATACTCATAATATCCTAGGAATCACATGCAAAAAAACTTCGGAATTAAACAAGATCATTGTGTTACATGTTTTCTTAGACAGTGCTGTTTTCTGTCTTCCCATGGATAGCCATAAACACTAACACAAGAAGAATGAGCATGTATTCTGTGCATGATAAAGAACTTTTGGTCAGTAATATTTGTGTAGATTTTCATTACTAATAAAACTTCATTACCCTATGCATTTACTTTTCAAGATTTGGTAGTACTTAGCACTGTCTTGTCAATACCTATGTTTATTATCCTCTTCGCATACCAGACATGTCCTTAGGTGCGAAGATCTCTGCTTCAGTAAATCTATGTTATATCTACTTTTAGCCAATGTTTATTTTCATATGGTCTCTCTCTTACTGATTCCAAGATTGAGGCAAAGTTATCACCAATTTTCAGTGTAGCAATTCAATGGGAAGAATTTTACTCTATGGCGCCCAACTCCTCTTAAAAACGTAGCTTATCGGCAACAACAAAAAATACAGCTATTATTCTATTTGACAGGACGCCAATTACCAATCAATATGAATGGATTATCTCAGGGATTCTTCTTCTTCAGTATTCATTCTCACACTCCTGCAGGATCTCTCTTATAGCAGGACTATGGTCCTACTATATTTCCAGCAGGATGTAGTGCAGAGAATGAAAATGCGCCGTGTCGCAGTTTTATTGTGCCAATGACCCGTTTTTGGCAGTCTCAGGGATTAGAGTCACCTAGTACAAAATGCATGATAGGTAACAGTGTCGCTATTCTTTGCTCACTTTTGGACCCTGACAACACTCAGGTGTACCTTTCAGTTCAATTGCATTCAAGTGCAGCAAGTGACTTTTATTATTGTGATTCATTATAATATGCTAAGTCCTAGTACTGTGAGACCTGCAACAAGCCACAACCCCTTCTGCATTACATGCAATGTAATTTCTGATTTATTTTATCTACCTATTTTATAGTGGTCTCAGAATTTAACATTCATGTCATGAAACTCTTTTGGACAGAATGTTGTAGATATGTACACACTATTCATAAACACACCAACGAATAATAACACATCGTCATCCGTCTAAGGGTGGTCCCAAATACACCATAGACACTTCTGTGTTGCCAAAGACTGCAGATACAGCTGGATAGAGCTGTGTGTTTGGTAGACCTCGGAATGCAATCCCTGATGGATAAAGAAACAAAGAAATAATTTGTGTACATGTTAATCATCAATTTACATTTTCTAGTATAATTATTCTTGCTTCAGCATTCTACTTCTACCCTGAGGTGTTGAGATCATTATAAGTTAATGCCATTTGATCTCCTCAACTGTCTCTTTTCTGGAAACATAAATTGAGTTTTAAATTAGTGGCATTATAACATGCAGTTTTACTTACAAGTGCTCAGCTGCATACTCAGTGTTGACTGATCTCCTTGACACGTGTTGCTTCTGCATGTACATCATAGTGATGGCACAATTCCTTAATTATCCAATTCATAAATTCTGGTACATATATTAAGATAGTTTGATCAACCATATGATTTTTTTAATTAAAATTACAAATGGCCCCAACACGGTCAGTGGAAATCCAACTCAACAATTTTGTTACTGCACAACCATGGTTTCCTAGACTGTTGCCTGACCCTGTTACAATCTAACTAGTGCACAACAGTAGTGTACACATAGTGATCTTATCCTGGGATTGAAAGAGCCAAGGGTAGACCTAGTGTACGCTGGATTGACAACATCAAAGAGACATTACACGAACACCAAATAACATTATCTGAAGCTGCCAGAAAAGCGAGAACAAGAACATTGTATCTCCCTCAGCACCCATAAAGGGTAAATGAGGAAGGAAAGAAGAAGATCCTGGGATTTATATCAAAGCATAGATAAGACTCTAATAATACCTCCTCTTGGGGCTTCCTGGAAACTCGTACAAAACACCTAGCTAAAGTCTAAGGAATGGCAATTAGAAAGTATAGATCAAGATGGAATGAGAATTGATTGCACAAGACAAACAATATCTCTGAATGGCACCACTCTGTCCCCACTGTTGCAGAACAGTGTAAGATAGCGAATTGTCCGGACTAAGTGAGGTGAATATATTGAGTACAATGTGAAGTTTGCACAACGCAAGAGGACAGCGTTAAGTGCAAGTTGCAGTACAGTTGAGAAAATGAAATACAAATGTCATAGCAAAAGCTGTGTTCATGGTCTACAAGCTTTTAGTTATCGTTCTGAAGAATGTGGCATGAAAAAGCAAAAAAACAGAAATCTTTACTGTTGAACATTTCCTGTACTAGAACCAGACTCTCATATGAGAAGGGTTAAGTATTCGATAGTACTTTTGACAATGGGTTATCTAATTACATGCGATGAGATCTCAGAAAGTGGAACACTTCGTATGACATGGACATAGTCAACCAAATTTATCTTCCTACCTAATATTTCCATCCCAGAATCACACAGAGACATGTTTTTGGGGGCTCTTTCTCTGTAGGTTCTAGAATGGTGCCGGTCTTAAATGCTTTTGCTGATTTTCTAAGTGCATGTTATACTATCTCCAGGATCTCTTCTTGAGGTTTATGTCTGTTTAGTTCTTTCCATTGGTGAACTTATCATACTACAATACTTCAAAAATTATGTACTGTCATTCATTGATGAAAGTGTTGTTTTCTGGTTGTCATTTTTGGGTGTTCTCCATGCTTTTGAGTACAACTAGAACAACTTGGTTCGGAACAAAGAAATATTCATGTAATAACTGAAATTGGCTATACACAGTATAAACAACAAAGAATAGATATAATTGGGGATTTTGAAAAGTATTGTTAAATTGAGAAATTCATTATAAATGTATATAGAAGGATTCCACCATATTTGGTTTAAGCTTTAGCAAGCCAGATTAAAATGACACAATTTCCCTCATTTTTGGTATGTGTTTAGAAAACACAATAACGTTGTTTTTAGAGATTTTAAAATAATGTTTGTACATGTAAATAAAGAATTGAATACTGCATATATTGGTGTAGGTTTTGTGTGTGTGTGATACAAGAGATGTGAGAATGTGGCAGAAATAAAAAATTATAATAAAATGTTTTAAAAATATTGGGGGAAAATATACTTTTTTATGTGTGGCATCTATGATAACATTCTTCTACATACCTGAGCCTATTATTTCATATAACCAAACCAACGTTCAGATAAAATATAATCTTTGACAATAAATAAAACACATAGAGATCACTAACCTTGTCAGATTCATTTCTCTAGGTTTAGTAATTAGTAGTCCACAACATCTATATATTAGGCCTATTGTTTCCGATGGTTGGAATACATTAATTTCATAACTGATTTTATAACAAAACTAACATGTTGATATCATTTATCATAAATAAATGAAACACTTCTACCTTAAAACGTTATCAGCTAGGCCTAGCAGTCTCACAATTTCAGAGTTTGCGAAGCCAGATATGGCTATAACCTGAAGGCCCTTGAATTCTAAATCAGCACTGTCTACCTTAGACATGCTTGACAAAGAAAACTTGTTATATATCCTTGACCCATCATATCCGCTAATGGAGCAAGATCTACATTTGTAAATCCCAATAATTCCTTATTACATACTTCTGGACCAACTATTTTATCAATATTCTGTCAGATTTACTGAACTATCAGCAATGATGGCACATCTAGTATTTTCTATCATCTAGGAGTCTGCCACAAAAGAACAAATGTGCAATGCCCGCTGACATGCATCTTTTCATTATCCACAGGAATTATTTGATAGAAGACGAAAGTAAGAAATTGAGACAAGATGTGACAATGATTTTTTGACAGGTGACAGTTGTCAGCCTATCTCCCAACTTTCCTCAGTCTATGACACTCCTGGAAAGAATACAGTGTCCCTATTCATTGCACCCTGAACTAGAAATTCAGGCCCAGAACACAGGCATCATCCAAGTGAATATGTGGGACAATAATACAATATCATCAGTACTTTTGTCACAAAAAGAAAATACAATTCAGAAACAAAGAACTTACCAAGAAACTCATAATTTGATTCAAATGCTAAAGTGTTGTCTTCACAATCTAATATCACTCTTATTCTTTCTCCAACCTGCAAAAAAAAGTAATCACTAGGAAGTTGTTCAACAATAAAAATAGATGATGATCAAACCACAAGTTTATCAGTGTATCACTCTTATTCTCAATGTCAAGTGCATTTATTTCCAGATCCAGATAAGGAGTTTCTCTGGTATCTTTTTGATAGAAAAGTTTTTCACAAGGTTTATGCAAGCTCCAGATGACTGCCAGACTCAAGAATGTAGATGCTGTGATTTCCTTCCCAAAAAAAATTCCAGCATTCTTGTTGAATTTTTAAAATGATCTATCTCTTTTTTGGAAAACAGCTAGTTGTTTCCTAAGTATAATACAGTTTCCTATACAGCTTTCCTTGCTCCTAATATAAATAACCAAACTGCCAAAGGATATCTGACAAGGTGGAGAGTATTAGCTAGTTAGTTGGTTATTCCTCTAGGGCCAAAGACAGCACATGGTTTAGTGTAGCAGTAACAAAAATAAGAAGTGATAACACCTATGATAAAGTATTATTGTCATGGATTACTAATTTAACTACCTAACTAGCAAAAAAACCAAATGTAACCTCAATGAGAAATAAAAAAACAACACAGGAACAAGGACATTTTCCACATTATGGTCCATGTTTGTTTAAGGACCATTATGGTCCACATTATGGTTATGAAACAATAACGACCTAGAAATAAACACTAATCGTTAATGATGTAGTCTGGAGAATGGGTGTAATCATACAGTCTGGGCAGTCTTTCAGATGAAGGAGTCTTGAGGCATGCTGGAGATAAAGTGTAGATTCTCTCCCAGCAGTGCAGGAATGGGTAATCTGACTTCATAACAGCAGAGATAATGGGATGAAGTAGCAGATTTCACACCAAATCTTCTTAGTTGTCTTTTATGATACACATGTGTTATTATTCTTTGTTCCATTTTTAACACTACTGACAACACATGGACAATAATCATAAACATGGAGAAGAGGGAATTTGCCAGCTGTTATGGTGTGACACTAGCATCTTAACATGGCATTCCTCAGTTCACTTCAAGTCAACAATAAGGTAATATAGAAGAAAAAAATACTGTTGGTACTGTAGTTCTTGAATCACCCTTATTACATTTTGGACAAGTCCATATGTGCTCTGATCTTTTACACAGTACATCCATCAGCATATAAGCGCATGGACTGTTCCAGATGTTAGTTGATTACACATCAAGTGCTTGTACACTGCTGCTGAGATATTCCTATATTAGAAAGAGATTGGAGCACAAATGGTTGCTATTGGACTGTACCAGGGCCCAGTAAAGCTGACTCACTCACGTGATGACCTCTGGTAGACTTCACATATAGAATGGTAACTAAAGTCCTTGATGTTTATTCACAAGGAATTTATGCATCAACAATATCAGATTGCTGTTTAACTCTATTACACTCTTTCTCAGGCTAATTCACAATCCAGAGAGAACTCACGCAGGCCAAAAGTGTTAAAGTGAGTATCATGGCTTTGTGAGTAAATCCTTCTCAATGTTACACCACGAAATTAATTAGTACTTTTATCAACACTTGATTCAAATGCAGCATCTCAATTTCTTTTCTATTGTGTTTCACATGTTCTCTGATCATAGACCATGTTGTGAAACGGATGTGCTGGGCAATTCATGCAGCTCTGCTGTAAAACTGTCAGCACAACATACTTTACGCTTTCCAGCTCAAATTAAATGAATATTCATGCTGATTATTTGAACACAGAAGAAGAAGAGTCTATAAACAACTATCACGTCTGAATATATCACGTCCCTTGCAAATCCACATGGCAGCTGGTCACTAGGTTAAATAACTATATCAGTACATTAAAGTTAATCAAATGTCCATGTTGATTCTGATTAATATTTCACTAGCAATTAGATTTAGCTAACTAATGAGAAGGAAGGATCACTACTTTACAAACAACTATAAATAACCAAATGGTCAGAGGGTGTCCGACAAAGTGGATGGTGCCGCAGTAACCTAATGAACAAAAATATAGGCATCTATTTTGTTTTTTATTTTGTTGTTTTCTGTTGTTTGTCTCTTGAAAAAGGTTCAATTTGAGCCAATACATGGAGAATTGTCCTGTTTAGTTTTATTGTATGTTTTTTTATATATACTTTTTTAAATATATTTTTATTAATAGGCAAGGTAAGTGTTTTAGTAACCTGTTTACCTCATTTTGCGTTACTATTTACAAACAACCTGTGATTCTTTTTAATAACAATCAAATAAAAACTGATGAATAGAAATAACAATCTTAAACCACATGCACTCAGGTAAAACTCTAAATTCAAAACTGACACAATAATCTTTCAACTGCACAAGTGATCTAATCAACTACTGGCTAATGGACGAAAGCAGAAAGAATCTATCAACTGAACACTTAACTTCTCAACTTAACCCTTTCAGCCCCGGCTGATCAGGAAAAACTCTGGGCTTAATTCCCATGGCAAGGGGAATAATTTTGTAAAAATAAGAAGCAATTGTTCAAGAAACTGAATACAAAATAAAAATTTGCAATCAATTTTTATGATTAAAAGTACAATTTACAGATAAATTGAAGAGGCACTGATCTGTGAAATTATCTTTGTGAATGTCATGTAAAGCAGGTTTACTTGTCATGTAATAAGCAAGAGGGAAAAAAATGAGCACAATTTCATTCCATCCTCATTTACTTGTGTCAAAGTGTTTGCTGAAAAAGTTCAAATGAAAGGTCGCGAAGCAGTCTCCCTTACACAGCATGACAACATGATATTCTAGTCTATATTTTATCTGTTTGTCTGATTATCCAGCATACACCTAAAATGTATAGAGATTATAGGTCTAGTCTCGTGGCTTGTCATGGGTCCATACCTAACTTTATTGTGAATAACACATAAATGATGCACTATGCCTATATACTATACATTTTTGTGTTGCAATTGGATTATCTACAAAACTAATACAGTTTGAATGGAAGTTATTGATTCAGAAATTTATAAGTTCAAATTTCAGGTCCAAATAATTTTAATTTCTAATTTCTAACATTAACATTGTATTTTATTTGTAAAATCAATTGTTAAATGATAACTAACTTTTTTTTACAGGTGGTCATATAGCACTACACTTAGCATGTCTAGTCACAAATTAACAGTGAAGAAAAACAACTGAAATCAATATGTCAAAATCAGGTGTAAACGGGTGGATTGGGATTGAGTGGGTTAAAGGAAACAGAGCAGTTTTCTGACTTTCTTATATTCATTAACTGGTTAATGGATCTAGTGAGTCAAAATGTCAAGTCTTTATGTCAGATCACAAGGTATGGTCAAGATCCAACATCTGACAATATTTCCACACAGCCACTCGCATGTACCCTCCCAGATGCGTATTCCATCATTCAGATATATGCAAAGGTGGTCATTAGTTTTAGTGATTCAATGGCCCTCTTTTTTTTCTCTCCCACTGTTTGACATATGTAAGCAAGCACATTCAATATTGCTGGTCAAGTTTCAGCATTTGGACAGCCTACCTGGTGATTCAATACGTTTATAGAAGTTTTATGTGGTTGATATCTATTGTCTAGTCTTTCTTGTTTTTATTTTTCTAGTTTGTTAACGTACATAATGTACATAGTCACATTAACACAGGTAAATCGCCAGAGTGTTATACATACAACATGTGATTGTTTTACTTTCCATGTGAATGTTTCCCACACATCTTACAAAGGTGGTTAATAGTTTTAGTCAATGTCTTTCTGGTGTATGCTTACAACATGTTATAGGGGCCTATATCCTACCAACCGTTGCATACTTGTGAGTTGATTTCCCTCCCTTGTTAAAACAAGGTACATAACAGTTTTAACTGGTACATGGACAATTCAATATGTGTTCAGTCACCTCCAGTGAATGTTGCAGGGTAAATATGCTAATGGTTTCTGTGAATTGCTAGTTAGATACACCTCTCATTATGATTTGCATATGTTAGGCTACTGAATTTCATTAATTGAACTAATTGAATTTGGAAATCTTTTTAATTATTATAGTGTCTATCTGGGCTGTAGGTACCTTTCCAGTAAGAAGGGGGTTTTACCTAAAAAAAATTTTTTAATAATAAATATGAACTGTTTTTGTGTGCATATCCTCTTTTTTGGTGAAGAATGTAATGACATTTTTGCAAAAAACCATTAAGGGAGGGGTTTTACCCATTTTTTGGCTACTATCCTAGTACTAAATGTCATGTTCTGATTTGCTTGGGGAGAGGGAACGATTAAAACCTTCATCTATGAGCTTAGTGTCTACATACAGCAGGCACTTGTTGAGTAGCTTCAGCAATTTCCATTTATCCATCTGCAATTCACCAATTTAAGGTACATTGTTGGATGGATGCAAGTATGTCTACAGTAGTCTACACTCAATACAATGGTCAACAGCATGTTGATGTTCTGGGCAATAACGGTTACTAATAACCCATCCAGTTGAACATAGCTATAGAATTGACAATTTTACAATAGGGAGCAAATATAGCATGCATACATACAATCAACATTTCTACCAAAGCTTCTTCATACATTCAGTTATTTGTTATGACTAAGTTTAAAAGCAAATAAAATAACACGAAAAACTCACAAACTTTAGGACCTACTTGATATTTTGGTGCATTATTAAAAGGAGGATAGTTTCCTTGACTGTCCCCATTGTGAATCAAATGATTATCTACTAAATTCCATCCCCAACTGTTGCTGTCTCCTCCAACTAAAGGGAAATACCCGTGACATTCTATGGGCGAGTCTTTTGACATCAAACCGATCATTGCTACTGTTCCAAGTGGGCCTTCCCACCAGACTTCCCAACAATGACGCCCAGTTTTAAAACCAATTTTTCCTCTGGCAGCATCTGTTGTCTGAGCTACAGGGTTTCGATGAAGCGTAAATCCGTTGGGTTGGACGTAAATGTTTTTAGAACAGTCATTTGGGTTCCAAGCGTGATAAAATGCACGAAGTTTCGCTTTGTATGTTGGTACATTGCTAAAAAAATCTGATTTCAGAGCTTCTTCAGCTAACTTTCGTACACAGTGTAATCTCCATACATCATTGTTTTCATCGTTCAGAAACCTATACCAGTTTTTACACACAAGAGAACAACTCCTGAGGTCAGAAATATCTAAATATGAAAAAAGGGAGTCCAATATCGGATGTGGTAGTCTGGCAGCCGCCATCTTACGTTATTCTTCTAACTGGAAGTTTAAGAATGGATCTCAGAAGATCAACATTTATAAAAAAAAACGTCATGACAATAAATAGACTACACACATCTGACACGAAACAAACAGAAACTATGGAAGAACTAGAATCATACATGAGACAGACGCTCATTAATGCCATCGGATTTAAGAGTGCCATATTGGTAAATGTAGCGGTTCTCAAGCGCCAGACGGGTTCGGTCGTCAGAGAAGCACGACTTGATTTAATGCCGGTCGTAAACTGAATGTCCTGGATGCCCCGTGCATTGAAGTGGACGTCTACGGGATAAACCGAATGGTTTTGTTATGGTATACAGATATTCACAGAATAGATCTGCGACCCTCCTTCCATGTTCACCTATATATGTCATGGCGCAATGCTTGCATATGATGGCATAAATGACGTTGCAGGACACACATGTGAAGCTCTCCTCAATGGTGAAGGTGGCTTTAGGGAATGTAACAGACCGGATTTGGGTGACATAGGTACAAGTGTAGCATTTGCATCTGATGGTACCGACACGATTAGGATCGTCAGGCTGGAGGTGACTCCGGACCAGTAGATCCCTGAGGTTCTTGTCACGTATGTAAGCAACAAGGGGGGGGGGTGTCACAGAACACTTCCAGCGTCTCGGACTGGAGAAGAGGGATGTGAAGAAGCAGGACATGACAGGTGAAACTGGAAGGAGTCTCACAGACCGATTCTGTGAACATCTGTATAGCATAAAAAAACCATTCAGTTTATCCCGTAGATGTCCACTTCAATGGCACAGGACATTCAGGTTACGACCATTAAGTCGTGCTTCTCTGATAACCGGACCCGTCTGGTGTTTGATAACCGTTACATTTACAATATGGCATTCTTAAACCCGACGACATTAATGTGCGTCTGTCTCATGTATGATTCTAGTTGTTCCATAGTTTGTTTTGTGTCACATGTATGTAGTCATTTTTGTATATTCCTTGTCCGGTGTCATTTCACCTCTTTCAGTCAATCTATATACACATGCCAATATGACCGTCCATATCCTTACTGTTCATTTTCTGTTGTATGTTTTAATTTTGTTTCAAATTTTTGTTAATAAAGGCAGTTTGATCGAAACGTCAATTTGTGTGTGTTATTATGTGTGCCTTTAGTTATTAGCAAAACTTCATCGCCATATTCCTGGATATACCTGTTGGATTTCAGTTTTGCGCAATATAATCGATCTTCTGACAACAAATAGAACACCACCAGTAAACACTCACTGTCCATGAAAAATTATTGCCAACTATCATTATATTTAAATGATAAGCTTTTTGTGGGGAACATACAAGTTTGATACACTCACAGTTCAAACCACTTGACCTGATGTCTTCATGTCAGTATCAGGGCTGTATTTCGGGGAGGGAGTTGTGAAGTTTTAAACCCAGTTATAATTTATATGTAATGGACGATGACAATTAATAATACAGGGAACATAAAAATAAGAAAAACATATCAATCTCTCTCCCTCCTTTTATGACAATAGAACTATTCGGGGAAAACTATAGTGGAATCCTTTTATAGTGAATGCATTCATAACAAAATCCCACATTTAACAACACTATCAAAATTATTTCATTCTTTATTGTATCATACAGCCTAATAGTGAATTGTGGTTACTACATAATTTCATAAATACTATGTCGGTTCATTACAGGGAGATGTGTCCACATTCCAGCTTTTTAATATTATATGTACCGGTAGTTTCATTCAGTTTGTGTGACGAGAAAAAAACCTATGTCTGCTTCTGGATGAATCGATCTCCGCGTTATGCACTGTGATCCCCCCATATGTACCAGGGCATTCAGGGGGGGGGGGGTTCTCAGTGGACAGCAGCAGAATGATGCATGCGGCAGCAATAATAGCACCTGTAAAATGTCTCTTTATCGATATTTCGTTTCCTTTAATAATGTAAGAATATGTTCTGCTAAAAATGTGGACACGTCTCCCCGTACCGTATTTATTTGGTCCGGATCCATTTGTTATATAGGGTTTCTATGTGCTTATTTCCAACAACAAAAATCCTCTGACAGGAAGTGAAGGGCTTGCTTTTTTTTTTTTAGCTACTAACCCCAAAATCTATTTCTACGCCCTGTTTTTATGTATTCTAACGCTGGTGTTGATTCCACCCACTTCCTGATATCGTAACTGAATATCTCTCATTATAACCAGTATTCATAATTCTTCGTATAATAAACAAAAATCATCATGGTATATTCTCATCTATGATGATTTACAAAAAAATAATATCTTAAACGTTTCATGCGATTTAATATTTAAACTCTTTCTGAAGCAGCAGTTCGTAAATGTCAGTATTCATGTTTCTGTGCCATATAGTAGAAGTCTTTACACATTCAAGTACCTTAGTTTGGTGCTTACAGTTTCCTTACCTTCTCAAGATGCATGAAAGCTTGAGATTGTAGATGTTGGCTTTAGTTACACATAGTTTTATGTTTTGTTATATACTGGTACATTTTTTCAGCACAATTTGAATAAATTTCCAATTGCATTATGAACAACTCATCAATTCTAAAAAAACTGGGGCATTTGTAAAAGTATTTTGGGACACATCCAAAAATGGACTTATCCTGGCAAAATCAGGAAATGTACCTATTGTTGAATATCCTCGGTGAAATTACTGTTTGCTTTCTGATATCAGTTACTGATTTTGTATCTGCTTGTTATACATGAATTATTTATTTCTTATATATTGTTTTAACTTTTCTTTTCTCCTTTATAGTAAGTATCCAAGTCAGATATTATAAGTACATTGTTCGTTACAACAAAATTGTGTTAAACACTCTTTTTGTCTTCATTATTGTGCAGTTTTCACGAGGCAAATCAGAACTAGTAAAAATATACGATATAATTCTCCTACTTAGATTACGCACACAGATGCATCTAAACAAGGGAGGATGTTTTCCATCACGTTACCCCTGCAGCAATCTATTTAAGTGTGTGCATGAGCCACAATTTATTGTGGATTTTGTCATAGATTCAAACAGCCCTGAAGTATATGGTGTAGTGTCTCAGTGTCTCTTTACAGGAGTAACATTTTTGTTATCCCTCTGGTGCATTAAGGATACAGTGACTTATTCTTAGCTTCAAAATGGTTTCTGTAGAATGTGTGCAGTGCATCTTTTGTGTGGTTATATTTGTTATGTTCATTTTTCCATTTTGTATATTTATTGTTCTGGTAATCCATGTTTTGTCAGGCCCCAAAATGGTAGCAAAGAATAGCAAAACTACAACATACCATAAGAGGTGTCTAAGGAGGTTTTGGGGTGAAGTTGGCTATCCCAGTTGGATGTGCCAGGCCAAAAAGCGAAAATTTCAGTCATACTATGAACCATGACACAACACGTTTCTTTTTCTAGACTACATTTAGCAAACACAAAAGTTTGAGAACAAGCTCAGAAGGTTCTCGTTTTGTTGAAGTTACTCTGTTAATTTACTTTGGTTACTTGGCATCACTTCATGCATCGAATCTATAGAGAAACAGCAGATAAAATGAATACTCTTCCCATAAGAGCATATAACAAGATGGAATCAGGATACAGAGCCAAGGGCAGACCTAGGAAAAGGTGGATAGACAACATCAAGACCATCATGAATAAACATAACTACACCTCAACCAGAGCAACACACCTGGCTCTGGAACACAGACTACATGTCCTTCACAAACCCCTACGCTCGACGGCAAGTGTGACAGCTATGACAACACCACTTGGGGATAGACAATAGACCTGTGTGACAAATTATGCCTATCAAATATGTAATAATAAATGACACCTATGATGTATGAGATGATTAATCAACAACATCAATCAATCTCCTGGTTCTCATAAGAGCATAGGCCACTGCAACTTTTACTCAATCTGCTAACTCCAGTATTTCCATAGCATGCCAATATCACTTAGAAATTTCTAACTCTCCAAGTTATTCTAAGCCTTCTCTTTAAAAATGGATTCCATGTCAATGCTTGCCTTGCAATAGTTTTCTGTCTTCCATATTTTGTGGGATGATAAATTGCAGCAATAAAGGTGACACCAGGTCTGGTCATGTTGATGTTTTGTTTGTCATATATTTGTATGCAAGTCTTGCTGCATTTTAAAAAGGGTTTCATGACCTTTAAAATTGGGACTTAATTGTTCACTAGACTTTCACAGGCAACATGTTCAGACACACTTGGCATGACACCAGCATTTATCAGTCTTTGAGCACCTGGAAATATTGCCTAAGGCGCATGTGAAAGATGTCAGTTAGTTAATGTCATATAGTTGCTGGAAGAATATACCATACCTCCCAGTCTTTTATCCAGAAGTCAAAAGCCTATTACCACCAGACAATGCATTGTTAGTGCCAGTTGTTATTATTAGAATTAACAACTGGGCAATGTGTGAAATATCTATGTCAATAGGCTATTAGACACAGGGATAGTTAGGGAGCATGTCACAAGCAAATGGACAGGGGTGAGCCTATGGTAATAGGACGGAGCACCTGTCATGTATGTAGTTGTTGGATGGAAGTTCTATTGTTAGTGAGGTTGACCTATGGTCTGCAGTGGATATTGCTGGACCAGAGAGGTGGGATTATGTTTCAGAGAAGAAGAATGCAAATGACTTTGCTGCCTGGAGTGTGGCAGGCAACCTATCCACAACAACTAACAGAATACAGACCGTGCTTGACACCCTAAGTGAATAGAGATCTGACTGGGAAGTCCAGATCAACCTCTCCAAAACTATGACAACCATCATCTCACTTTCAAACCACCAAGAAAAAAGCAAATCTAAAAATAAATGGAAGTGAGTTAGCACATGAGAGAACCCTACATATCTCGGGGTCAAACTAGACGAGCGACTCACCTGGAAATCATACCTGATAACCACTGAGCAAAAAGCAACCAGGAAACTATCCTTGATGAAGATACTTGCAGGAACAAGCTCGGAAGTAAAATGGAAGTATTCACCGAAAAGTCACATGGGTACAGTTGACCTGTAGTAGAATATGGAATGACA
The DNA here is from genome assembly GCA_034231615.1 of Meghimatium bilineatum. Taxonomy (NCBI): domain Eukaryota; kingdom Metazoa; phylum Mollusca; class Gastropoda; order Stylommatophora; family Philomycidae; genus Meghimatium; species Meghimatium bilineatum. Next base: position 66,476,565 of record CM067299.1, on the reverse strand, counting down.
GCCTGGGAATCAGCATCAAAAACAAATACTGAATGCCTATCTAAAGTACAAAATGCAGGACTTCAACTAATCTCAGGAGGGATGAAAACCACTCCAATACATGCAATGGAAAAACATGTAAACATCTGCCCACTGGATGACAGAATAGAAGAAAGAGTTCTTTGTGCAAAGGGAAAAAAATTAAGCGCATACCAAACCATCCGATGCATGTGCAAATTTCTAGATCAATCACAAGAAGGCTGAAGAGAACTAGCTTCTGTCACATCTCCAACCATCCCCATCAACAACACAAAGATATCCTCACAAACCTCCCAACTGAAATTGAAACACTAATGGATTTTGAAGAGCAGACAAGCCTCCAAAACGTCTTCATAATAACAAAGGTTCCTGAAATAATTAAGAAGAAATACCAGACTCCGCATCAACTAAAAGCATCAACACTAGAGATGATAAAAATAAAATCCCAAGGAATGGACACATGTCTGCACGGATGGATAGGCAGAGGAAGCAGTAAAAAATGGAGGAGGTGGAATTCTTATAAGACTCAAAGACAAGACAATATCAAAAGCTTTTCAAACCAGGAAATGCTCCAACTTTAGAGCAGAAGCAGTTACACTCTATCAAGCACTGAAAGTCTTCACCGAACCAGGACTGCTAAGACCACTGAAGATAGCTATATTCAAAAATTGCAGATCCCTACTGAAATCAATCTGGAACAACAGAAATGAAAACCTTCTACACATCAGACATGAGCTAAAACATATCCAAAAATCATCAGCTATTGTCCTTCAATGAATACCATCACACTATGGAATCATGGGAAATGAGAAAGTGGATGCTATGTCACAAACAGGAAGTGATATGGAACAACACAGACACCCACTGTCCTACGGAGAAGCAAAAACAATAATCTAGAACACATACACAGCAAAGTGGAAGAAACAAATGGAAGTGGAAGACAAACATGATGCAATATATCACCTCCAACGATATCAACAGACCACACTATTTCACCATAGAACAGGCCACTGCAGACTGTTGGATCACTTTTACTGATTGGGAGCCGCGTTAGCGTACTGGTTTCGCATATGAGTGGTCCTGGGTTCATTCCCCAGTTGAGGTGGAAATGTTTTTCAGATCCCAATGGCTCCCGGGTCGATCCAGCCTTAAATGGGTACCAGATTAATCCGGAAAGTAAAGACTGCGAGGGAGAGGAGATGGCTACCGTCCTCATTTGCAGAGCCTCTGAAATGTGATATCGCTAGCATCTCATACCCCTTGGCATTAATAAACGCTATGGGTTACTTTACTTTTACACAGATGAATGCCCATGTGAATCCGGAACCCAGACTCCAGAACACATACTTCACGATTGCCCAAAATACAAAGAGCAGAGACAGCGGACCTGGCCAGAGGATACAGATTTGAGGCAAAAGCTATGGGGCAGCCGCTCTGACCTGGAGAAGACAGTGGACTTTAACAATATAACATGACTGTAGATGCTGAACAGTGAAGAAGAAGAAGAATATGAGGGAAAGAGTTTGAAATTAGTAATAAAACGCGAATTCAAGCAGCATTGACACAGAGAGATATAAGAAAGAAGAGACAGAGATGGAAAACTTGGTAGTAAAGAAAAAGCAAGCCAACAGCAACTTCTTATGGTGTTGAGAATAGATTTTTGAAGGACTTGCAAATGAAGATATGCTTAATTCTTCTTAGACAACAGTGAGATTGACACATCCTGATGAAGTCTACGTGATTGTGAAGTATGCCACTTATGATTTAGAAATAGTGTAAATATGATTCACAAATAGATTTGGATATCTAACGAAATGTGTAAATATGAATCCAAAATATATAGATGGATTTCTGACAAAATAATTATGCTGGGAGCAAGTCATAAACTATCATTTGAGGGTGTCATCAGACTTGCTTATTTATAATAACACTATACGATTAACGTGCTTAGGAAAGAGTAGAAAATAACTTGCTGTTTTAAGATTGTTTTCTGATGTACAATAAACTTATATGCTTCACTCACATGTGTGTCAACGTGTGAACACGTGGCACAAGATGAATATGATGAAGGTAAACACTGAACAGCCAATCACTCATGTTTCTCTGTTTACAACAATTGTCTTGCAATATTTTTCGGACTTCTACATTGTGTGGGATGATAAATGGATTGAATGTTTGGGCAACTAAATGGGAAGTACATGATGTCAAATGATGCACATGGGATGAAAATTATGGTGTGTAAGTGTAAAATGACACATGATGTGTTTGATATATTATATGTAGGATGTGTGAGTTGACAAATGACACTGATGTTCAAGGTCACACATGAAGCTTTTATGTTATGTTGACACCTAATGTGAGATGGCACTGATAAGTGAGTGTATTAGCTATTGGCACAAACATTGTATAAGATAGCACATGATCTATGACCTGACAACATCTGTGATGTAAAAAAACTGAAAGTTGTTTTTCCTTTTCCATACCATTGAGATGTATTTTGGAATACAGTGTTAGGCCCGTGTTTTTCATGACCAACAGCATATCTAAGGATGATGTGGTCAGCATCAAGTTTGCTGCCTTTACATCCCAGAATATCTGGTACCATTTTCATTATGCTGGGTCAACCATATATGTATGAGGTGATAATGTGAATGCATGAGCTATTGACACACCTATTAAGAGATGACAAATGACACGTGTATGCCTGATAATAAATGTCCAGTATGACACTATAGATATTACTTGCGATACATGATATTGCAAATGGCACTTTGCAATATGTGTACACTGTTATCTGACATTATTAATGACACTTATTATGTACAAGATAATAACTTTAAAAAGAAAACTGTACCAAGAAAATGTTTAGTTTATTGTGTTTTTTTCAAGTAACTTTACTTCACATTTTTTTTATAACACTGAGGTTTTGTCTGAACTGTCAAATTCAACTTTCTGACACATTCAGATAACAGCTTTCACATTTTGTAGCAAACTCCATTTTGTTTCATTCATGACCATCCCATTCTATTTCTTTTTCTACTAACCAGCTGTGCCTTTGATGGTCAGGGGAGCAACAAAGGCACTCAAATTTTCATTGTCATCCTTTGTTCCATTTTCCAGTTTTAGTACATTATTACCAGTTTTTGTTATACATTATATGTCTCTGAAGGTAGTAACAATCTCCGCTTCCCTCAATCTGTGACCATCACATCTTTAGGGATCTTCCAGGGTAGTAAAATCTCTCCATTTTCCTCAGTGTGTGTCCATCAAATCCTCATGTGTCTTCAGTAGCAATAACAATTTCTTTCCACTTTCTGTAATCTGTGACTATCACATCTTATAAGATAAAATATACACCGTAATAGGGTACCCTAAGACTGATTCATGGTTTTCATCGCACTCTACTCCAATATGTCTTTAGCCAACTGTCACTTTTCATCAAGGGTCACCAGAATCTCTTTTGAGTAAACGATGATCAAATTCTAACAATTCTTTCTGTGTGCATATTTTATGCCTGCTTTGAGAGAGAACTTGATTTCTGATTTTGTTAGGCAGAAAAATTCTTCAAATTTTCCTTAATCAGACTGTGTGTAAAGATGAAAAGTCACTCTGTCGTTCTGCAGTATTCTGTGCCATATAACATACAAAAAACATACAACTCTAAACATACCACATACATTCATAATAATGAGCATTAACAAGAGAAGTCAGTCATACAAGAAAATCATAAACTCTCAGTTATCAAAACTATTATTTATGTATCAACAACAATTGAATAGGATGTTAGAAGAAAAGTCCTCGCATTCTCCGCCCCATCCCTTTGTCGTATAAAACATTGAACTTGTTCAAAAACTGAGGAAGAAATGTACAAGAATATCAGAAACATTGTGTCAATAACAAAACAAAACTATTGGAACAAGGATGATGAAGAATATCAGCCATAGGGCATGGGTATGAGATAATACAAATAACAGTATACAAAACAGTTTCAACATTATGGTCTTTTACACGAGAATACAAAGAAACAGTGAACAAACAGTAAAAATAGTAAAAAATGGCACTATCACAGCATTGGACAGCAGACATTTAACATCAGAGACATTCAAGCTAACAAAGATGTAAATATACACAAGTATTGTTATAGAGAAGCACATACAAAATATGAAGAATGAGAGCGAAATAAAAAATAACTGCTTGAAAACAACATGAACGACAACACAACAAAGGACCCACCCTCAAATCTAAATAAATGAATGATTGGTATTAAGATTAAATGGCATAAGTGTACCAAATTGCAAAATACAGATATCTTCAAGGGTGTATTCAGCTCTACTGTCAGCGGTGCACAATTTTAATGTAGTGACCTGAATATCACAGGCACCACAATGATCAGTTCCGTTGAAAAGTATAGCAACAGGAGTAGGTGTTCTGTGGTTAATGGCATAAAGATGTTGGCAGAAAATGTCAGTTAGTCTTTTGCCCATTTCATCTATATATTTCTTGTCACATCATTTATAAATGATAATGTAAATGACATTACAGGTATCACATGTGCAGGCATCGTCGATAGTGAAAGTGGCCTTAGGAAATGACACAGAGTGGATCCGCAATGTCGGCATCTGCAATGAACCATTCCAAAGTGGTCTGAAACATTAGTCGTGAGGTGACAGTGGACCAAGATGTTTTTAAGATTTTTGTCACGCCTTTAGGTAACCAGAGGAAAGTTTTGGAAGATGGCACGAGTTTCAGGATCAGACTGGAGAAGGGAATGTTTGAACACAATTCTACTGAGAGTAGAGTGAGGGATGAAAAGTAAGGACAAGTTTAACCATAAGAAGAGGAAGTACCATGAGTATTAGCCACAGTATTATGGCGAGAGAATTTGAGGTTATAATCTGCAAACACCAGACAAAACCACGGGTGCTCCTATCCCGTCTAAGTAAATCCATCAAAGTGTAGAAGTTCACAGTTCCAATGTAATGTTGACTAATTTGTCTTTTCATGTATCTTATTCCAGAAATTATATCTAAATCCAAAAGTAGATATGTTGTGATCCAAAAGCAGTGATGCCCGTACTTTAGCTCTCTCTAATGACTCCACCCATTCCCTACGTACATCACCTATTTTCACTTTCTGAATCATATTTAGTAAGTCACTTAGTATACATGCATGGGAATAGGCTTGCTATTCCAGCCAGTTGAGTGCCTGCGTTACAGTGAATACTTCCATTGTTAGGCTGTTTGTTGTTGCTGTAAAGGCACCACTGGCTTCATGTACTGTTCTTCCTTTTTATCTGGCAGTAAATGCCCATTCGCATTGGTGAAGATGGATGACAGACAGTCCGTGTAAATCACAACATCTGTGTCATCGGTATTGTCGCATTATTAGTGCCTTGACTTCAGTATCCACTCTCACAGGTCTGTGTTCCCTGCACTATTGAGTGTAACGACAGTCTTGAATGCCTCTTGAAAGACTGCAGAAATAGGTGTCCATTTCATGCCAGGAGTTATGTCTTCTGAGGCGCAGATGCGTTTAACGGTATCCTCGCACGAACCATCCACGATTTGCCTCTCTTGAGCCTGGTTCCCTTCACGCGAGGGAGTTTGCTGTGTAGTGGGTGGTCTATGTCAGAACTCACTCTGAGGTATGCACAGGCATGCCACATATCAATTCTATGAGATATGCTCGGAAAATCAAGGAAAAATCTCACAGCCGCACAGGGTATGTCCCGTGTGCAACCAAGGATGATCCGTACTTCTTTTTATTAGATTTTCTTTTATAAGATATGCATATAAGGAGAAAACCGTATGCCAATAGTGACAAAAAATACAAAATTCTCAGCTTATATTCAGAAGTTACTAATGTTTGAGTGCAAACTACATCAGGGATTGTAAATCAACTGAATAAAATATGGCAATACATGCAAAAATTACCTGGTTCATTGTATTACTTCCTTTTGTCATAGCTCCAAGATAGGCCATCAAGCAGACATCATTACATTGCTAGAATAATACACACACATACAAAAACAAGAAATAAGACACAATGGCGGAACAATAACTAATTTAAGAAAATGAACATACATTTATTTTGAGTGTAAGGTTGGATTGGATTAAAAGTTGAATTGTACATGTCATGAAAATATTGGAATTGAGATTTGTTTGATTTTGAAGCTGAAGAGCTGGCATTTCAACTCAAAATCTGACTGTAATTGGTTTAGTATTGAACTAGTCCTCCATCTTATTAGCACTAATGTCACTGCACTCAGAGACATCCATAGGCATTTATTCTCTTTGAGCTTGCTAAAGGTGGCAGCATCAGAGTATATACATAAGAAAATAACAGAAATATGTAAGGAGTTTTGCCAATATAAAAAATAATGGTCAGTGGAATACAGCTTGTGAAAAGTTCACAATACAAGTAGACAAAGGAAGTGTGTAAACATAGGGGAGGAGAAGATATTGTGAATAGGAAAAATAACAATAAAGAAGGCATGAATAATAAAGAGGAGAATAAAATCAGACGTGAGGTATGGGAAAGAAGATCAAGACCCAAAGAAGAGCAGGAGGAAGAGAGAGTACTGCAGGAAGGGGAGGAAAAGAAAAAAATGTAGTGAAATCCCTGCATAACACACTCTTCTAATCAACCGGTACCACACCAGGCCATCCACTGGCCTTGTTTATGATTGCCAGTCCTTCTAAGAGATCCCACTGTACTTTTTTTTATATTTTGCAGTGGTCTGAAAAGGGAGCAAAGAATAGCAACACTATTTACCTTCAATGCATGTCATAAGATGTGACTAAGGAGGATCTGGGGCTGGAGTTAGTGGTCCCATCCCATATAGGGTCAAAGTTACAAGAAGCCATACTGAAGTGGATGTATCATGTCAAAAGGCACAGACATCACTGAAAAGCTTTAAACCAAGAAACAATGCATTCCCTTCCCCATACTACATCCTGCTAATCTGCTAATTTAGAAGACTAATTAATAACCAGTTCAAGTAGAGCAATGATTCTGACTCTTCACATTCCAGACAGTTGCACACCTAATTTCAACTGCGTGGACTGGACATTCTACCAAATAAGAACTGAATCCTTATATTAGTGTGCTTAGTTGATCCAGCTAACATGCTCTTGTCTTAAGTAAGAGGACAAACTGTCCAGAGACAAATTAATGTTAAATCTAGTAATTCCCTCATCTGAATCTTCTTCTGTGGTGTCTATATATATGAGACGAAAAAAACATATCACAATTATTTTGCTATTATTGTTGAAATCAGGAAATTAACAATCATAAGCCGCATAAAAATAGACACCTGGCTAGAAAGCAACCACTGAAATCACTACTATTAAGCGATCTTGTTCTGGAATATAACTACAATTATCACTTTCCATCAAACTCTGTTTTGTGCATTCTCCTGTTATTTAACCTTTAGCACGCCAGATTAGAAAATATTATAAAATATATAAATGTGATAAAATCATTCTATACCAACTCAAAATGCTGTGTTAGAACAGAAAAAGGCAATTCAGAATGGTTCCCTGTGATTACTGGTGTTAAACAAGACTGCCCTATGTCACCATTACTATTCATTATCGCAATTGACTGGGCTATGAGAAAAAGAACATCCAACACAAATTTAGGAATCAAAATGAAAAAACAAACATTAGAAGACCTGGATTTTGTCGATGATCTTGCACTATTGAGTGAAAACCATCAAGATGCACAAACAAAAACATAGATTAAAACTCATCCCTCCAGGGCCAGATAAATGGAACACATTATATGGAACAAAACAACAACTCACAAACACATGCATATATCACACAATGGCATTGGGTCAAAGGGCATGAGCCCATGGACCGCTGGATCAGCAACCAACCAACCATTAAAACTCATCGCAGGGCAAATAGGTCTCCAAATCAATTCATCAAAAACAAAAATTATGGACTTCACCAATTCACCTAACGAAATTACTTTAAATGGACAACAACTTGAAAAAGTACACAAATTCTCCTATCTAGGAAGAAAATTAACACTCGACGGTGATGTCATGACAGAAATTACAACTCGCATTTCCCTAGCATCAAGTGCATTTAACAGACTGTCTAATATCTGGAAGTCAAAATCAATCAGCACACGCATGAAAATGCGCTTATTTAATTCCTGCGTTATTCCGGTGCTATCATATGGATGCGAGAGCTGGAAAACTCTTTATCTTCAGAAAAGAAATTACTGAGTTTCGAGAATAAATGTCTTCGTAGGATAACTAACACCCATTGGAGTGAATTCAAATCAAATGATAAAATCAGAGAAGAGACACATCAAAATTCCATCACAGATGTTATCAGAAAACGCAGTTGGTCCTACATTGGGCATGTCCTACGCGCAGACACCAACAGAATATAACAACAATCTCTTGAATGGATACCTACAGGCAAAAGAGCAATGGGATGACCAAAAGAAACACTCAGAAGAACAATACTAAGAGAAAGTAAAACAACCAATATTCATACTATTCAAGAACTGCACAGAATAGCTTTGAACAGACAGAACTGGAGAGATCTGACTTCTGCACTATGCGCGAACTTCAGCGCAAAAGGAAAATGAATGAATGAATGCCAGATTATAACAACACGCAATTTTGCCCCTTTCACCAGATTTGTTGAAAATTTGTGTTATTGTTGGTGACTTTTGAAAATGCGATACCACCTTTTTGTTGTTTGAGATATTTAAATAATATTTGTACATGTAAATAAAGAATTTAATACTGCACATATTGGAGTTTGTTTTATTTGTGTGTATGCGTATCTGGTACTAGAAGTGTAAGAAAGTGGTAAAGATGCTTTTCACAAAATACCAACAACAAACGAAAAAAACAAATTATAACAAAAACATTTTAAAAAAATAAAAAATAACAAAAATGTTTTGTCTTCATTGTTTGAAGTGGTAACACTGAAAATACACCTAATTTTGTAGTATTATGTTTTTTCATTGCCAAATTATCATAATATTTCTGGGGGAACTGAATAAAAAGTAGATTTGTCATAAAATCATTATCTTCAGATAGATCTAGTCATATTTTGAATTGTGACAAAACAGATGTTTGGCCTCTACATAATGAAACCATTGTGTTCTACTGTATATTCTACTGTGAAAACTAACTACCTTCCAAGAATTCATCATCAGAATCACAATCCAAAATTATTTTACTGAAAATATATTATAAAACCAAAATGTATAAAACCCTGATTCACTTTCATGGTGCTGCTCTGGTGTGCACATGTCATGGATTTTGATATTGCAGCAACATAGACGTCTTTCATGTTAAACTGGCAGAAAAGGAAATCTAATTGAATAGCTAGCTAGGATTTGTGTAATCTGGTCACGTGAACATTAAACATTATGATTTTTCCATTGCCGAAAGAGTGCATAGCAACAGGCTTGTGGACTCCAAAACAGCGCTCCGAAAGTTGTAACCATTGTGGAATCCACTAGACAAAAGCGCAGTGCAGGTTAAATAAGACTCAGACTTCTGATCATCTCCTCTGCAGTTCATCATCAAGTACTTTTTTTAAACATTCCCACTTTTCTCCTACCAGCATGTTCCGGCAAAACTCATGTTTGGTTATGTTGTACTGCTGTTTCCTAAAGTTATGGCCTTTCTTCCCTTAATTTCAAGCTAAATTGGTTTCTGTTGTGTTCTCTACAATTTAATATATTTTAATCATTTCTAACAAACTGATACAGAATATGGTATGGAGACTTCAGTTGGTGAAAGTATCTGTGTATTGCCTGTGTCCAAACAATAATAATAATAATACTATGACATGGCATATAAAGCAACTAATTATAGAGCTCATTATAAGATTGGCTACTCAACCACTAAAATCTCAAAAATGCCATGCTCTAGTTGGATGTGTCAGGTTGAAAGGTGCATACATACAGTTAAATGGCACACCGCAACAAATCACATTATGTTCTCTGGACATTGTGTTAACAGGCAGGAGTTTGAAAACAAACATAGAAGAAGTTGACAAAAGTCTGCAGCTTGGGTGTAATATTATCCAAGATTTTTAAGACTTCTATATATGAAAACCACACATTATCTACTAACCGTATAATAATCCTCCTGAAATTTCTGTGAACTAAGAACAGGTAGCCTATAACAAAGACTGTAGGCTTCTCTCAAAATATCATGGTTCTTTGCTACTTCACCTAAAGGAAGTTAATACATAATAAAATAAATTATAATTGAAGAATATTCTGTATATAGATGTGGTTTTTCAACTATTGTTGAATTTTAGGCACCACTTCATACATTTCACCAATATTTCTAGAATTATGTGAAAGACAGACTAATACTATGCTCAAACAGCGACTAAGTTCAATCAAGTAGGAACTATTTGAATGTCTCGTTGGTCACTTCTCCTATGAAGCAAGCAAAATTAATATTGAAATAAAACATTATAATCAAACACTTCGTTATTCTACAGAAGCGGTTTTCTCACTTGCGACCATCCTTTGGGAGCGGTTGTATTGTAATGTTAACTTATTGACCAGCAAAACCAGGTTTTGAATCCACTTATTTTTGGTTTGAAATAAAAATTACTCCTGTGATTCACCCAGCCACCATGAAGTAGGGCACAAGGGCTCATGTTCTGAGAAGGTAGAGAGATAGCACCATTGCTACTGAGAAAGTGTGGTATGTGACGCTAGTCAGGCAGTTTTTAGTCAACCACTGACTGGGCAGCTGAGCACTTATGGGCAAACCATGTGCTATGATGCCGATTCATAACTTATATTAACTTTATTGGATACTATGATCGCAATCAAACCCCAGTTGTGCCAATTAGTGTCTACCTGTGTGATCATTTCCCATTCCTACGTTTATCAGTTCATGTTTATCATTTATTAATTTAAATATAATTATAATGAGGGTTAGTTATGTGAAATAACTAATCTAACCCTAAAAATGAATATTTCAATGAATTATTGATTATTTATTGACATAATATTTAAATAAATTAACCACAAAATACGTAGGTATGCACTATTGGGAAACAAGAACAAAAACCAGGGTTGGACTGCGATTATAGTACCCTTTATTGTGACATATGTGTCCATTCATTCATCAACATACTAAATAGCAACTAACAAGATATTTCAACTGAATTGGACACTGCTGCAGTATAAAGGCACATTTACATGGAATCTGCATCAAACTAACCAGCGGGAGTTTGAGAATAAATAAGAAGAAGATCTGCAGTTCTGATATATCATTGGTCGAGTGGTATTTTTCAGAGCAAGACACAATAATTTTAGTTTGTTGATTACCAGAACATAAATCATTGCGCTCTGACAGAACTTGTAGGGTATATTGATAGCTTTACAGCGTGTTGGGTATACATCCTCACAGGATCCCTGCTGACTTATTACATGTTTTATACAAAATATTACTCTAGACTCCATCAAAGAAAAAAACTTTCCTGAAATGACTATGTAACCAAGCCTGTAGATTGGATGGGTCTTAGATGTTGTAGCCAATCTGATTATGACTTTTAGTACTAGAAATTTAGTTAAAATGCAGGTAACACCGCATCCCAACGATTTTTCAAAAAGCATAGTTAAAAATGAAAGTTTCATATACAAAAATGGGTGAATGACTTTTCTTTAGGTAACACCCCCCCCCCCCCAAATTGAAGACATCTATGGCCATGTATGTAGCCTGCTACTCATGTCAACATGCAAGTGTGATCCTGGTAAAAGGTTACACCATGACAGTCTGACTTAGCAAATAATAAAATTATGATAGAAGAAGGAATTTAAACACAGCTCTAAAATAAACTGCTGAAAATGTGTCAACCAGAAATGTAGTACTGAATGCATTCTGAAATTTAAAAAAAAACAGAAGCATTTTTCATAGCAAGATTAAATTATGTGTATACCCAATGAGATACTGGAACAATCAATATAAATATATAGAGTAGACTCAGAAGAGTTGTGTTAACAAATGAGGATAAATATTATAGGGTAGTCAATATTTTTTTATTTCACTCACCAGTCACCCGCTTCTTTTTCTACTGCATTCATTCTCAAACTTCTGCAGACTAGTAGGATGTAGTCCAAAGAACAGAGATAGTGTCATGGTTTACAGCTTGGCTGTGCAATGAAATGTTCCGACCCAGTAAGTCTTATGAAAGCAACACAGAAAACAATAGACACCTACCCAGAACAATGGATTCATGTCTATACTGATTGGTCTGCCTTCAAAGCCATCATCAAAGCAGGTTATGGTGTCTATATAGAATATCCAGACAAAACATCTGATGAGTTGTTTGATGCCTGTGGGGAGATATGTTCTAACTATGAAGCTGAAATAACAGCACTAGAAATTGCCTTGTACCACCTGAAGATCATATTTGATGCCCTCCCATCAAAAGTCCAAAACATTGTTATTTTTACAGACTCTATGTCTGCTCTCCAAGCATTGGAATGTGATGGACATTGTAAACCTGAGCTAACTGAAATATACCACCATGCAAACCAGCTGCTCACATCTTATGATGTCAACATTGTAATGCAGTGGATTCCTGGCCACTCAAACACACCTGATAATGATAAGGCAGACAGACTAGCAAACAGGGGAGCACAACAAGAACAGCCTTATACAGAAACAGCAATGCACACAGTTAAAATGATTCTGAAATCTGTGAACAAAGAAAATTGGATGAACAGATGGGCCATGGGAAACACTGGGAGGGAAATCTATAAATATATGACCAGCCCAAATCCTAAATACAATATCAACCTCCTGGAAAGAAAAGACCAGAGTATCATATTCCGACTGCGCACACAACATGTACAGCTTAACAATCACCTGAACAGAATACAACCACAACACACTCCAGGGTGCCGGCTGTGCACTCATCCATATGAAACTGTTGACCACCACCTTTTTGAAGGTCCAGAGCTGGATGACATCAGGAAAATGCTTCTCCCTCCAGGGCCAGAAAAATGGAACACATTACATGGAACAAAACAACAACTCACAAACACATGCATATATCACACAATGGCATTGGGTCAAAGGGCATGAGCCCATGGACCACTGGATCAGCAACCAACCAACCAACCAACAGCTTGGCTGTTATATTTGTGTGTTTTAGATGGACACATCTAACTTCAGCATCAGCATGGCATCATTGGGTCACTGTGAGTTTTATGGATTAGCCAGTCCAATGCTAAAATTTCCACTAGTTTTTACGACATGCATGGTAACTCACAATGTCACTAATTTTTACTCCCTTTTTGGGCCCTGATTAAAAAAAAATGTGAGGAAACATTAGCTGGTATGGACTGTATTGTGATCACCAGTCACTAGGCAGGGTTATAGAGTTTATCCCTCTGAGCTGATAACCACAATGACCTTATTGAGTGTAAAGTCAATTATACTAACCATTCTGCGCAGCTTGAATATAAGCCAGGATGATCTTTATGCGGTTGTGCAACATCTTGATGGAACTATGCTGCGCCACAAGATGTTCAGCTAAAATAAAATAAAAGCATGATTTCAAATAGACTTTTGCACTTTTATTGAAAAATTAGTTAACATATAGCCTAAAATGTCATCAGAAGTGGTGTGTAGACTGTCACATTGTTATGAAAAGCTACCAGAAGTGACTTTCCTGTTTTGATCCCCGGAAATAAGAGCAATAGAGCTCATGTATCCTTTTGTACAATGGGGAAGTTTCTCCAGGGCTTTATTTATACTCTAGATTACTCCAGCTCTCAGAGCTGTGCATTGCTTTAAGAAGAAGCCTTCTAGAGTGGGTAAAATATAAGTGTATAGGTGAAGTGCTGTAGGGCTTCAATGAGAGGAAAGCCTCACTATAAATGCATGCCATCTACTAGGGGTTTACTGCATGTTCCATTGTGGTTAGTCTTGTGGCATAGCGGTGAGACTTTCATAATTTCCACATGCTTGATATTAACTGTCCCTCCAATGAATCTGTATTTTGGTTGTTTCATCTACAGCTTCCACACATGATCCCTAATAGTGATGGCCAGGTACACAGCACGAGCCGCTGTATTTCTGTTTCCAGGGTGCATCATGAGGAAGTACTTTTAGGATCTTGGTTTTTTGCTAACCCTGGAAATCACACACAGGCAATGTGAAACCCTTTGGACTCCACTCAACATCTTATGACATAAACGCCAGCTTGGGATGGGTTGGTCATCCGTATGCATGGGCCTTTACTGCCAGATAATTTGCTGTGGATAAATAAGCACACAAAAAATAAATGGTTCGGCCACCTAATCAGAATGGAATCATACCCCATTCCATCGATAGCCTTCAATAAAAATAATCTGAAAAAAGAACAGGGAAAGACCCAAATGAAGATGGATAGATGATATCAGAGAAATACTAGAACACTAAGGCTGCACTGTGGCAGTGGCATCACAGTTAGCTGAAGAAAGAAGACGTTGGCTTCCCATGATGCCTAGCAGCACACATGGGTAGGACAAGACAAGACAAATAAGCTATCCTCGCCGCCATAAAAGATGGTCAGCCTATGGACAGAGTAGACATATAGACATACTAAATGCTCTTCATGAATCTGCATGACCACAGGATTTAGAGGTACATGAGCATGAGTCACTATCAAGAATGCGTGAACTGGGAGTTAGGATAGGCATGGCTTGAAGGGAAAGCCTAACAAAAATTTTTAAAAAGCACTGAGTCAACACAGAACTGGAACCAAAATCTGCTCTACTCTGAAAGATTTACTGAAGCAGAGATCTGAGAACCTATGGACATGTCCAGTGTGCGAATACAGTAATCAACATACCTAAAAATAAACAGAAGGTCACAGTATTGCTAATCTTTGTTCCTGCTTTAGGCTCCAGCAACACATTAGAAACTGTAGAATCTTAGGTTTCTATAATTTATTTAGCTTCAAACATAAACAAGTAACTTAAACTTAATATTTCTCTTAATCATGCACAACTATACGGTTGATATTATGCATAAAAAATGATTGAATTATTCAAACAAACCAGTAGATGAATCTCCAGTGTCAGCGGTAGACATTCGAGCAACATGGTCAACTCCAATTCTTTCAGCCTCCTCTGTAGCTAATGTATATGGGATGTCCACGAATAGAACTGTAGCCTAAATTTAAAAATTCATCAAATTTGAGAGTGGTCTGAAACTACAGTGCACTAATTCAGTGTTGTTGAAAATAGGAATATAGCAAACTAACTCAGAGTGGTCCAAAGTAGCAATAAGCAAACTAAGTACTCTAAAGTAGCAATAAGCAATTGTGATTGTATACACTATGGGTATCTCCCTGGCATTGTGGCCAAACCATTTGCTTTGCGTTAAAGAAGTCATGGATTCGAATCTGGTGTGTGATGTCTTGTTTACAGAGTGAATTTTTTGGAAATCCCAAGGATTATTGAAGTTACAAAGTGAAGTGCTAGGAATTGTACTCTTAGCATGCAGCATTGTTGAGAGGGAGGGAGTACATATGGTGAAACCCAAGTACAATGAAATCAATCCTCTACTCCTTGAGCATCAAGCAAGCGAATTTAGAATCATATAAAATAGCAGTGAGAACATTAATTCAGAGGGCCTAAAATATCATGTGAGCAAACCACCAGAGTGGTTTAAATAGTAGTGAGCAAACTAATTCAAAGTGGTCTCTTCTTCTCATTATTAACATATTCAATACATGTTTATTTGTCTCCTTGTGTAGTTAAAGATGTAGAAATGGTAGGTACTGGATGAACACATTCCTTATTCTTCTCTATATCCAGTTTTATGAGTGACACATTTCATACAGAATTTGCTCAATCTTCTTCAAGATATGCCATCAATCACTGTGGATGCAACCAGCAGAAAATAGAAGGCTTGACTAAGCACATAAACATAGTATCAATCACCTGAACAAAGAAGAAGTCTTGTACATTCACCTGAGCACAGGAGTAGACTTGACAAATCACCTAATACATAAGAATGCATGACCAAAAATTCAGCAGAACATAGGAGAAACAGAATATAATCGATTAACTTTTAGCACACTGTGTTTACAATTCAGATGGTGCATTCTGCTGGAATTGTGTCATGTCTTGATTTTGGAAGACGTATTCCACCGCCCGCTTCGCTAAACCCAAAACCGAATGAAAAAATCGAGATTGGTAACTTTTTGACAGAAAGTTTTGGCAACATTAAGAAGAAAATTTATCGTCATTTTGTTAAGATTGCGGGGATACGATGTCAAGTGATTTTGAAATGGAAATCCGAATAATTTGTAGTCATCTGCATCGCGGCGAAGCGACATGACAGTGAATCGAGTTTATTATACTTTTCTATCATCATATATTCAGTGAAATCATCATTTTTTAAGCTGGAAGAGTGAAAAACTTGAGAGGTAAGTTCTTCATATTCATTATTTAAAATATGCCACACGGTTTTCATTATGTAAAATATATAATAGTCAACAGATTTCATAGCTGTCGATCGATCAACAATACGTAACGCCTAGATCTAGATAGGTCTAAATGTGTCTTTATCACTTTCTCACACTCTCATATCACTCATATACAAACAAAACTTGCACTAATATATTCAGCATTTAATTCTTTATTTATATATGCAAATATTATTTAAATATCTGTAACAACAAAAATGTTATCGCAATTTCAAAACAGCCACCAACGATTGCGCAACATTTCCAAAAACCAATTCCACAGCAGTCAGCGGCAAGAGAGAAATTACGTAATTGTAAACACAGCATGCCTAAGGTTAAAGATTAAAGATGTTAAACTTACCTCACCCTTTACCAGGTCAATCACTGACTCAAACATGGAGATTGGCAGCTGAAAACATAATGAATCAATATGTAACAATTGCCAAACCCATTTAACTAGCAAACAAATGTATCCTTTGTGATTTCAACCTCATATAGAAAATGTAAAAGGTAATCCTTTAACACATAATGATCTAAATAAATTAACAGGGTTACTATATCTCCTCTTTTTTTAGGCCTTAAATTTGTGTCCTGTTGCAATTTTCAAATATATCAAAATGTCCTGGTTTTTAACATTCCTCACTTCTATTATAATCTTCCTTATTGATACTATAACATAGAATTACAAAAAGGCTCAACTGAAAGAAATTAAAATTATTTCAATCAATGTTGAGTGATTAAAAAAAAAAAATATGTGTTGATCTGACATGATGGAAAAAGATAACAATTAATTGATATATATATATATATATATATATATATATCAATAATATCAATATATATATATATATATATTGGTGAATTTAAAAATCTTAATGTCACCTAATTAACTATGAAACAAGCAGTACAACTGCCGCATTTGATTATTGCCAGCTGTTCCTGAGTTATGTGTTATTCTGACATGTTACTTTTCTACTTTTATTGCAAAATCTACTTTTATTATTATTATTTTGATATGACCCCTAACAAAAAACTCTTGAGAAAGATTACAACATGTGAAATTAAATGCCTGAGAAAGGCTATAAACATCACCAGAAGAGACCAAATGAGAAATGAAGACATCAGAAAGATAGTAAAGACCACATCATGGCAAACAATATAGAGAAAGACAGCAGATCAACTGGTTCAAACACATGTGAATAGAACCATCACAACCAGACATCCAGGCGTACAACAGAACTGTTACACGGTAAGAGGAAGACCAAGAACAAGAAATGAAGATTCAATTGGAGAGATTGTTAAGAACCACATCCTGGCCATAGCAAGCGCAACAAAGATGGCCAAAGACAGAAAACTTCAACTCCTCTCGACGCCATACAGAATTTGTGGAAAAGACAATAGATAGATTGCAAAATCAATGCCAAAAATGATGTCCTGGGTGGAAAGGCACAAAAAAACGCAGCTCTGCTGTGAAACCATCAGCACAACATACTTCACGCTTCCCAGCAGAAATCACACCACAAGCTCATGGTGGTTATCAGAGAGTGAATGGAGAAGAAGAACTGCAAAATCGAATATCCTTTTAAAGTGTAAACAAACAATGCCAAAACAAAACTGTAAATTAAATGAAGAACTATAGTCAAAATTTATGCTTTTTTGAAAAGTGGGAAGCTGAGTGTACTAATACTGTGGTTAACATGGAACTTTTGTTTCTGTAGCAAATAAAGGCTTTGTTGATTTAAAAACTCACTCTGAAACCAAGAAGCACAAGAAAGCAATTTGGGAAGAATTCATTTCTGTCTGGTTAAAGTATACATTTTCTGACTGAAACAGCTATAACATTTTCATGTGTACTAACAAAAACAGAAGCATTTAATTCTATGAAAAAATGAGAAGGCAGTAGATTTGAACCAGGTCCATTCAGTTGGCACCTAATCATCTTGCAACTTGAGTCAAGATGTTTTCCTGACAAAAAAAAGACTAATATTATGAATAATTAATTGTAAAATATGGAAACATAATATAGTATTCAAAAATTTCAGTGTCATAAAAATTGGTTTCTTCATCTGAAGCCACTTTTAAGTCCCAGATGTATTCTATGAATCAGAACTGTATTTTTGTATAAAGCTAATCTTTGTTATCCACTGCTTTGAATGTATAGAACAAGCTCCGCCTGTTAGAAGTTGTGAATTTTTCATAAGATATCATTATATCATCACTAGATTACATGTGTGGAATGAGATACATTTAGTTATTCCACTGTTACGATTACCATGCTATTGATATATGTTTGCAAATACATGATCACTGAAGATGGTTACCAAAAAATATATACAGGAAATAAGATCATCAAATTTTATCTGTAAAATGTTCAACCCATTTTCTTTATTTCTAATTTAGTAATCAGTTTATCCAAAGCCACCTTCGCTTTGGATTTTATACTTACATCTGAGGTTCTTGCTTGTGGATTTAGCTGTAGGAGTATTGGACTCTCATTGATGGAGAAAAACTGCAAAATTGAACGACAAAAAAATCATGCATTTTTATTTCTTTAAGTCATTCAGTTATCATGACAACTGAAGCAAACAATTGTTACAACTTTACTTTGGTCTCATTTCAGAGACAAAAATCTACCAGATTCAGATTCTTAGGAATAGGAACAATTTATGAGCTTCAGCAGTTTTATTTCACCACATGATATAGTAATCATTACCAGCCATATAAAATAGCAAAAACACAAACTTATACCAGAAAAAATAACTCAAAATAATGGATGCTTCGGCAAAGTCTTCCAGCAAGTTGTATCTTCATGATTTGGATGATTGAGGAATAAATCGTCTCCTGTTCATTCCTTTATGTTGTATGTCTTTATTTGCCTTCCTCTGCTTCTTCACCTTTCGATGGTTCCCTACAGTAATGTTTTTGACAGGGAATCATGTCTGCATACCTGTCCCAAACCATGCTTGTTTTCGTCATTTCACTATTGAAAGCAATAGTTCTTGTACACCTTCATACATCTCTATTGTATTTCTTACGTACAAATTTGTCTTATGCTCTTCATAGGAAATTCGTAGAATTTGTCTGTAGCATTTGTACTAAAAAGTCTGCAATCATCTCTCCATGTCCACAGTGAGTGTCCAACTCTCACAACCATACAGCACAAAAGAAAGCACCAGTGACTTATACAGTTTGACTTTTATTCAAACACATGTTGCTTTTCCAAATCACTGGTAGTCTTGACATAGACGCTAAAGTTATCATCAGCCTTATTTTTAATTCTGCTTTACATTTTCCATCGCTGCATATGCTGGATCCGATGTATTTGAATCATAATAGAAATACATTTTTTGTGTATTTCTATAGAAATAATATATATATGAACAATAACAACTACACATCAATAACATATCAAAGAAAGTAAGCTGAACCTGTTTGTGGATCTTGATATCTGACTCTGTAGGACCATCACCAGTTGAATACCAACCTAGAAAGTCCATCTCACTAAAGACCTGTTTGACTGTAAATAACATAACAATTTAACAATATCATACAAAAAGACAACAGTTGGCAAAGAAACTATTTCCTTTTTCTTCTTCTTCTGCGTTTGTTATCAAACCCCTGCAGATTAGCAGGATGTAGTCCGGAGAACAGAATGTGTTGTGTCATGGTATACAGCATTGCTGCTATATCTGCGCCATTCGGCCTGACACATCCGACTTCAGCATGGCTTTGGGTCTCTGACCCTATATGAGATGGGACAGCCAACTCCATCCCATAACCTCCTTAGTCGCCTTTTACGACATGCGTGGAAGGTAAACAGTGTTGCTATTCTTTGCTCCCCTTTCGGGCCCGGCAACACACGGGTGACTATTTCCTTATCCCTTCATATTCACAGAGCCAATGATATCAACATTTTGAAGACAAAAAGCCACTGAAATTAACACTTTTATAGTCTGAATTAAAAATATCACAACATCTAATAAATCAAATGAACTATTCCTATTTTCAGCACTTGCTTTCGAGAATAGATCTATCTTGACAAGCATGCAATGTTCATAGCAATTCATATTGATTTTGACCGATGTTTTCATATAAACAGGTGTGTTTACATTTTGAGTGTATGTAACTTATTGTCACTTTTATTTTAAGTAATGGAATCTAGACCTCCGCAATGTTTGCCAGCTAGTCGAGCATTGGAAATTTTCCAAATATATGTTAGGTAATAATTCTGTCATTGACTTTGATTATCTGCAATTATTATGATTTGACTTTGATGACAATTCTGATTTATCGTTAAGCTATTTGTCTGAAGTTATCATTTCTAATTCAATCTCTTAATGACACTGAGTATTCTTTGTAGATATGTCATTTCTGCTGTCACTATTTTTCTTTTGTCTTGTGCTGTTATTGTCCAAGTTTGGTACTGGTAGCACAGTGATGGGATAATAATAGTCTTGTATAATGCAACTTTAATGTCTACGTTTACATTTTGTTCTTAAAAATATGTGTCATCTGTCCTAGGATCTAGTATGTTTTGTTGCATCTATTTTGTATCTCTTTACTGTTTTTCCCTTCACTCAATATAATGTTTCCTAAGTAAGTGAACTCCTTTACCTGGTTAGTGTTTATAATCAATGGAGATAGTGATCTTTCTTTCTTTGCTATTGCCATTATTTCGGTATTTTCAATATTAATCTTTTTATGTTGAATTTTTGACATGTTGTCTGGAGTCTGTTCTTGCAATATGTCTTCTGATGTCGATATAAGTACTTGGTCGTCTGCAAAGAGTAGTTTGTTCAATTTGTTGTTCACATTATTTTCGTTGTTAGTACTTGTTAGTTTACTTATGTGGTCGATATATGTTATAAAAAGTAGAGGGGATAGGACACACCCCAGATTGGATTTGGAACTTATTGGACACTCCTGTATACATGCTGCAATAGTTTACAGCTAACAGAAAATAGGTTGCCTCAATTTAGTGCTGCCTTTTTCAAGAAGCTAGAAATATGTCACATCCTATAGGTCAAATTCCTTTACACATTACGATTGTAAAAAAGATGTCTGCTGATTTTGTCAACCAATTTCTGGAATGACTGTCCATTTTCATAGCCATATTTTACTATCAAATGTAGTACTACATGGCATGGTAAGTGATTGTCGTGAAAAGTAATATCTACTTGTTTAAAATGTTGTTTTTGTGTTTTGGTTGTTACATTATAAGAATATTTGTTTATTCAGTGAATAACACAAAAACAATATTTATCAGGGTTGCCATATGCCAGCATGGAAAATACATATGTTGTATGACCTAGTATTTGACGGACTGGCATTAGTTTTTTCACTCCATATTATATTAATTTGGATATGAAACAGTATATATATATATATAACTACAACATGGATAGATATTTAGGAGGATTTTATCAATGTTGCCACACAAAAACTTCAATTTTTCAGCAAAAGTTTGGTGATGAGATTCCAATTTTCCTTCTACTAAATTCAGGATTTATCTGTTGATGAAATGGTAATTGGATTCAAGGAAGATGGAAGCATAAGCAATATAATGCTCATAAGCATCATTATAAAATTGTTTACCCTATATGAGAGCATGACATGGTATACATGGGATATACTCCTGTAATTCGAAAAGCTGACCTCGTATGCTCTTGAAGCCAGTCTTCAAGCAGTAAAAGTATTTCAAACTCTACTGACGGATATACAGAAAGGGCACACTGTATGCTGACAGGTACTACATCGCCATACAAGCCATAAGTTATTTACTAGTTCGAAGAATAAATTATATGGGCACTGTCAATTCCTTCTGTAACAATCTTGCACCAAATTTGAAAACCTTACAGCTACAACATAAAGAGTCAAAGTGGTTTCTTGATGAGATAAGTAAAGTTATGTGCGTAACATCGCATGACAAGAAGGCGAAGACCAACATCTTGGTTTCTACTGCAACATCAGAAAATGTCTCGGACTAAACTAAGCCACTTGTAGAAATGTACAACAAATCAATGAATCGTTGTGACAAAGCTGACCAAAATATTGCATACTACAGCAGTTTTAGCACCATTAAATAACAATGGTGGAAAAAAGATTATTCTGCGGCTGCTTGAAATTGTATAGTATAATGCTTTTATTTTGTACAAACTGGCTCATTCGGATGATAAGAAGCACACATTTTGTGATTTCAAGTGTCAACTTATGAAGCAGCTTAAAGAAGGCATAATACAACATACTGCTAAACTAGATCAGCCAGTTACCAATGGCTGTGTTAATAATGCAGAAAAGTATATGCATTTGATGAATGTTGATAAGGATTATGACTGTATCTATTGCACTATACTAGCAAAGCAGATCCACGTCAAGTACACATGCAATACATATAACAATCACCCTTATCTACATCCAAAAACATGCTTTTTTGGAATATCATATACAGATGTGAATATTCAGACCTGTGTATAAGAATATAACTTGTATATATATATATATATATATTTATATATATATTTCATTAGAGAAAGGTGTTGGACTTACATCAGCCATGTTCTCAGAATAAACAGCCTAAGAATTCCCCATCAGTCACTATATTTGGTGCCACCCGGAGCAAAAAGAGGGAGACTTAGAGAAACACTACGAAGAATCATTAATAAAGAAGACATGTCAATGTTCCTAAATGATTGTATTTAGGTATGCTTGGATATATATATATCCAAGCATGGCCATTGAACATCCCTTGCCTTTCTTCAAAGCATATTTTGTTCAACTTCTTTGCAGCAGCTGTACCAATCCTGAGTATTACAAAAAAAATTGGTAGTGTATCCTATTCAGGACATAGCCATCAACCTAGCATTTTTTTGCTGTAGTGATTTTATAGGAAATATAAATATGTACAATAGTTTGCCATTGCTTTCTGAAAGGTCCAGGTGCACAATTGCCTGTGGTGGGGATAAAACTTGATGCCCATCACAGGCATGCTCTGTACCATTCCACCACAGAGCTGGACGTTGAGTATGCAACAGCAAAATAACACAACCAAAATCAGATATGTTGGATCATTGGTGCAAATAAAATGGCAGCTCAATGCATTTATGTATTCCATCCTGCTGAAAATCTATTAGGATTAATGTCCTGCTACTAGAGAGGTCCAGCTGGAATTCGAAAACAAACACTAACAAATGAAAGAAATCATGGTTATGGAAGAGTGAATGCAAACAAACAATAAATGACATCTACCTACATTGTCCTTCTTTCAAGTTGTAGTAATCCATATCTATGATGATGTCTCCATTCACAACATCAAATACAAGCTCAATTGAGTTCATCACTTCAATCTTCCTTCCTTTCTGCTGACCAATCAGAGCTCCTAATACTGTAATATTTGTAAAACAAATCCTAAATATATGTGCAACGGACAACTATTTTAAAATCAAACCGATATGAAAAAATAATTAAGTAATACACAGTATAGGACTACACCACACCAACAAATTGGTCTAGGACTGGTCCATTTCATTGTCTTTCTGTGGTATATCCCTCCCTCATCTTCAGTCTTGTGGGGCTTGACAGGTCCTTTCAGTTGTCTTTCTGTAGTAAGTCTGTCATTTTACATCTGAAATATACACCCTAACAGTTCTTGTGATATTGTCTATGTCTTATCTGAGTATGACCATTATTCCAGCTTCAGTATCAACCTTTTATCACACGAATATCTCTTAGTTGCACTTGGTCAAAAGTTTGTGATTAATGATTGCATTTGGCCAAACAATTGTGATAAATTTTCTTATGTAAGCTATAAGAAGCAATGATTAGCCATTTATTTTTCCATATATATATATCCTTGGGGCTGAATGCTGAAGAATGATAGAAAAAAAAATGGTTAATCATTGCTTCTTATAGCTTACATATTCTGTCGGTTTTCCTTATAAGTACAACCACCACCCACTACACCAACGTCTGGATGAGTCAAAGGGAAAACGAATCAAGCGTGGCAGATCATGGATGGCAGAGGCTGAAGACACTGCAAAGAGTATGTGAATTTGAAGAAATAGGAAAGGGCAGTGAATGGGTGGAGGTAGACACTAAGAAGAAATCACTGACTAAAGTAATAATACAACTAGACAAAGCATGTCGAAAATAGACGGGTTTCAGGGCCCATGAACTCGCCCAGCTACACTCAAAACCACATGACATAATTATACACAGATGGGTCAGTTAACAGAAACACAAATAAAAGCGGTTGGCTTTGGTTGCCTACAGAAACATCATGAAGTTGGTTGAGAAATCTTTAGCATATCCCATTGTCACATCGAGCATGAGGATGGAGATAGAGGAGTTACAACAGCACTTAATTGGTTGATAACTGATACATCAACACACTCTGTAAT
This sequence comes from Meghimatium bilineatum, assembly GCA_034231615.1. NCBI lineage: Eukaryota > Metazoa > Mollusca > Gastropoda > Stylommatophora > Philomycidae > Meghimatium > Meghimatium bilineatum. Next base: position 66,451,676 of record CM067299.1, on the reverse strand, counting down.
ACTCACAGACCCTCAAAGCATGCTGCAGAAGATAGAAAAGTACACGTTGAGAAAAGAATGGTAGGACTTATTGAACAACTTAACTGTCCAGAGCATTACATGGATATACTTCCCTGGTCATGATCGGGTCAGAGTAAACTAGAGAGCCGACTTGTTGGCATGCAATGCAGTGATAGATGGCACAATGCTGAGAAGAGATAAAGCAGACTTGATCAAGGCAGTAATAAATTCATTTCAAGATGATGTCAATAAGGCTGAGAACACACATACAGAGAATGTTAGAAATGGGAGTATCTAGAGGGGAGGGTAGGAAAAGTAAATCTTTTGGAAGGCCCTGAAGATCATGCAATCAACAACTGACCGGTATTCTGGATCTACATACACTTAGATGGCTTTAGGGGATCTCCCTAGCGTAGTGGTTAAGCTGTTCGCTTTGTGTTCAATAGGTCATGGGTTCGAATGCAAGTTGTGTCGTCTTGTGTACAAGGTGGATTTTATTCGGAGATCCCTGTGGGTTATCACTTGAAGCTATAGAGTTACGTGCTATGAGTGGTACTCTCAGCATACAGCATACTGCTTCACTGAGAGTGACGGAGTACATATGGGAAACCGAGTACAATGAAGTCAATCCTCTACGTCTTTTGAATTCTTTTTTAGCCATTCATTTTCAAGTCATTGTATTTCTTAAATTTTGAATCATGACTTATGTCTTCTGATTTATGTTTAGTCCCACTCGTGACTATATTTACTAGTTGTGGGTAAGACACGTCATGATTTTTATACTCTACGCTGGTAGTCTTACTTTACGGTCTACAGTTTAATGACCACTTGAGTTTAGTTTACTAAATATTACAGTAAATCTTTCATTTTTATGGACACTGCACTATAAATAGTACACTGTTTTAATTTTTAAGCAGACGACATTACAGAGTTCCGCGAGAAAATCAATCAACTCGACGCATGCAGTGATATCACACCCCCGCCAACCGGTTGTATGCTGTTGTGCTATAAATCATATTGATTCACCCTTAAAAGACAATTCTTAGAGAATTAATTATTAATTCTAAACACTGATTCTAACCCTTCTCCCTCCTAAAAAAACTATAAACTAATTCTAATCCTTTTAACCCGCCTGTACCAAAACCTATGGTACAAGATTGTCATTCCGCCCAGGACCAATATTTGTATCATGTGCACAAAGATCTATAAATACCTCAAAACTATGTCAAATTTCAAGGTGTCCGTAAAAACAAACAATGCTCAGTCAATATTATTACTTACTACAGTGTAGTCCACACTGCTCAACTTTACTGACTTCCTACCTACGGGAGATGTTTTGATGATTCGATCTGGTGCAATGTAAGCCTAATCTGCATATTTAATAACTACATTCGGCTGAAATAAATTATAGTTCTCCGCTGTGACCTTTGCTATAGTGTCGAGGTGTTACCTAACCTTTGTTGTGTGATTTGGCAAGCTTACGGGTAAGTACTTAGAGTAAGGTTAGGATTAGAAATAATATTTCTAATGTGTGAGCTCACCTCGCTCCGTGTGTAGCGGTCAGAAATACTGATCGCTCACCACAAATAATAGGAAATTGTAAAAAATGTGTAAATTTGAAAAAAAAACAGATTATGCATAAGTTCGTCTGTGTCTAGATTTGAACTCAAGTGATTATCGGATAGGACGTCACGGCAGCCATTATTTTGATTGGTGTTACACGGGAATCCATGACGTTGGATAGTTAAAATTGTCAACAGTGTGCTATTTATAGCACAGCGGAGAACTATTCTTTACTTTCACCCTACATTCATTTGTAGATACATTTAAAACTTGTGAACGCATATTTAGAAATGTTATCACCTTGGGTCGGTTTCCCTTCTTGTGCTTTTACTCTTGTCCAGTGTTCAGAAATGTTCATTATAACGAGAGGATGAAGAGCAACTGTTACACTGCCAGTTGTTCCAGGTGAAGCCATTACGCCCCCGCTAGGCTGATCTACTTCCATCTGAGCAGACATGATATAAAGTAAATAATATAATTTGTGTTCCAAATTCACAATTACAATCCTTGTAGGGCATAAATTACTAAAACAACACACCAGTGAATCAAATGTTTACAACAGTATGGGTTACTGACGACAAGATTTGCAGAACCGGTATTACCAGGAACAACACTAATTGACATAATCATGCCAAAACAAATATTTTTGTTTTCGATTGCTCCAAAATTATAAAATCCTCATCACCATCAAACCTATAACCCTTCAGGGTAGTAGGAGGGATACTACAACCCTGGTAGTAGGGTATAAGTGAAACATCTGCACAAAAATTCCGTCGTGCCTCTCTGTTATCAATTCTTTGTTTGAGTGTGGAAAATCTGAATTATAAAATACCAAGAGATGAATATATATATATATATATATATATATTCTTGGTATTTTATTATATATATATATATATATATATATATATATATATATATATATATATATATATAACATATATGGTAATATTGTTTTTACTGTTTTCATTGTTTTTCACTGTTTGTTTTATATATTCTTGAGAAAGACCTAACGGTTCTAAACGTTGAAAATGTCTTGTGCATTGTAATTTGTATGTTTTCGTGATAGTTAGTCGTCGGATCATCATCACTGCAAACTGGACACGTCCATAGTTGCTCCGATCTCTCCTTGAGTGTATCCGCCATTACACTTCTGCTGACAGTACCGGTCCTATGCTGGCTTACCAACATTCTTCTGCGCCCTCCAAAATGTTCACTGTTAGCAACACCGCATTTCCATCCCTGATCTTTAATCCTAGCCATTGAAAATGAATCATCATCCACATTAGTCTCACTCTCGCGTGTTATATATCTTAAGGAATTCAAAACGTCAGCCCGATCCATTGCCCCATCGCCCTGTGTCACAATCGCGCATGATGCCAGTTGATCCGCTCTTTCATTGCCTTGAACGCCTACATGTCCCAGCACGAAAATAAATGTAACCACTTTCAGGCTGGCCTTTCTCAAGACCTCAATCCACTGTTCGCGAACGAGACCCCTTGTACCTTCTTAATCATACTCATAGAGCCACTCAAGATGCAGACCTGCGTTACCTTCTGTGTGCATAGCCACTCAAATGCCCTGGTCACCGCCATAGTCTCCATGGTCATACTACTAGTAGTGACCGCAAAGGCACCACTCTCCTCCTTGATCGTTTTACCTGCGCACTGAGCTGTGAAGGCCCAAGCACTGCGAACATGCCTAATCACAGATCCATCAGTGTATATAATCACATCCCCCTCTTTGGTATTCTCACTGACAAAAGCATGCACTTCTTTCTCCACAGCTGTGGGACACCATTCTCTGCATTCCCTGCTATGTGATATTACTACTCTCAAACAAGTTTCGAAATCCGTGGGTAGACTTATCCATTCCGCACCTGCTGCCACATCCTGCAATCTGCACACGCTGTGTATGACATCCTCAGCACGTCCCATCCACGACCTCCCTCTCTTGAGTCTGCTGCCTTTAACTTTCTGTATTTCTGATTGCAATGGGTGTTCCTTATCTGCATATATTTGAAGGTACGCCCGTGCACGGCAAAACTGTAATCTGTGCTCAGCTGTTGGGCAGTCAAGTAGGTATCGCATAGCTCTTGTCGATGTGTCTCTTGTGCATCCCAGTATGATACGCATTGCTGCATTCTGGATTGTATCCAGTCTTTCGATCTGAGTTTGGCTAAGAGTCAGAATTGCCAGTGCATATTCCACCACAGCCACAACCAAAACCTGGTACAAAAGATATAACAATCTCTGCTCACACTGCGCAGCAGCCATAACCTTCATTGCTGCTAAGCCTTTTCCTGCCCTTTTGATAATGTAGTCAACATGTTCCGTGAAACTCAGGCTTCTGTCAAAAAACACACCCAGATATCTAATTGTGCTAGTTCTTTCTAAACTTTTCCTGGACAACGAAACTTGTGGCATGGGTGTCTTTACCATGTGATTGTTCAAGGAAAACCACGTCACGAATGCCTTAGAGGGATTAACCACTGCTCCCGTATCTCGACACCAATTTGTCAGTCTGTCCAGCTCCTTCTGTAGTTCCACGACGCACTCTTCTCTATTTCTGCCTTGTCTATACACCAGGATATCATCGGCATATAACATCGTTCTGCCAACAATGTTTTCGTGTTTACACATCATAACCCCTTAGTCTTAGTGATAGTCCGTTTTTTGTGTTCAAGTGGAACATCCAAAACATGTGTTCTACGTAACTACTATTGTTGTCCCGTTTCCCCGCAGTATTACCATATATATATATATATATAAATATATATATATATATAAATATATATATATATATATATATATATATATATATATATATATATATATATATATATATATATATATATATATATATATATATATATATATATATATATATATATATATATATATATATATATATATAACATAGGAACTTACAAACACTTTTGACCATCAAAATGGTCCTCAGAGGTTGTGGTGACTGATCACTTGGACAGCGACTAGCTTCCATTATTTTGACAGTTTTAAAAAAGCCTTGATATAATATTAATAACAATAGTAATAATAATAATTACAAAATCCATAACCCGTCGGGGTCCAAGTGGTGTCACTTAGAAATTTGGTGTAGAAAATATCTCCAAGCATACCTATCCTCTACCATCCTGATGAGTTTGAAAACTTCACACTTTGCCCGGTTCTTGATGTTACTCAGGCATGTCTTCTTCTTTCCACTTCATCTTCTTCCATCCTCAATTGTACCTTGAAGATCATCCTTTGTCATCGAAGAATGCCTCATTACGTGTCCGTACCTCCGGAGTTTACGAAGAATCACGATTGTTAAACAGTGGTTCTGCTCTAGTGGGAATGATTGTTTATTTTTAGTGTTGTCTGTACCTTGCTGGATAGGCTAAGATTGTATGCCTATGTATTGTTGTCTTCTCGATAATGATCAGCAATCATTTCTTTGTCCAGTTTTCGAATTTATATAGTACACCTTGCATTCTAGTTGTTTTTTTGTAACTGCTATTGACTCCCCTCTTGTCTACAAAACCAGGTAAAGCCCTTATAAAGAGACAAAAACTTAATAAATTTGTATATCTCGGCAGCACCCTATCACACACTGCGACAATTGACGAGGATGTTGCCCTGCGTATTGCTCGTGCCAGTGCAACATTCGGAAGGCTTCGTGCCAACATTTGGATCAGGCGTGGTCTCAGTTTGACAACTAGGTTGGACGTGTACCGCGCAGCGGTTCTACCAAAACTGTTTTATGATGCGTCATCCTGGACTGTCTATGCGAGACACGCTTGACAGCTTAATTTTTTTCACCTTTGGTGCCTACGAAACCTCATGGGAGTACGTTGGCAGGATCGAGTACCAGACACGGAAATCCTTCAGAAGTCCCGTATGCAAAGCATCCATGCCCTGCTGACTAGGTGTCAACTCCGCTGGACTGGCCACATCGTCCGTATGCCAGACAAGCGCCTTCCGAAGAGATTATTCTATGGGGAGCTGTGCAAAGGCAGAAAAAGCGCTTCAATGATCACCTAAAAACCTCTCGCAAGCACTGCAGCATTGATCATAGCCCCTGGGAGACCACATCACTGATAGCTCAGCCTGGCACACCCAGATCACTGCTGGAATCACGAAATTTGAAAAATAAAGAACACTGCGGGCAATCCACAAGCGCAAGAGGAAGGACAAATCCTAAAATTCTCCTACCTCGAACCTTCAGCACTCCTGCATGCACTGCAATAGAACTTTATGTGCACGAATCGGACATCTACGAACTCACAAACCAAATTAGACAATCACCAACTTATTATTATTATTTATTTTTTCATCGCATGTATTGTTGTTGTTTCATGCCATGCTCATCTTCGATTGCGAAGGAGAAACAACATCTTCACAAAAGCAGGTCATCTGCATACATTGCAAAATGTACTCCAGTAGGGATGACCTCATAATGTCATTTATATAAATTAAGAAGAGTGTAGGGAACAGTACACCTCCCTGTAGGACACATTGTTCTAGTATTGTCTTCCTGCTATGCTTTTCGTGTACTTGCACCCTGGCTGTTCTATTTCTCATGTAGTAGCATATCCAGTTATATATGTGTGGTTCATATGAGCTTGTTCTTGATTCCTTCTTTCCAAACTTTGTTAAAAGCATTCTCCATGTCAACCCACACTGCAAGTGTGATTTTTCTCTTGGAATGCGTTTTCAATCTCATGGGCTATGTATGAGACATGGTCTTCTATTAAAACTGCGTTGTCGGAAGTCACTATGTGGTGCTGCTATTAGTTGTTTTCCTTCCAGGTGTCAAATGAGTTTTCTGTTGACCAGTTTCTCCATTAATTTGCCCATCCAGCTAATCAATCTACAGTTACTTGGTCCACCTGGTTTATAGTTACTTGGGTCGAGTTTATTAACTTGCTTTAGGATGGGTACATGATAGTTTCTTTTCCAACTAGTCCTATTTATTCCACAACTAGTGTTTACTACCTTTAGAAGCTTTCTATTTGCCCTAGGTCCCAATTTCATAAGCATTGGTTGCAAAGTTAATGTTTATTACTTGTTATTTTGATGTTTTCTATCCACCATTGGCTTTATTCCAGGAAATTCTTTTGGGTACAGTACAAGTAGATGCCACCACATAGTCAAGTTATTTCCCTTATCTATGTAAATTTCGTGTTTTAAAATTTATTTTAAGAGTTTGGGTTAGTGTTAGGATAGTTGCGTTTTACATAACTAACCCTAAATAAATAAATATTTCAACTATTAAATGATGAACATGAAAGATACAAACATAAATCGGGGGGGGGGGGGGGTGGTTATAATTCTCTTATTGGTATTTGGTTTGGGTTCATTATCACAAGATGAAGAACCATTTTACTTACTGTCTTTTAATGTTCAATGTATGATATTATACCAACTCGTTACCTAATTTCTGCATTTAAAATTTTTTATCTGGTTTAGTAACCATTGCAGCTTTTCTCAGACACTTCATTGCACATGTAACGATTTGCCTCTTCTGTGAGGCTGTTAAAGACCACGTTTGACATTAGTAGCAGAGCATTGGTATAAGAACTGCAGATACTATCAGTCTTTTAATTTCTATCTTGATCTTTGGGTAAAGAAGTAATGGTGAAAGTTGGTAGGCCACTGTGTTTGCGTTCTGGCACCTTGTTTCTATTTCTCAGTCTAGTCTTCCATTTTCGGAAAAAAATGCTGCCTAGATATTTATATTCTTTGGCTTGTTTCACTTTGGAGTTATCTATTGTTATATTCATTGCTGCTGCAGACTTGTTAATTTTCATAACTTCTGTTTTTTTTTAAACACTTGATTCTTGATTAGAAACTGGCCTCACAGCACATGGGGCATTCCCATAAGTGCTCCGCCCTCTGTTCCAGCAGCCATCCGACCCGATGGTGTTTCAATTCTAATGCCGCCTAAACAGACGTCGACATCAGGGCACAACTCTGGCCCTTGCGACAAGTTTCTTTGTTCTGCCCACCCACGCTGTACCCGTCCTAGTTCAAGCACAACGTCGGCCTGTCGGAACAACATGGTAACTGTTATCGAAGATTACGACTACGGTTTTAACACTATTAGTTAATACTATAAATGAGTTTATTACAGATTTACAAAATTTAAGTCAGGAAAGTTTCCTTCAATTTATGTAGCATTCTCTGGTTGCACTTGTATGTACACGTTTTACAGTGATAGTAATGTTAATGGTTGAAACAAGCTTTCATAAGCTTACTGTGATCCATTATGTGCTAAAACACTTGGATCTTCTAAGCTTTATGTTCTTGAATGCGTTACCAAAGTGTACCTTATAGAGTACACTTAAATAGTGCTATCATGTGTCATCTTTTGTTCTTTTTTCTTCGTTTCGCTTTATGCATTGCAGAGTCAGAAGAGTTCTCTGGATATGACTTGTTTGTGTGCTTTATATATATTTGTTTTAGTTGAATCTTTTATTTCTGTGACCTATCGTTTGCAAGGTCTCCTGGCTTTGTATCCATGTGTCTGTATAGTAATACTTTTTGAGGAGCACTGCCTGATGATAGTCTGGAATCTCTCCCCATATCTGTTCAACATCTAAGCAGAAAATATAATGAGAAATGTGAGAGAAGACATACACAACGCTACCATGCTTTAAACATAGATAATTTTGAAATCCCTGAACTACGATACGCAGCCGACACTGCTTTTTTCTAATGATACAAAAGGATTGAAACAGTTAATCAATAACACACAAAAATACAGCGAATCAGAAACCTTATATTTAAATGCGCAAAAAATAAAAATCATGTTAACAGATATAACAACACAGCAACCAAAAATCGGAATAAACAATGCCGAGATAGTTTGTGGATACATGCGAATACTTAGGAGTAAACATCAACGGTGCAGGAGACTGCATGTCAGAGATAAGGAAGAGATTGGCAATGACATATGGTAAAAATGCACGTTTGGAAAACATATGGAAAAACAACAAAATGGAAACAAAACTGCTAATGCTAAGAACGTTTATTTTCCCGGTTGCAACACACTACTGTGAAACATGTACCCTAAGTAAAACAGATGTAAAGGAGGTCAACGACCTTGAGATGAAATGATACAGAAAAATACTTAGAATATCATGGAAGGAAAATAAGAGAACCTCCGATATTATAAATAAATTGAATAATATAATGGAAGGAAAATAAGAGAAACGCAAACATTATAAACTTATTGAAGATGCCAGAGTGTTGGTCACTAAACACAGCAAAAAGAAAACTACACCTGTTTGGTCATATAGAGATACAATAGTTTAGAAAGACAAATAATGGAGGGAGGAGCACAAATGGCAGACCAAGAAGACGATTGACAGGCGATATTAAAGCTGACATGATTACATCGTTGGAAAATGCACGCCTTCACTGGGAGGACAACGCTCTGGAGAGAATACATCATATGACAAGGTCCAAAGCTTGGACTCACTAAGTGAAATTGGAAAATAAACTGTGGGACATCTGTGAAGACTTAATGATGCAGCTGGATTCATTATCTGCTTTTATAAATTGATGAGCATGGGAAACTGATCATAAAAGAAAGCTATGGGCGTTTACATTCCCTTTTATCCATTTTCATTGGACTGACCTAGAAGCCACTGGCTATTTTAAATGTAAAGTAAAGGTAACCTATAGCATTTAACTGCCGCAGGGGTGTGAGATATTAACGACCTCACATTTCAGATCTCTTCTATATGGAGTCGGTAGCCATTCCCTCTTCATCACAATTTTAATATATTTCAAGCTGAAGTGGTAATTAAACACTGGATAATTCCAACAGGAAGCCAGTTCTTCATTGTAACATGTGTGAGTAATCCTGGTGTTAATTTTGGCTACCTGTTTTGGTTAGCAATGTACTATTATCTTTTTTGTAATTATTGTTTTTTAAACATTTTTGTGATGTGTCTTGTCTTGTTTACTTATATTTTCTGTACAGTTGCCATTGGGTCTGTAAAGACAGTATAGTGTTTATTAGGCTGTGGTCTTATGTGTTTTAATGTGGTATTTAAGGCTATCAAATCTGTCTTGAAGTTTGAACAGAACTTTCATGTTGGTACGGATATATTAAAACCTCTTACCCGGTATTCGAAATCTGTAATTCTGGCCCTACGTATTTGACTTTGGCATTAGTAGCACTGGTTTAAAAAAAAAATGAAGTTGAAAGTTGTCTATAAGTTTTTAACTGAATTAGGAGCATTTTGTACCACTGAAGCCAAAAATTACAACCATTTTTCTCAATCAGGTCAGGTTTTTTTTCTAAATTGATTTTAAAAAATTATTCTCTCTGACTATAGCCTTCTATTCATAACTACATTTTGGTGATATTAGTAGTTGATTTATGTGTTACATTTCTGACATAAAAAGTATTTAACAGAATAGAATGTATTTATTAAATGTTACAAACATGGAATTATATAAATGAAGAGAAGACATTGAAAAAGGTAAGGACATGTAAATTATGTCATCACTGAGCAAAATTCAAGATATAAAATTTAATTTCTTAAACTTTTTCGAGTGCTCAGCAGCAGGGATGTCTCTCAGAGTCCAGCAGTAATCAGCCATCATTACTGCATCTTAATGTCCTTGATACCTGGTCTCCATCTCTTTTATGTCCTGATGGAAGCTCTCTCCCTACTCGTCACTCATTGATCCAAGATACTCGGGAAACCGATCCATATGCGAGAATAAATAATGCCCATTTTGCTCATGTTGTATCCAAGGTTTTTGAAAGCAGTCAGCATATTGTTGACAACTTCTTCATAGTTAATGGCTTTTGTGTTGCCCAAAAAAATTCTTCACAACTAGAACAAAGGCCTTCCATGCTTCCAATTCCAATTTGTTCATTGATTTTTCAAACTCAGGATTTCTGATGAGCTGATGAACTTGAGGACAATCAAAAATGCCACCTTTCAACCTCTCTATGGTTAATCCTGGAAAATCGTGGCACAAGTAAGTGAAGCAGCCACCATCCTTGTCCAGGGCTTTGGTGAACTGTTTAATCAAGCCAAGCTTGATATGCAGTGGTGGGAATAGTATCTTGTTTCTGTCTACCAGAGGATTGTTGACGATGTTCTTTGATCTACCCGGCACCAATTCTTCTCATGCAGGCCAGTCTTTCTTGGTATAGTGCTGAGACCTGTCCCTACTGGAAAGCCTCTCTTTGTAGCCAAACATGCACCCATACCCCCCCCCAAGTACACATCCATGTCTTTGAGACCTTTTATAAGTACAGATATCATCTCAGTAACACAACTGAGAAGAACTTGTGCTTTGTCAGACAGGCTATAGTCTGTCACGAGCTACCTGCTAACAGATAAAGAAATTATTCCGTCATCATCTTCTGTATTCGTTCTCAACTCCTGGAAATTAGAAGGATGTAGTTCAGAAGTCTGACTGTGTTGTATTATAATTTATATCTTAGGTGAGATATCTATGCCTTTGTCCCAATACATCTGGCAACATGCCTTATGTGTCACTTTCAACTTCTTTGGAATGGAACAACGAACTCCAACTCAGTTATGAATACTGGTTATGGAAAAATCTATAATTGATTTCCATCTTAATAAATCAGAGTGCAACAACTCACAGTTCCAGTTCAGTATTGATTTATCCGTCTCTTCGCATATCTATTATATTCCTCTTTGGGGAAAATAGTGTTAGGCCTATACTTTTCATTGGCCAAGGGTATACCTAGAAATGATGTGGTTACATCACTCTTGCCACCTTTACTTTTGCAAAAGATCTGGTACTCATTTCCTTAGACTGGGTTGATCTAGGAACCATTAGTAATTTTAAAAAATTTATATAGAAACATATTATTGCTATTAATACTATATCAGCATTATTGATTGCATATACATACAAGCACTGTAGACATCTACTGTGCACCTATGCTATCAATACTATACCAATCCCATTGATTACATATACATACTAGCACCGTAGTCATCTACTGTACACTAGTACTATCAATGTTATGCCAGCCCCATTGATTGCATATACATACAAGTACTGTAGCGATCTACTTTACACCAGTGCTATCAATACTATACAGTTCCTTTGAGTGAATATACAAACAAGCACTGTAGTCATCAACAGTACATCAGCAATACAATACCAGTATTTATATTTTAGTTCCTTTGAATGCAAATACATACAAGCACTATAACCATCTGTTATATTTCCATCACAAGTAATGATGACTATTTGTTACATCCATTTTATGAAATTCAGTCAGAGTTATGTCCTTAACTATGAGTTCATATATGGCTAATAAACCCTATTCTAGTGTCCGATCATTAGACAATTTGATGACCAATGTAGATGGGTTTTTAAAAAAAATTTATCCATGATTTTATTTTAGTGGGAGTGTCATGTAGCTCTATTTCATGCAGCATCTTCCCATGTATCTTTGTTTATTAATTCAGTGAGATCTTTAACAAGACCTTGTAGCACTTCTTTTGGCTACCTTGACAAGGCATGTCCTTCCACAACTCAGCATAGAGAAGTATTTAGGCAGGCGATGATCTGACATATGTACTACATAATCTGCCCATCAAACCTGTGTCTACATAAGAATAGTGCCAATGCTAGTGATACCAGCTCTGCTAAGGACAGTGGTGTCCAGCATATAACAGCACCGGAAGTACCACAGCTCTGTACACTTTCAGCTTAGTCTGTAGGTTAATGCCATTTCTATGCCACATATTTGCGTACAGCCTGCCAAAAGTGCTGCTTGCCTTGGAGATCCTGGTATATACTTCATCATCAACGATGGCATTTTTAATAGTGTACTACCTAGATATGTGAATCTATTCACAACTTTCAGTGCTATGCTATTTACCTTTATGCAGGGCTCCTGATAGATTTTGCCAGGTGCTGTTTGAGACGTGGCTTGTCTTCTCTGTATTAATAGTAAACTCAAAGTTGGTACAGGCTTTGGAGAATCTGTTTATGGTGATTTGTAGATCAGTTTCAGAGCTGGCATTTAGTAGTCATCAGCAAATAGAAGATCCCTGATGATGTGTAATTTGTGCTCAAGTTGTGGAAGGTTGAACAATTTTCCATCAATGTAATATCTGATTACTTCCAAGTAAAGTACACAACTCTAAAAACGTCATCCAACATAACAGAGAACATGACGTTAAATAGAGTAGGTGCTAATACATATGCCTGTTTATTTGCTAATACATATGCCCATTTGAGACAGGAAAAGATAACTCTCTATCATCCTGAACTCTAGTGTTCATTCCATCATGCAATTGCTGCACCATTGTGAGCAATTTGCCATAATCTTTCACAGATCCTCCATTTATTGTGTCAAATGCTTTTGAAATCTATGAATGATGTGTACAGGTCACAGTGCTGTTCTTGACAATTTTCTTGAAATTGCCTTTCAGCAAAGCCCATATCAGTTGTTTCACACTATTTTCTGAAACCACATTGGCTTTCAAATAATAATCCTCCATTAAGATGAGATTAAGGTGGTTCAATAGGAAATTTCTAGCAAATATCTTCTCGGCATGAACAGTAGAGAAGTGCTCAATGGTTATTACTGGATTGACAGTTTCCTTTGCGTTTATGCAGGTGTATAATAATGCATCCCTGAAATTTTGCGAGCTTAACTTTTCTATGACTGTTGGAAAATCATATGATATGTCTCAGTTAGCTTTGTATCACCATCAGAGCCATAGACATTATTACCAAATCCTTAAGGAGGGGGTTTATCATAGATATATTTTAAAAAATTGATCATTCATCTATTTTCGAGTGCAAATTACACTGTTTGACTGGAAATTTGAAGTTCTTTTTGTATAAAATCGCTACGGGAGGGGTTTTTACCAACGTTTTGGCTCATTCCTGGTATTAAAAGTCATGCTCAGACTTGTTAAGGGAGGGTTTTAACACCTCAACCCCTCCATGGGCCTGACCACCATACTTATTATAATTATATAGTCATGTAAATTATATTAGAACTATCAATTTCTATAAACACTATACCAGTCCCATCAATTGAATGTACATACAAGCACTATAGCTTTCAACTGTATAAACAGATACATTTATATCTATGTTGCATCACTTCCTGCGACTGCCACAATCTTCTTGTTATACTCGTCTGTATTCAGGCACTGCAGCATAAATTTGGCAACATCCTGACGGCATATGATATTCTTGGCTCCAGGGACATACAGACCAACATGTGCAAGTACCCTTGACCCTGATGATCACAATGAAATAATTTGAAATTACTAATTAAAAAATTAAGAAGATCTGGGGCAAAGTACATGGAAATTAAGCATTGAATATGCAAGTACTTGCTAGGTCAATATCACACATACTTATATATTGTTTAAATTCTGAGTTACATTTCCAGAATGCTCTCTATATAGTTGACCCAGCTATATAATTTGGTACATGATGTACATGACATGAGTTACAGAAGGTAAATACGGCGAGGAAAAGTATTGGCCCCATTAACTATAAAAAAAAGTGAGGCTTTGTACTCCGAGATGATAATCAAAGAACCTAGAGGTAGTACAAGTTTGTCACTTTTGTTCCTTAATCCAGGCAGTGAAGTTTTACTTTCAACTCCAGACATTGTTTCTTTACAATTCTCTGAATCTGGTGGTTTTATAAAGCTTTAGCAAGTTCCAGATAACTGTTTTACTCAATATGGTTGCAGTATACATTATCATGAGCAGTTTCCAACTCCGGAGAGGACTTTGTAATAACTTTCTTGCAATCTTGAGGCATACTACAGATAAAGCACTGGAAGTTCACATCAGAAAAATCTGAGATGTTGTACTCTGAGTTAAACTAAACATCACATTCCACATAAATTAAACATACAGCATTAAGTGCTGTAGAACAATGTTTTGTATTTGTGTGTTAGTCAGGACCGTAGATGAGAGGGGTTGACTGTTTGGGGGAAAAGTTCATCTTCCCTTCCTCAAGTAAATAGAATAAATTTAGCTATCCACACATCATAAAGTGTATGAATATCATATGTTTATTTAGGTTTGATGCCCGGAATTATGAACAATTAGCTCTTGTTTCCTATGCATGATTTGTATACTGGATTTGGGGGGGGGGAGGGGAAGGGGTCAAGATCAAGAACCAGAGCCAACACGGAAGGAGGCCAGGAACTCAATACACAATTTTTAAAATAAAGGCAAATCCCCAGGATGCGATGAGATATCAACAGAAATGATCCAGCCAGGCGAATTAGAAAGTGTCCTTATATACCATAGCCTATGTTACAAGATCTGGAAAACTGGTATATGGCCAAAGGACTGGAAAAAATCAGTTTATATCCCATTACCAAAAAATGGTAACCTACAATTATGCACTAACTACAGCACTATTGCTTTGATAAGTCAAGCTAGTAAAATCTAGTATCACAATGAAGAGAATGAAAAATAAGATAGAAACAGAAGTTCATGAGGCACATGCAGGTTTTCGATCTGGCAGAGGCATCAGAGACTATATCTTCAACATGAGAATCATTATAGAAAAATGCAAGGAATTTAATATAAACCTCCGGTCGATATATTATGTTTCATTGACTACACCAAGACGTTCAATTGTGTTCAACATGGGATTTTCTTCAGCATTCATTCTCAAACTCCTGCTTTAATTCTATCATAGCAGGACCATGGTCCTACTAGATTTCCAGCAGGATGTAGTCCAGAGAATGGAAATGCATTGGGTCGCCATTTTATTTGCACCAATGGCCTGACGCATCTGTCTTCAGCGGATGGGATTTTCAAAACATCTGACATATTTAATAGCGATGCTGTACCATGAACATGAGGCAGCAGTAAAAGTGGACGGAACAAAAATAAGAATGGTTTAATGTACAGAAAGGAGTTAGACAAGGATGCACACTATCACCGTACCTGTTCAACATCTACGCTGAAAACATAATGCAAAACGTAAAAAACGTACTGACTTCCAGCCACTTACCATAGGTGTTCAGCAGATCACAGAATCAGATATGCTAACAACACAGTTCTCTTAACAACAAACAGAGACAGTCTAAAGCAAATGTTACTATTAAAAAAAATGAAATCCAAAACCTGATATGAAAAAAACAAATTATTAACAACAGATAAAGTGAAAGTATGACCAAAGATAATAATTTACAATTTAGAACCAGAGGACATAACATATTTAGGCACAAATAGAAATAGCTCAGGAGACTGCACTGTTGAAATCCGATAAGAATTGCAATGACGATACTGAAACTTGCACAAATGAAAAATCTTTGGCACTGTACCAGCAGCAAAGCCAAACTTTGCATGATCAGAACATGCATATTTCCAGTGGCAATATACAGTTGTGAGGCATGGACATTAAATAAAACAATAGCAAAGAGAATAGCTACTTTTGACATGAGATGCTACAGAAGAATTTTACATATACCATGGAAAGCTAAAACGACAAATCAAGAAATGTTAATATTAATAAACATCGAAGAAGGCTGGCTCCTTAACAACATCTTAACAAGAAAGTTATGTTTTTTAGTCATATAAAGAGATATAACAGCAGATATAACAAAGATTAAAAGCTGAAGGTAGAGTTAACGGCAACAGGGGAAGAGGGCGCTCAAGACGACGATTCGTGCAGTGACGATGGATCAGATTGCTTAAACATGTCTCTAGCTGCTGCAGGTCAAATCACCCAGAATCGCGAAGTGTTCAGAGAATCCATAAGAAAAACCACATTCTGGAAAGAATATGTCACATGTGAGAGAGCTGTTAGTTCATTATTCATGTTTCTGAGCCTATATTAATGTCGAATTTTATAATTCTCATTTTTAGTTTGTAATTTGTTTAGATGTCAATATTTTCCTCATATCATTAAATATCTTTTTTTTAGCCATTATTATTCTCCTTTTAACTTCTGTCCCACATCTATCATTGTTTGTGATTATAATTATTTGTCCAAGATATTGGTAATGATATACTTGTAGTATCTATTCCTGTATTTTTATGTTTAGCAACTATTCCTCTGCAAATTTGCAGATTTTCATGGTTTTTGTTTTTTTTAATGTTTATATCTAGTCCATATTCTTTATTTTATTTACTGACTTGATCTATTAGTCTTTATAGTTCAATGGTAGGTCACAGTATTACTATTATTTTCTCCCCTTTTGCACTCTGGCAACACTGAGCAAAGTACTTAAGAATCGACAGAGTAGAGACACAATCAAATAGTGCGTGAGTGAAATATTCTTTAACAGCCAAACTAAGTCAAAATGTGGTGTAAGGAAACTAATGATGATGTTGTTCCTCCTCCGCAAGCGAAGATGAGCATGGCATGAAAAACAATGAACATGTGTGACAAAAAATGATGAAAAAAACATTGGCGTTTGTCTATTTTGGTTTAGGTTTGTGAGTTTGTAGATGCCCGAGGAGTTTAATTTGTGCCAGGAAAGGTCTATTGTAGTGTGTGCATGTGTGCAGAGGGTTCAGAGTAAGAATGTTTTCTGATCTTTCCTTCCTTTTCTGTCTCTGGTAGATTGTCTTTAGTGTTCACTCTTGTTCAAATTTTGTGATGCCATCAGTGATGGCAAAAACATGTACCGTTAAGATCCGTGTATAAACTGAGAATTTTTTGACAAAAATCAGAGATGACTTCATACTCCTCGTGTTATATTTGAGTAAGATCAAATTTTAAAAATATTACGTCCAAATCACAGTAAAAAGGAAAAAAACACTGTTTAAAAAAAAATGCTAGTGACAACTCACATGTCCCGATATATTAAGCCAGGATAAAATGACTAGGGCTCACCAGCAATCTAGAGCGTACTTACCATAATGCTAGGCCTCTATTTACATTAATTTCTATATATCATACAATATTTCCTTCGAATCTCCAATATTTCTTGATAAACAGTACATATATTTCTATCATAACGGTTTCAATTGATCATCGAAATTGGTCAGAAAAGTATACCAGTATCTGATGTTATTTATTGACCGAAATACGGTAATGGTCTGTGAAAAAACAAATGAAACACAGTAACCTAAGCTGATTGGTAGCCTAGGCCTAGTTTTGTTTGTGTAGGGAAACACAACTACCAGTAGTCTAAACACTGTCACACTCTTTCTTGTTGCAGTAAAGCAAATGTTACAACAGTTACTGACCGTCTACTAGGCTATAAGACCTGTGTAAAGAAAATTAAAAACACCTCAAAGGCAGATTTTGAGTATTTCCGTGCATGTCGCTGGTCGGTCTTGCCAATTTTTAACATGGGACTCCAAGTATATAAATATTGACCAAGACAATAATCAGAAACATAAAGAATTAAGTCCTAATTAATTCTGTACAGAGGTCTCTTCTACATATAATGGTCTTGCACAAACACATCACTTTTTTTTACATCCAAAACTTTGCTGCTTAGGCAGTGTTGGAGGGAGGGGGATGGGGAAATCAATAGTGAAACGTGCACCCACCAAGACTTCCAGAATTGGCAGAAAATTAGCTTAATTGTATAAATTACTATGTAATCTGAAACATTGAGCTCATAGACTGATATAGTTCATTTATCAACTTTGCACACAAAACAGACAAGTTAAATTAATTTTCTTTAGACTACCAGTGGATGGGTCATTTGTCAGTCGTGGAGGACGCACAACAGTATAGTTGATATCACTGCAGTCACTGAGCAAAAAATCTTCAAACAATTCCATATCTCTGACAAGGTTTCTTAGGAATACAGGTTTTAAAACCCAGCGCCAGAAGAATGGAAGACCAGGATCATCTGAGGATTTTAAGGAATATGTTCTATTAGTGATTATGAATTACTAATACTAAATAGTTTAATTCTTTTTTAGAACAACCAACATTACATTTTCAATTAATAGTAATTTGTGTTCCTATTTCTAAGACAAGAGAAAAGTATAGACGAGCACAGTTTGCACTTAATCAGGGCCAGAACTCACAATGGCCAAGATTTCATTTCACATCTCCATGGGGCATTCTATTACGATTTCTCTGGTCAATGAAGCAAGGAGCAATATAACACCTGCTGAAGACTCATGAATATGGAATGTATAGTACAGTCATTTTATAACAACTTTCAAAATGAGAATGGAGATCGAGGCAGCTATGGCAGCCCTAAAATGAGTTTCTAAAACAGTGGTAGTTTTGGGCAGATATTGTGTTGGAATCTAAATCCATAATCTTCATGATTCAAATTAGCAGGGTGTGCTATGAGTCTATCTATCTATCTATGTCCCTTCAGCATCAAATATGGTGCATAAGGCAGAAACAAGTGCTCTCCAATTTGAATGATGTGATGCTAGTGTGTGTTGTTCTTGCATGTTATTGAGACTCATAGATATATCCTCTTTGATGGTTTTTCTGCAGAGTTTCTCTAGGTCTTTCTCTTTTTCTTTTGCCATCTGGTAACAATTTTAGTGCTTGCAGTGGCAGTCTTTTTTTTCATTCACTCTAAGTATGTGATGGTCAGCCTATGAACGGAGTAGACATACTCAGTACTCTTTGTAAATCCGTTCTATCAGAGGTATGTTCTCTTATTTTCTTGTATGACTTGATTTCTTCTAAGCCAATATTTAAAATATTTTAAAGACATTTATTTTTAAATGAATTTAATTTCTTCTCCAGTGCTTTTGTTATTTTCCAGCTTTTGCAACTATATGTTAATACAGTGGAGTTTAACAGTCTTAGTTTGGTATATTTACTAATTGTTGTTGAATTCCAGATGTTTGGTTGTTGAATGCCCTCAATGAAAACACAATTATGGTAGAAATCTATTTTGTTGTATCTCCATATTGTGTTCTTTTGTTGCCCAAATAGAAAAAAATTATCAACTGTCTAAATTGTTTATATTAAAATTGAAGTTGGTAAAATTCTTGGAAGTATTAACTTGAAGGCCAATTTGTTCTGAAATATGACAAAGTCGATTCAACATATCTTGTAGCTTATCAGAAGTTGGACTGTATAAAACCCAAGCAGCAACCAAATCTAGATCACTAAGATATTCTATCATCTGTCCATTTTATACAAAAATGTTCAATTTGGGCATAATTTTTCATAAATCAGTCTATATAGTCAAGCTAAAAACCAATGGCGACTTAATGCAGCCTTGTTTGAATTATGTTTTTTATGTAAAACCATTCAGTTTTACTCTTGTTTGTTCCAGCATCCTGTTTGTTTATTTGTGTTAATTCTCAAACTCTATCTCTCTTGTTGAAGAACAGTAGTCCTGCTAGATTTCTGTAGGACGTTGTCCAGAGAATGGAAGTGCATTGTGCCGCCATTTTAATTTGCACCATCTGACACATCTATCTGTGGCGTGTAACATCTTGTTTGTGCTATGAGTAAATAGAATAAATTGGAGATTCACACTTTCAGGGGTTTACAAAGGATATTTTTACTTGTTCTGGTCATGCTGGAGTTCTGTGTAAGTCTTAGCTTCAATATTTTGTCACATGCGGAATGGACATAGATTCCAAGGAAAACAAAACGTAAAAAGAAGAAATTTGTTTTGGATCACAAACCTTTAGTTCCCCATGCTGTTACAGCCACAAATCGATTGACACCAACTTCTCTCATGGCAGCAACAACTGATTCCACAGATTTGGTGTACACATCACAAGGCGTATTTCTACCACCTTTACCTCCTAAGGTAGACAGCACAGCGTCACATCCTTTCATATGCTCTATCAGTTCTGATGCCTCGTATATGTTACCTTTAACCACCTTTATAAACAGACAATAATAGATGCAAATAATCAATATATTTCATATCTAACAGTGACATTAACTTTGAATGTAAGACAGTTGTAAAACATATTTATTTCTATCTTATTATGTCATTACCTTTTAACATAAAACAATTGTAAAACACACATTTTCTTCATATCTTACTGTGGCATTACCTTTGAATGTAAGACAGTTGTAAAACACCTACAGTATCTACTTTCTATATGTAAGACAGTTTAAAAATGAATTTGGTTGCTGTAGTTGTTTGGTATCTCCATAAAGATTGCAAGAGGGATTTGGTAGTAGTAGTTGCTTGTGGAGATCGTCCTGTGTTAGTTATTGGTTATGAAGTCCTTGCACTCTGAACAAATTCATAGGTGCTCAGTTTACCCCAGTAGATTTTAAAGTTTATGCATTCTCATGGCTTGCTGGTTAAATACACTCATTACTCTACCCTACAGGTGTTCAGTCTTATTTGTGTCATCACATTAATACTGAATTATTCAAATCACAGTATTTGTATCCAACAGGTAATCAATCATTAAGCTTCATCTTCTTCTGTGTTTCTCAAACTCCTGTTCGTTAGTAGGATGTATTTAATAAATATCATTGTGCTATGGTTTACAGCTTGACTGTGATGTCTGTGCCTTCCAGTCTGACCTGACCCATCCAACTTCAGAATGGCTCGTGGGTCACTCTGACCTATGCAATGAGATAGCCAACTCCACAACCAAACCAACTAATCACTTCGTACAGCATGCATGGTGAGTCAGTGTTGCTATTCTTTACTTTCCTTTCAAGCCCAGGCAAAACTCTTCATATCCACTGAGCCACTAATAGTGACATTTTGGAGACCCATTATGTCAAAGTTGCTCAAATCGACATTTTTATATAAAACATTTCTATCATGACTTATAAACATCACCACATCCATAAAATCGTACAAACAATTCCTATTTGTGGCAGTTCCTTTCGAGAATAGATCTATATTGATAAGCATGCAACATTTACAGTAATTCATTTTGATTTTGACCAACATTTTCATATAAACAGGTGTGTTTACATTTTGAGTTTGTGTAACTTATTAGTATATTTATTTAAAGTAATGGAATCTAGACCTTTGCAATGTTTGCCAATTAGTCAGACATTGGAAATGTTACAAAATATTTTAGTTAATAATTCTGACATTAGCTTTGATGAGTCACGATGGTCTGGAATTGTTTCGATATGATTTTGATGAAAGTTCTGGTTCAGAGTTAAGTGGTGATGAAGCTAAGGAGGCATTTCCTCTGTACTTCCTCTAGTACTAGTACTGCAGGAACATCTAATTCTAAAAAAAAGAGAAACAGAAAAGAAACAAAGCATGCTGCGCAAGATAGAAAAGAACATGCCGAGAAAGGAATGGGTTGCACTATTGAACAACTAAATTGTACAGAGGATTACATGAATACACTGCTATGGTCATACTAGAGTCAGAGGAAATTAAAGAGCTGACTCACTGGCAGGAAATGCTGTGGCTGACTTCACAGTACTGAGAAGAGATAAAGCTGACTTAATTAAAACAGTAATAACAGTAATATCACAAAATTAAGATGTTGACAATGAGACTGAAAAGGCACAGATACAAATAATAACTGAATTTTATGTAATTAGAAGTGAGGGAAGAAAATATACTCTTTTTTGGAAAGAATCAAAGATATGTAATCAATACCAGACTGGAACTTTGAGTCTACATATACTTGAATGGCTGCCGGAAAGGAGAGTGGAGCACTTATGAGAATGCCCCATGTGCTAAGATGCTGGTTTCTAATCATGAATCAAGAATCTTCAGCATTTGATTGCCTCAGTCAGCCATTGACAGGGGATATCATTGATTGTTATCGCCTGTGTGTTGCCGGGCCCGAAAGGGGAGCAAAGAATAGCAACACTGTTACCTTCCACGCATGTCGTAAAAGGTGACTACGGAGGTTATGGGATGGAGTTGGCTGTCACATCCCATATAGGGTCAGTGACCCAAAGCCATGCTGAAGTCGGATGTGTCAGGCTGAAAGGCGCAGATATCGCAGCAATGCTGTAAACCATGACACAACGCATTCCATTCTCTGGACTACATCCTGCTAATCTGCAGGAGTTTAAGAACGAACGCAGAAGAAGAAGATTGATTGTTTAATCATTTATATCAATGAATATGCAGAGTTTAGGATCAGGGAAAGATATACAATTATGCTTATATGACTGACATAAAGGACTTTTTCAAATCTTGGAAGCCTGTAACCTGAGATGAAATCTGGTTCAAATCCTGTTTACTGCATGATTTTTCTTAATTAATAATTCTTCAATGCATCTATATTATATTGTTAATTTACTCTGTTTTATGAACTGTAAAACTTATTCATTCATTCATTTTCCTTTTGCGCTGAAGTTAGCGCATAGGGCAGATCTCTCCAATTCTGTCTGTTCAAAGCTATTCTATGCAGTTCTTGAATAGTATAGATATTGATTGTTGTACTTTCTCTAAGTATTGTTCTTCTGAGTGTTTCTTTTGGTCTACCCCTGGCTCTTTTGCTTGTAGGTATCCATTCAAGAGATTGGTGGTGTATTCTGTTGGTGTCTGCGCGTAGGACATGTTTATTACTTTAAAACTTATTACTTTAGTCTATTTTGTGAACTGTAAATGTATGACTTTAATCTGTTTTGTAAACTGTAAAACTTATTACTTTAGTCTCTTTTTGTAAATTGCAAAACATTACTTTAGTCTGTTTTGTGAATTGTAAAACTTATTAATTTCTGTTTGTGAACTGTAAAAATTACTACCATACTTTCTGTTTGGGAACTGTAAAACTGATTATTTTCTATTTTCAATTAATACCTATTGTTAAATAGTTATACTGCAGATTCATCAATTGTCATAAGATAGAACTGAATGTTTCTCATGCTGTCATGATATTCATTGATAGGACTAACCTTCAATTGGTCACTTTGTGTGGTCAATTTCTCTGGGCTTCTGACAACAGCAATAACTTCATGATTCTGAGCAAGAGCCTCATTGACCAATTGTTGTCCAGTTGGACCAGTTGCACCCAAGAGAAGTAACCTCATGTTTTGTGTTGAACTTGTTATGATGACCCTAAACTGGTTATAATGTTCAATTAATTATTCATAGGAAAGATTATTCAGAATTTTAATAAAGAATATAAACTAAAACTAAACAGAATCAATGTCATTGCACCTAGGAAACCCCATAGGTGTTGAAGTTATTTTACTATAGAAAAGTGCAAGCTGCAGAAAAGTTACATTGCAGTTCTGCATCACTCCTCCCCCACACCATAAAGTTTGAGTACAGTACCCATTTCTTAAGAGATTTGATGTTTAAGTAAGATGTTGATGTTTTTTTATTTGCATAGTTTCTGTTGTTTATGTTAATCCGCATGTTGTATTTATTGCATATTCTTGATAGTGAGTTTGCAGTTTTTCTTCGTCATCATATATAACGCTTTGATAGTCAACGAAAAGCAGTTCGCCGAGTTCATTGTTGAGTTGTTCATTCTCTGTTGCTTCATTATATATCTCATTTTTTGTTTCTTTTATAATTCTGTCTATGTAGACGTTGAATAGAATAGGCGACAGCACACATCCCTGTATGACTCCTGTTATTGTTGTGAAGGTTCTCATACTCCATCTGTTTCTCTCACTTTTCTTTGGCTTTTTTTAATAATGCTTTGATGTTGTGCAGTAGTTGTCCCTTGATTGTGTATATTTCTAGTGTTTCCTATAGTATGTCTCTGTTTATTCTGTCAAACAATTTTTCTTGGTAGACAAAGATGGTTTCGCTTTTTGTCATATATAATAGCTTTCTCGCTTAGTTGTTTAAGGGTAAATAGTGCATCTGTGCGTCCTGCTACTCTTCTGAAACTCAGTTGAAACTAAACTGGGCTGGACTTTGTTGTTATTCTATGGTGTGTCTTGTTCTTTATTCTAGTATTTTAGCGTATATTTTCCCAGTGTGGCTGAGTAGTGAGATGCCGCGATAAGTTTCACATACTCTTTTGTTACCTTTGTTTTTCCATATTGGAACTATAATTGAGTTTTGTCAGTCATCTGGGACTCTATTTTCTTACCATGATATCGAAAATATTCTGTTCAACCATTTCACACCTATCATTTGCTTCGTTTAGTATTGCATATGCCCTGGTAATTTATTTTTTAGCCTATTTTAAATTGCTTTTTCTATTTCTTGGTATAACATCACTAGCTCAGGTGTTTCTTGGTCTTATATTGTGTATATGTATTCTACTGTAGTATTCAAGTTGTATAGTTCTTGGAAGTATTCCTTTCATTTTTATTTAAGATTGGATTACCCTCTTTTGTGTTTATTATTGTTGTAGGGTCATATCTTTCATCTCTTATTCTCATTGAGTTCACGTTCTTAAAAAATTATTGTGGGTTTGTCCTACATATGTGGACTAGACTTTCCCGGTATTTAGTCTATGAATTATCTTTGACTTTTTTTATTGCATGTTTGGCTTGTTTTCTGGTCATCTTGTATTGTAGGTAGTTGTATTTTTGTTTGGACTTTAACCATGTGTTGAAACATTTCTTTTTGTTTTTAATGGTTTTGTGTAATTCTTCATTCCACAGTGTTGTCTTCTGTCTGTATTGTTCTTTTTCACCACATATATCTTTAAAATTGTTTATCATATGTGCTTTGAATGTCTCTCATTCTTTCTCGAGGCTATATGTTCGTTCAGGTAGTAAAAAATGTGCCTTAGACATCTCTTGTAATAGTGCACTTTGAACTGTCACTCCTTCAGATTTAGGATAGATTCATTGTCTTTTCTTCTTACTTTCTTCTGTGGTATTGTTCCTGGTCGGCATTTTTTTCAATCAGTATGACAGGTCTATGGTCGGTGTCTATATGTATGTTTGGTCTGACCTTTGTATCTATGATATCTTTCATTTGTTTCAGTCTTAAGATGATGTAATTGATCTGGGATGCTTGTTGTTGTAAGTTGTCCAATTTGTACCAAGTTTTAGTATGGCTCTGTCTGTGTTGGTGGAAGGTGTTTGTTATTGTGAGTCTCTTTTCCATACATAAGTTTATGGGTGTTCTCCGTTGTTGTTACGAACTGTACTTGTGTTCCCCCTTTTTCTTTCTTACTCTTCCATTAAAGTCACCCATGATGCATAATTTATCACTGTATTTGATTTGATTAAGTTCATTCATCAAGTGACATATTCTTTCCAGAACGTAGTCTTTTGCTATGGATCTCTTGAATTCTCCGCGGTCTAGAGCAAGTTGCCCTGCATCTTCTAGTGACATGCGCAGGCATTCTTGAATGTCTTTTGTCCAACGGTGTCTTGGTCGGCCTTTGCCCCTGTTGCCTTCTATCAGTACAATAGAAAATTTATTAAGTACAATAGAAAAATCTTCGAAAAATTAGATAATTTCTTCTTCGTTTTTGTCGCTGCATGGTGCATAGATTTGTATTATTGTGCTTGTGGTTTCTTGTTCCATTATTTGTATTGTTATTATTCTCTCTGAAATGTATTCTACATTGGTTGTGAGTCAGGCTTTGTTCTGATGTAAAAGGAACCCTTCTCTGTTCTTCTTCTTCTGCGTTCAGATTCTGTGGTCATGTTATATTGTCAGACCTGTCATCATAATTAAGTCCACCTTCTTCTCCAGGTCAGAGCGCTTGCCCCATAGCTTTTGCCTCAAGTCTGTATCCTCTGGCCAGGCCTGCTGTCTCTGCTCTTTGTATGTTGGGCAGTCCTGAAGTAGGTGTTCCGGATCCACATGGGCATTCATCTGTGTATGAGATCCTCAATCTGTAAAGGTGATTCAAGTCTGCAGTGGCCTGTTCTAAGGCAAAATATTATGGTCTGTTGATATCTTTGGAGGTGATGTGTTGCATCATGTTTGTCTTCCATTTCCATTTGTTTCTTCCACTTTGCTGTGTATGTGTTCTGGCATATTGTTTTTGCTGCTCTGTAGGACAGTGGGTGTCTGTGTTGCTCCATTTCACTTCCTGTTTTTAACAGGGCATCCACTTTCTCATTTCCCATGATTCCACAGTGTGATGGTATCCACTGAAGGGCAATAGCTGATGATTTTTGAATATGTCTTAGCTCATGTCTGATGTTGTGCAGAAGGTTTTCATTTCTGTTGCTCTGGATTGATTCCAGAGTAGGAATCTTCAATCTGTGAATATAGCTATCTTCTTTGGTCTTGGCAGTCCTGGTTCGGTGAAGACTTTCAGTGCTTGATAGAGTGCAACTGCTTCAGCTCTAACGTTATAGGAGTATTTCCCAGTTGGAAAAGCTTTTGATATTGTCTTCCCATTTGAGTCTTATAAAAATTCCACCTCCTCCATTCCTTACTACTCCCTCTGCCAATCCATCTGTATAGACATGTGTCCATTCCTTGGGATTGTATTTTATTTCTATCATCTCTAGTGTCAATGCTTATAGTTGATGTAGACTGGTATTCTTTATTAATAATTCCAGGAACCTGTGTTATTATAGAGATATTATGGAGGCTATTCAAAATCCATTAGTGTTCCAATTTCATTTCAATTTAATCTTCATGTTGTTGATGGAGATGGTTGAAAATGTGACAGAAGCTAGTTCTCTTCAGCCTGCTTGTGGTTGATCTAGAAATTTGGGTAAGCATCGGGTGGTTTGGCATGTGCTTAATTTTTTCCCACTCCTTCTTCTCTTCTGTCATCCAGTGGGCAGATGTTTACATTTTTTTCTATATCATGGATTGGAGTGGTTTTCATCCCTCCTGAGGTAAGTCGAGTCCTGAATTTTGTACTTATAGGCGATCAGTATTTGTTTTTGATGCTGGATAGTTTCCTGGTTGCTTTTTGCTCAGTGGTTATTAGGTGTGGTTTCCAGGTGAGTCGCTTGTCTAGTTTGACTCCGAGATATGTAGAGTTCTCCACATGTATTAATTCACTTCCATTTATTTTTAGATTTACTTTTTCTTGGTGGTTTGAAAGTGAGAAGATGGTTGTCACAGTTTTGGAAAGGTTGTTCTAGACTCCCTAGTCAGATGCCCATTCACTTAGGGTGAATGGGTCAAGTGCGATCTTCATCCTGATCTTTTCAGCGGATAGGTTGCCTGCCACACTCCAGGCAGCAAAGTCATCTACCTTCTCTGTGTTTTGCTTTCTCTTGTGGGTTCACCCCGCTAAATATTAATACATAGCTATTTAATATTTGTTTAATGTTGTTTCTTTTTTTTCTTGTGTATGCTATGCCTATTATTTCTATGCTTGTTTCCCCCATTAATGTTACTAATTCTGGTATTTTGTCACATAGGCCTATATATATGGATAGAATAATGAAAGAAGCTATTATTCTACAAGAGGAAAATACAATCAATGTAGACAACTAAGTAGATGAAAACATAAGTGAGATTAATGAACTTCTATTCACCGATGATCAAACCCTGATATACAATGACGTAGAAAACTGCAAACCAACATAGACACATTGTCAACAGCTTGCAAGAAGTATAACATGAAAATCAACATTCAAAAGATAACGGTATGAAAATCAGCAAGACACCAACATAAATATATATTACAATAGATGATTCAGCAATGAAACAAACAAAAGAATTCAAATATTTAGGAAGCGTTTTTTTCTCTCCAGAAAATGGGAAACTATACAGAGAAATAGAATCAAGATGCAATAAAAAAAACACAGTGACATATCAACTTTCACCATTACCCTTTATCAAAAGATCAATATGAACATAAAGAGACATAATATCTACAATTTTCATACTAACACTTTATTACCAGTTTAAAACATGGTCTTTAACAACCTTGCAGCAGAGAAAAATCATCACCTGTGAGATAAAGTGTTTGAGATAAGCAGCTATAGTTACCAAACTCGCCAGAGTAAGAAACAAAGATATCAGAAAAAGAGTAGGAATAATATCATGTATCAAATATATAGAACGTCAGCAGATAAAGTGGTTTGGTTGCTTTGATGAGAATGGACCCAAGTCAGTTACCTCTGAGAGCTTATAACAAACGATCATCTGGATACAGAGCCAAGGGGAGACCCAGAGTTAGATTGATTAACATCACAACCACCCTCCACAAAAACACAGACTTAGTATGACTCAGGCATCACATCTGACCTTGAACAGAAACTTACAGCTTCCACCCCAAAGCTTAAAAGCAAGTGTGGGTGCTTATCAACCAGCTTCCACATGAGGTTAGACAAATATACAAAATGAGACAAACATCATTCATGACAAGACAAGTAAATTAGATGTAAATGTAGATAGTGTTAACGAACTTGTACTTCTAAAATTTAAACACATAAATAAGATGAAACTTTAAGCTGACTACAACTTTCTTTAAACAGTAAAAAAAGTTGATAAAATTACAGAATAAGTCTTCACTATGCTAATAGCACACATTGTTTACATTTTTAAGCACCAGACGTCACGGATTTCATGTAAAACCAATGAAATTATCGAAAGTAATGGATACCGCGACGTCACATCTCCCTACACAAAGACATCAAGAACACTTATAATTATAATTTTGATAATTAATATATTTTTTCATTTATAACTAATCCTAACCCTTACCCCCATCCTTAATGTAAATTCTAATACGAAATTCAATTAATATACCTTAATTTTAAATACAAATTTTACTAATCACGCTGCAAAGGTTGGGTCATTATGACCGTCATACCTAACTTGAAACTAGAACAAAGGTCACAGTGAAGACTTATACCGTAGTTGCGCCGAATTATGTTAGTGTTTTTAAAAGTATTATGATTGAATTACTAACCTAAAAAACGAAACCGTATTATAGTTTATAGTATTGTATACTATGCCGTATTACTTCATTAGTAACGACATAAACACTGTCAACTCTTGCCTTACACTTAAACTGGTGTTCAGCGAAACTTAGGTGCATATATTCTATTTATAAACTATGCCGTCTCAACGGGTTTATATAAAGCACTTGTAATTTTAAGGATGGCCCATGCGTATTTTACACCAAACACGTTGCTCGTGTGTATTGACATTGGAAAATGTGCAGCGTAGCGATATAACCCCATTGCCTTGAACTCTGAGCGGCGTTAGTTTCGTGTAAATATGCATGTAGACTATCTATCAGAGGCGTAACTGTCGTTCGCTTTGAGTGGTACTTCATTTAGTGCTTCACGCCATGCTTGTTGCAGTTTGAAAATTTCTTCAAATATTGGTTTCATGTAATTTATATACGTACACGTATTATTTCTGAAGTTATAAATATAAAATTAGTGAATGTTTAGTTCCTTCAAACATGGAAATAGTAAAACGTATAGTAGACCAAATAAGCAAATAAAATATTTTGGACACATTAAAAGGCGTGACACATTATTGAAGACCTTACTTGAAGGTAAAGTCAAAGGGAAGCGAGCAAGAGCTAGGCAGAGATACAAGTGGTAGAGTAACATCACAAGATGGACAGGTTACAGTCTAGCAGAACGCACCACCAAGAGACATGGGATGAATGGCTGGCCAACCTTCGTTGCAGAGACGGCACTGGATGGTGATGATAGTAGACCAAAAACCGAAAATTTGGGGTAACTGGTACACTTTTTTACGTGATTCAGTTGAGGAAATGTCTGAACATAGTTGCCCATCTGTTAAGAAAATAGAATTTCAGGAACAATATAGGCATATTGACAAGAGACACAGCACAAACTCTCACAATGCATTTAGGCATATGTTAATGGATTTAAATCAATGGGGACAGTGCCGGTCTTAGGCTGTTGCAACCTATGCGGCCGCAATGGGCCCCGCACTACATAGACCCATAAATTCATATTAGAATGTATTTTATCATCATCTTCCCTACCCAAACTGGGCCCCGCGCAATCCGTTTCGCACTGGGCCCCGCAATTGTTAGGGACGGCCTTGAATGGGGACATTAGCAGCTGTTTTGTAAGTGAAATTACGTAAAAATCATTTTTTTTTCTCTTTTACTCAAAACTGTTTTTATTGACGTTAAAATTCAAAACATCCTATCTCTACAAATTATTGTTGGGTTACTAACATTTGGCATGACTATTCGTAACCATATAACACATGTCCTGTAGAAGAATGGTTGCTGTAAAGTGAAGCTAACAAATTTTCCATGTGTATAAGATTTTACAAGTAAGTAAATTTATGTGCTTTTGGAATATTCAAAAATAAACAGTTCACACAAAACAAAAACAACCAATCTGTTAAATGCAAACCAACGACAATATAATCCAGCTACAGGACCTCAAAAGTCCAGTGAGGAAAATATAGCTATGTCAAATATGAACACCACCAGTAAATTTGGTAATGAGCTATTGTGCTTAGAAGATATAAGCTATCTTTAGTAGTATCACGTCATATTGGTATCTAACTTACAAATTCTTGAGACTATTGTCTCGATTGGTCCGTTCTGGTGACCTTGTGTGCACGGTTTGAATGGCTGGATGAAATAGCATCTTTTTGGAGATGCGCTTAGTCAAGTACTGAAGAACGCGTGTTCAATAGTTGCTAGGCGATTTGTTGCCGTTGAACGGACTGGTTCAATTCCCGTTAGTCTCAAGAATTTTTAAAAATTGTCCTCTGGCTTCCTACTTAAATTTACTTATCTAAGTTACATAAAATTTCAAAATTACGTCGCAAGTTATAATCTCCTAGAGTCCAACTCTATTTAATATTGTTAAAACCAACAAATATTGTTAAAATTATTCTTAATTTATACGTTTCAAAATAAGGGCCATTGTGGGGTATTCTACTTAAAATGTTCTTTAATTCATTCCAAGTTTGGGGATCTCCTTCACAGAGTGGTTAAGCAATTTGCATCGTGTATTGAGGGGCGAATGACACATGTTGAGAGGTGCAACGGTGGACTACCCTAGCCTGTGACAGCTTTCATATCTGTCGCTAAGCGGGAAATGTGTACTGACTCTATGCCGAGACGGTTTGTCTTTCACGTCTATCTTGCACGAGGTGTTCCGCAGCTAGTGAACTTGTCTCGTGTAATTAGACGTATTGTGCCCGTCGGGTACTGAACCTTTTCTCATTCGCGAGCCTGGTTCCGAAATAGGAACTCGACAGAAGAGTTGGGTTCTGACTCGTTCGCCCTGCTTAGCCGAAGTGCTATTCACCACCCTCGTGAATCCCTTGTCCAAGTCTGCGTCTATACACATTTAGGAGCTTCGGGACCAACATTTTGGTTCTCAAGCTGAATAGAGCTTGTCTCCTTGGACGGTTGTGCCTGTGCCCATAGGGTACTGAACTTTTTCTCGCGAGCATGTTTCCGGTATAGGAAAAGCCCGACAGTAGAGTTGGGACCCGGCTAGGATCACCGGTAACTAGAAGATTGTCTCGAGCTAACAACACTTTAGTTCCGATTTCCTTGAAACGTTTTCCGTTCTCTTTGCACATGAAAGACAAACCGTCTCGGCATAGAGTCAGTACACATTCCCCGCCTAGCGACAGATATGAAAGCTGTCACAGGCTAGGGTAGTCCACCCGAAATATCAAAGCATGCCGAAATCATCATGCGCCTACAAAGCGCATAATGGTGGCACAACGTAACAGCGCCCCCGGCGGAACTGGTGAATATCTGTGCTGATTATTATGGAACGAACGTAAAACAAACAAACATATGGTGAAAGGCACTTACTATCCTCTTTGCCTTTTGTATTTCGAAGTACCTGAAACAGCGCATTGGCACCTCATGCGACAATTTGCCCTCTTTGTTGGATGCTATCCCCATGAATCGCGAGAGATTTGCACTATTTCCTATGTGCAGTGAGATGATTTCTCAGAGCTTGCTTTTGCCTATTTTTTTTTTAAACAAACAAAAAACGGCTGCGTGATAGTTGAAACGTGGTTTTGACCCGCGTAAGCTGATGGCTATATTAAAGTACAGTTCCGTAGATAAGCTTACGCCTTTTGCATAGGGAAGGAAAGGGGGCCCCTTGAAAAAAAACTGTTTTTTGCGACTATACAGTATTTGGTATAAAACTGTGCACAAAATTTCACGACAATCACACAGCAGCAGCTCGACGGAAGAGGTAGGACACTGTCTTTTGCGGAATATATCCTTATATAAAGACATGGAAGGGATAGAACAGAAACTGTCGGATAACCTGCGGTGACATGGATCTCTCTTAACAATCACATTGTAAAGTCTGTGACACCGACGGTGGAGATGAGATTGTACGATGTAATCAAGACCTCATCCTTACAATACCTGAGCGTGCGATTTGATCGTGAGAAGCAGTTTTATTTACCGGTCTAAAAAACTAAACAGAGAATACAAGGATGAACTTCCATTCTCCCAACTTCTTCGTCTTCAGCGCTTGCGCAGTTGCGGGGACGACTTCCTCGAAAAGGCCTACGAGATGATAGCTTTCTTCCGCTGTTGCCTGTACCCTGAGATGTGTCCTCAGGTCTGTCCTTCGAGTGTGCAGTCTCTTCCGTCAGGACACCCTCTCGACCACTCTGAAGTCTTCCTCTTCTGACAGGGTCAAGCTTGTTCTCACTTTCCACCCCCATAGAGTTGCCGTTCGCCATGTCATGCTTTGTCACCTTTCCCTTCTTCAGTCTGACCCCGAGACACGGGAAGTGTTCTGTGCCCCCCCCTCTTGTTGCTTACAGACATGACCCTCAGGGATCTACTGGTCCGGAGTCACCTCCAGTTTCTTCTTCTTCATCGTTCATTCTCAAACTCCCACTGGATATCTCTTGATTGGAGTAGATTTCCAAAAGGATGTAGTCCAGAGAATGGAAATGCGCTGTGTCGCAGTTTTATTTGCGCCAATGGCCCGACACATCCGTCTTCGGCGGAATCTCCAGTTTGACGTTCCCAATAATTTTGGCACCATCAGATGCAAACAGCAAATGCTACGCTATGTCACCCAGATTCAGTAAGGCCACCTTTATCATTGAGAGAGCTTCACATGTGTCCCGCAACGGCCATTAAGTCGTGATTCTTTGATGACCAGACCCGTCTGACAATTGAGAACGCTACATTTACCAATATGGAACTCTTAAACCCGACGGCATTAATGAGCGCCTGTTTCATGTATGACTCTAGTCGATCCATAGTTTCTGTTTGTTTCGTGTTAATTTTTGTATTTTCCTTGTCCGGTGTCATTTCACCTCTTCCGGTCAATCACATACCAATACCAATGTGACCGTCGAAGTCATCACTGTTCGTTTAATGTTTTAATTTTGTTTCTATTGATGTCTTGATAAAAGCCTTTTGGTCGAAATGCCGATTTGTGTTATGTTTATCTATTATTAGCAAAACTTTATTACCCTATTCCTCGATCTACCTGTTGGATTTCAGTTTTCTGCAGTAAGTACATATGGATAAACCACCAGACATAATAAAAGAAATAACACCAACACTTTTCCCAGTTCCGTGGCAGCAATATCAAAATCTCACTATCTGAACCACCATAAACAACATCTACACCATGAGAGAGCGAACACTCACCAAAAGGAAACAATAGTATGCAACATCACCCGTGTGTTGACGGCCCGAAAGGGGAGCAAAGAATAGTAACACTGTTTTACCTTCCATGCATGTCGTAAAAGGCGACTAAGGAGGTTATGGGATGGAGTTGGCTATCCCATATAGGGTCAGTGACCCAAAGCCATGCTGAAGTCGGATGAATCGGGCCGAAAGACGCAGATATCGCAGCAATGTACTGGGCAAGCAGGCCTGAGATGTGCATACATTCCTCGATGTTGCTGGACCATCAACTTCTTGGTCTTCCTATTCTTCTCTATCTTGCACTTTGCCATCCAGAATCAGCCTTTTGATATCATCATGTCTCTTTAAGTGTCCAAAATACTGTTGCTTCCTTCTTATGATGGTATTTAGAAGCAACCCCTCATTTAGTTTGTTATTTCAAAGTTCTTTTTTCTCTATCCATAATATTCATAGGATCCTTCTGTAGCACTTCATTTCAAATGAATATATTCTTTTGGATATGGTCTTGTTTAAAGTCCATGTCTCGCATCCATATGTTGCCACTGGGAAAACATGATCTTAAAAAATCTTAAATGTGTTTCTTATTGATGCAATATCTGTCCTACACGCCACTGACAGTGATAAACTGAAGGCAGTCATATGAGAATAAACATCCAAAGAAGGGTAGTACTACAGTGGATAACATCCCACTGTAGCATACAAGGAAATTAAAATGCAGATATGCTTGCAAAAGATGGAGCAACACAGGAACAAAAAGACCAAGACATTATCTACCAGGAAAAGAGGAACCTCATCAAAGCTATTAGGAAAGTGGACCACCCAAAAGACAACTATTACTATCTTGATAGAGCCAAGCAGGTTATCTTCTTCATCAGGACAGGACACAAGTCTAAACAGTTATTTAAATAGACCTAGACTGGTTCCATCACTTCTGTGTCCATGTGGCGATGCAGTACATATCACGGAATATATCCTGCATTACACTAAACCATTTAAGGGAGGAGCACTGACCCACAGAAAGCTGTATGGGAGTTTTGATGAGAAGCTTTCAAGTAAAGCAGCACACATCAAGAAAAGCAGACTTTCTGTGTAGACACATTAAACTGCAAATGAGAAAATGAACCAAGATTTTCTTTTGTCACCCATTTTTACAGCAAACAGATGAAACTATGTTTCAAACAAGATATTTTATTGAGCCAATAATGCATCAGAATTGAAAATCAACCGGGATAACGAAGTCAAGTTTAGTATTCTTCTGTTGATTAAAATATGTCCATATCTGAAATGTTGTCTCTTGTATAAACTTTGTCTTGGAGTCAGAAAGTGGAACAAAGAATATCAACACCATGTGTCATTTGAGGTATCTTTTGCTGATTGCAATACCTTCCTTATATGGTCTGCTCTCATTATGGGTTATCCACAGTAAGACAGTACACTCTCCACTGTATGACAACTTTCCTGCATAGTTCAGTTAACAGGGCTCGTAGACCTAACATTTTCTGGACTGAAAGTAGAGTGCTGATTTTGCATCTGCCTGAAATATCACATTTTTCTCTGTTTGTTCTCAAACTCCTTTAATTAGATATAGTTTAGATTTGAAACATGGACTACCTACACCAAACATGAGAGGAGACTTAACATCTTTCATCTAAGATGTCTCCACAAGATCTTAAACATTAAATGGCATGACAAAATTGCCAACATAGAAGTTTTGCGCAGCACTCAGCTACCATCTGCCATGGAAACACTCAATATAAATAGATTGCACTGGCCGGGCCACATCTGCAGAATGCCAAACTTCTGAATCCCAAAACTAGTACTACTCGGGGAAATGGCTGAAGGCCATTTAGCCAGTGGTAGATCACTGCTGAGGTATAAAGACATCTGTAAATCATCAATGAAAGGTTTCCACATAGAATCGAAAAACTGGGAAAACACAGCCAAAACTCAGGATGCCTGGAGGTAGAACCCACGTGCTGGAGCAGCATTATTTAGAACAAATGTTTAAAGATATGAAAAATAAAAGAGAAAGATGCAAAGAAAAATCTTCTGTTGCTGTGATATGATCGCTTGAAAATTCCCTATGCTTGAGTAAATATTCAACGGATTGATTCTTATTGATAAATGACTGTCAGATGCAAAAACGCCATACATACACAGTCTAGAGAACGAAGTTCTAGCTGCGCCTTTCAATCCAACTTAATCAGATGACTTCTGGGTTACTTTGCTCGTATGGAATGGAACTGCCAACTCCACCCTCAAAACATCAGTAGTCACCTCTTACTGCATGTAGTGTAGGTAAGAGTATCAATATTCTTTGCTCCCATTTTTAGCCCTGGCAACACATGGGTAAGAAATATCACACATTGTGGACTAAGATTGGTGCTTAGCAATTTATGATTGGCAGATGGAGACCAGTGTACCGGTAGATATTTAAGTGAATATAAAACATAATCTGTTAGTGTGTATTAAATTTACTTTAATATATTCAGTATCACTGATACACAGGTAGAATTATAAAAACACCACATAAAACTTTCAGTTTGTACAGTACAATGTAAACCTGCCAGTGTGTACAGAACAATGTAAATCTGCCAGTTTTTACTATAAATATCCAAACTGGCAGATAACATGAGATGCACTACATTAAAAAATATATAAATATATTCAGTCAACATTATATACAATGTTATGGTAGTAACAAACTCTTTCCACTGTTCTCAGTTTATGACCAATACACCCTGTAGAAAATCATAATCTTTCTCCACTGTTCCATCTACAACAACAAACATTGTGATCCTTGCACAGCTAATTCTGTAGTTACCTAATGTATTTGGGCGCTTTACAATGTTCAGGTGCTTGAGTTGTGATACTCAACTCTGAATCAAACCATGAACCTCCTAGATTGGATACATGTGCACCAACAACTGCTTCACAAAATGTGTACTAATACAAAAATATAATTGAACATTCATTAGCAGATGCAGGTAAAGATCACCTTTAAACATGCACTAAATTTGATTTTTTTCCTTGAAAGCTGTATACAATTCAGATTGACAAGTGATTTAAAGAATGATTAAATGTTACTTAAATATTCCAAAGTGCAGCATGGTCACATGTTGGAGGAGATATTGAGACTTTGGATACATGGACCTATAGAAGAATATTGCCACATTTCACGGATACTAAAACACCCAGAAATTTGAGAGAAGGGAATTACAGAATAAAAAATGATAGTCAGAGGATACAGAATTATGGCAAAAACTATGGGAAAGTTGTTTAACAGAGAAGACAGCAGACATCATTCTGTTGATTGAATTGATATCTAGCATGACCACAGATCTGAATACATAGTAGTTACAGAATAAAGCAGATGAAATAAAGAAGATGAAGTCGAAATATTTTGACCACATTAAAAGACAACACTGCAGAAGAACATTCTAGAAAGACTAATGTACATGAACTAGAGGAGACCAGACACACAAATAGAGGATAATATAAACAGAAAAACTGCATCCTGCCATAGCATACCAGCTTAGTGAGGGATATAAATATTAGAGATAGCAACCAGTGGTTTGCATGGCTGAGCAGCTAGTGACAAAAGTAACCTAGACTTATGGACTTGTAGTTTCATCCCCTGGTGTAGACTGATCCATTTCACATAGCTCTGACTCTGACAAAGTTTATTATACATATAAGTAATGTCTATAAATCTAACAACTGTTTAAAAGTAATTTCCTGTACTGAATATGCTTCAATTACATTGCAACCAACCCTCAATATATGACTTAAAATCTGATCTAAATATATAGACATTAACATGCAAGAAAAGTGAAATTTCTATTTAAAAAATTAATTTAATTTCACTGAATAGGAATAAGATATAGCACAAGTGACAAAACTGAAGACTACATGACCCAAAATATGA
The DNA here is from genome assembly GCA_034231615.1 of Meghimatium bilineatum. NCBI lineage: Eukaryota > Metazoa > Mollusca > Gastropoda > Stylommatophora > Philomycidae > Meghimatium > Meghimatium bilineatum. The sequence continues at coordinate 66,413,871 of CM067299.1, read as the reverse complement.
TGGAGAAAAACTTAGATAAGCAGAAAAAAAATGATTGCAGATGCTCGCTAAAGCAGCATGTGATGATGTTTTCTAAAAGGGGTCTTCACGTAAGGGTGAACTACATCTAGTATGTCATATGCCTCTTCTTCATTTGTTCTTAAATTCCCACTGGTTAGCAGGATGTCATGCATTGTGTCATGGTTAAAAAACTGGACTGCACCTTTTGGCATGACACATTCAACTTGAGAATCGTATTTTGGGTTACATGTAACACTCTACGGAATGCAGTAACTAACCCCCAAGTTTAAACCTCCATCACCTCTTATGGCATGCAACAAAAACCAAACATGGAAAACTACAATAACCAAAGCAACATTTGTTTTAAAAACATCTGAAGACCGAAAGATATAAACCTATACACTAAACTCAGAAACTTTAATACAAATATGAAGACACTACCGGTTCCGGGTAGTGTCTTCAAAACATCTAAAAAATCATGGAAAATGATTAAACCACTAGAATATAAACTAGATATTTGTGAATAACTGCTAAATATTAAAATTATTAAATATTATTAACTGCTAAATATTAAGATGATTAAATATTAGTAGGCAAAACAAGATAAGAAATGAAGAGATATAGAGATGAAGAAATCTGATGGACACCCAAATTAGTGAGAGAAAATGGAGAAAAATTTGGTACATAAGATATATCTTAAGATCAATGGCTGGTAACCTGGAGGGAAAGAGGAAAGACATAGTAACACATGGAGAAGATAGACTACTAAGAACTGACAGAGATGGGAAGCTCAAGACAAATCGAAAATTCTTGTCTGTGATTTATATACCTTAAGATATGCAAACACCTAGGGGATCCAGGGGTTTAATTGATTAACCTTCTACAGGATGATGTAATCAACCCTACGCATGTTCTTATACCATATCTTCTTATGTTGCCTCTTACAACATGTATAGCAGGTCACAGTATTATTATTCTATGCTCCTGACAACACAGAAGTGATTAAAATATACAAAATTAACAACAGGTGTATAGAACAAAAAGCTTCATAAAAACTGTACAACAGTTAAAAAACATACCACACTAGATCATTTAGCTTTGTCTTAACGAGAAGTCCATTTACACTTCCATTTATGATCATCATTTACTCACTCTCACATAAGTATGTGTACAAATGGGGATCCATATTCTCAGATTCTCTATCCAGCTACAACATGTTGATTTCATTTTAAAGTTGAGCCAGCAGTTTTTGAATTTGAAAAAAGTGAATATATACCAAAAATCTACCAGTTAGGGAATGATTTTTTAAAAGAATTGACTTTCTGCTCTTCTGCTGCTCATCAATTTGTGTGCTGCTCCCTGAAACAAAACAGAATGTTCAAAATCTTTGTAGTTCATTTTTGTTTCTTTTGTTTGCTTAAATATGTCTATATCTTTAATCTCCTCAATAAATAGTCAATTTCTATCATATGATTTCTTAAGTAAACTTTCAAGGAACTGGGAAATTTCTCCACTAAAGTCACGTTTTTGCTGATCAAGGTGTTCTAAGAAAATTTAACAAGAGACAGGCATGTTTCTGAGATAAACTAAAATACCACACTAATGTACTTATTCAAACTATAATTGAACACATGCAAACATTACACTGATTTCTGTGTTAGTTTATTACTTATATTTTAATTATTGTTTTATTTTATTAGTCTTACTAGTCCGCTAAATGTAGTCTCCTACTCAGAGGGGCATTCAAGGCTTTATGTGACTATTCTATCATTCCATAAAATACAGAGTTGAAGTCATGAGCTTCCCTAGCAACCCAGCTCTGGACCATGGTCACATGGATGGGTGGGACAGGCAGCTATGCATTCCCTGCCATCCAAGTTTGCTCTTTAATTACTCAAAGCTAACATGTTTGCCTGATTCTGGGGTCTCCTAGAAAATTGTTACATCCTGCACAGAGTTAATTTTCATCACACCCCATATGCTACTTGTTCATAACTGGAACATCACATACTAATTGGCAGCTAGGATAATGTTAGATAATGTGATATAAATATTAAACACATTTTCTTACATTGGATTGATATCTTCAAAACAAAGGTCCGAATTATGTGAGATTTCATTCTGACTATTGCAACTAGTCCTGGGATTTGAAGTGATATCAGACAAAGCAACCAATCATTATGACCTTAAAATTCCAAAGAATTGATATATTTTTTAATATTGTAGGAACAAGAACATAAAGTATGAAGCTCTAAAATTCACAAAACCAAAAAAGCTTTTATCATGAAAGGAATACAAGACAGGTGGAGAACAATAACAAAAATATTACAAATGAACTACTCTAAACACAACAAAAAGACCACAGGAGCAATGATGTATAGGGGTTATTACAAAAATACAGCAATAATTTGATGTGTTCTGAGTTCTTAACAGCAAGGTAATACATGTGAGTGTGTTAAAAATTGTTGATGTAAATGATAGACAGCCCTATGGTAGAAATAACGTTTTTTTTAAACTGAAAAATTGCAAACAAAACAAAACCAACTAGAATCATAAACAGAATGGCAAATTAGTATATCTAGATACTGGAATAATTGTATCAAGATCAAAAGTTTACGGTATCAAGATGCAATATATACTATTCTCAAAGATATATCTTCCTGTCAGAGATGTCCATAGCAACCCAGCTCTGGACCATACTCACACAGGCCCTTTCTTCAGTGAAGCAAATAATTACACATGACAGAGAAGAGAAGCATACTTTAGTTGATGCCCCAAGTGCTATGGACACCACAGGTCAATGACAAATATATTAGGAAAGATCTCATTTGTATACTAGAAGCATTTTTATGCTTCTGCACTTTTTTGTCAATAAGTAAATGCTCACCATTAACTATTAGGCAGATTGTCAACATATGCATTCATAAAGGCAGGGTCACAAGAGGTCTTTTGTTGGAAGAGGGGCGATCCTGGCTACTGAATGAAATACTCTGGAGATAAAAGAAAGTAAATTCAACGGTTGTATTTTTTTTCTGAGTTTATTCTCAAGCTCCTGCAGTTAAGCAGAAAGTAGAACAGAGAATCGAACTCATTGTGTCAATGTTTGAACATTAGTAACTATAACAAAGAAGCCATTTCTTGGCACCATCAGCTTATTCAGAGTAGGTAGTCCTGAAGATCTCTGATAAAGTCATCTTATTTTACCTCGTCATAATGTTAGGTTGTATGAAGAATCGCCTGTGTGTTGCCAGGTCTGAGAGGGGAGCAAAGAATGGCAACAGTTTACCTTCCATGCATGTCGTAAGAGGCGACTAAGGAGGTTATGAGGTGGAATTGGCTGTCCCGTCCCATATATGATCCAAGTGACTCAAAGCCATGCTGAAGATGGATGTGTCTGGCTGAAATGCAAAGATATCGCAACGGTGCTGTAAACTATGACATAACACATTCTGTGTTACATCCTGCTAATCTGCAGGAGTTTGAGAACAAACGCAGAAAAAGAAGTATGAAGAATGATGTTATATGACCATGTTTCTCCACTTTAGGCTATTCAGTTAGTGATCTAAATTTTGCTTCAAGTTGGTGTCAAAGTCGTCTGAACATGTATCTCAACCTTACACAGTCCACGGTAACTTTCTTTTTCTTCTGCGTTCATTCTCAAAATTCCTGCAGAGCAGCAAGATGCAGTGTACAATGGAATGAGTTGTTAGCAGCAGGGTTTACAGCATGACCGCATTATTTGGCCCAACACGACTTTAGCATGGGTTTTAGGTAATTTTGACCCGTGGAATGGAACAGAAAACTCACCCCTTAATTTCTTTACTCGTTTTTCATCACAGGAATAATAGGTTCTAGTTTTGATATTCTTTGCTCTTCTTTTTGGCCCTGGCAATACAGTTGTTTCTTCTTCAAATTATAATGTTTTAAGACATAACAATGTCTACAATTGTTTCTTTACTGTACAATCCTTCCAAGCACAATTTATTTAGACACAAATCTGAAACACAATACCTCTCCAATAACTTTTATACAGTGATCCATTGGTTCTAGAGCTTCTGTCTTCTGGGGCAAACAAGTATTCAACTTTCTGTCACTTTGCACTTCATAATTCATTTGCAGGAATAGATATGAAGAACACACTAGTTGAAGCATCTTCAGCATTCACTTGGTATAGAGTGGTGAATACCTGTGGCTAGTGGTCAAGATATTTGCTGTGTTTACAAACTTGCAGACACAAATCAACTGTGATATCTTGTTAACATAACAAGAGCACTTTCTTTAGAGATTCCTGTGGAATATCACTTGAACTACGTGCTCTGAGATATTCTCAGTATGTGGCATGCTGTTGTATTATAAGGGTGGAGTGCATATGGAAATCTAGAGTACAATTAAGTCAAACCTCAAAGCATTTTGATATTTAAAAAAAAAAATATAAGGCAATTTTGCACCTACAGACCCACATGTTCATTCTCAGTCAAGCAATTCTTTTATGTTGTGTCCTAGTATTTGATCTTTCTTGAGTCTTCTGTAAGATATATTATTTTTCATCAGTGTGCTTCTGTAACCGTTATAGTCCTCTGTACGACCTAACGGGGTTCATTTTTCTCACATTGTGAGGAAAATAGAGAGATGTTGATTTATAAGACGACAGACTTAGTGGAAAATTATTGGCTTGGGACAAAGTTATGTAACCCTGTATTAAATTGAGAAGACAGTCAAAGACGAGTGAATGCCCTACGAATACTCAGTGATAAGTAGGGGAAGTAATAATTCAGGTAACAAGAGTGATTTCTCTTGGTGACACCTGTCATCTTTTCTCGATTTTCCGGTCTGACAGATTTTTGTAAACAAACATATCAGATGTAGAAATTAGCCACTTTTCATCTAAAAGATAGCGTTAAAAACCAATAGGGTAGTGAGTAATACTCAGTGATAAATAGAAAGTAGCTTTAGCACGAGGAAATCATGTCAGTTCATATTTGGGACGTAATTCAGATGAATTATATAGCGAATTGAGACTGAACTAAATGCAGTTGCCTGGTAGAGTTATTCGCTGTAACATTGAAGCGAGAACGATTTTAAGAACAAGACTGCAGCAACTCAAGAAATGGCATGGACGTTGAACAACTCTTTGAATGAGCCCAGAGCAGAATTAGTGTAGCATCAAGTGTTTTACTTCAAGAAGTTTTTAGCTGATAGGGAGTTATGTCTTACCAACGTATAACTGATAGAAACAGGTGGATTTTATTTGAAAATTTTGAGAAGTAATGCAAACCAGAGGAACGCTGATAATTTATGTAACTAGGTCGTTAGTCATAGGAAGTGATGTCAGTTTAAGATAGTACAGAATTTATTAACAGAGTGACATCTGTCTACAGTAGAGATTACTAGTAGTGAAGAATAAGGAATATAAGGCTAATCTTAGATAGGTTATGAAACTCAAAGTAGGAGCATCCCATGTGTGTATTTTTAGATCTATGATTTGTAGTAACAAGTTGTGATAGTCTTGTTTATATGTTTATAAGTGTAGATGGCAAGTAAAATGATGAACTTAGGAACTTTTCAATTTAATAACAACTGTCATTGAAAAGGGTTAAGTTTTTCGGTTACACTTCCATAGAACAGCTATCTTTCAGGGCTTCAAAATGGTCTTACCAACATTAGCTCTTTGCCTAAAGTTTATATTTCTGTGGATGTCAGACATGATTTTTGTGGTCCTTATACATAGATAAATGAATGAGTTAACTTTCATGACAGTAGTGCTGAAATTTATTTGCTTGATGGATCAATAACTGCAATCCTGGGGTACATGCCTTTTTAACTGGAGAGTTCAAAAAATAGAATTGCAAATACATAATAAATTCAAATTTGTGTGAGCCACTTGATTGGTTCAGTGCTCACTAAAGCTTCACCCACACCTCTAAATCCCTCAGTGCTGATTTGAAGTGTCTTATCAGCCAATTTGAGAAAACATGATCAATAATAGTTACATGGTGAATGAGTTGTGTCCCTTACGTTATGACCCGGAAGAACTACAGCCAAATTCCATAACCACTTGGTCCAGACCAATAGAATATTTATATAACAGAAACCCACTGTAAACAGTATCAACAATAAAGAATAAATATAACTGGGGTATTGGACGTTTGTGATATAGGGACATTTTTTTAAAAAATGTATGCGTTATAATGGGATTCCAAAGTATAAGCTTGCATCACTTTTTCTTATAAAGTAGTGAACCCTCTATTTTTGGTTCCATGCAGATCTTTATTCCAGGCATCAAGGTCTGAAATGATAACCTTTTTCAGAGTTTTATTTCAAATTAAAGAGATACGATTTGACAATCACAAACTGGACACTTGTCTACTCCAGAATGGAATTCTCAATTTTCCACCACTACTAAAAATCAAGTACCAATTTATATTTTGGTGGATTAGGGAACTGGTAAGCGAATCACATAAAAAAAAATATATGATTTATCATTTGTCTATCACTGGGGATTATCGTACAATGAGTTGTACTTCCAGCAGGCAGTGTATTGTTGAGTTTAGAAGTGTGGAGTACACATGGGAAAATCAGAGTACAATATAATATTGTCAGACCTCTAGACCATTTTAGTCCCTAATATAAAAAAAGGAATTTGATATTATACCCTAGAACTCACATTTGCAAATACATTGACACAGCTACAATTATTAATAAAAATTGCTTACTCATGTGAATATTTGCTGCGGATTGTGGTCAACAGAGATGCAGGTCGTGAAAGTAGCATTGTATTCAGGGCTACAATAAGATCTTTGATGTCTGTTGTTGTGTAACCACTAGATGTCACCAATTCTCCATCCTGAAACAGATCAATGGAAGAGATTTGGTTAGATAAATAATACGGTAGGTGATCACAAATCTCCCGCAATTATTCTCTGCACAACTTGGGCTTGAAATCAACACATCCACACAAAAAAAATATTTGACCTTACTAACAAAAACCAACGCACATCAAACTAAACGGCAACACTCTTGAAAAAGTCAACAACTTCACATACCTTGGCAGCAAGCTATCAACAACAGAAGATTTATCAACAGAAATATCACACCGTATTGCACTGGCTGCTAACTCATTCAATAAACTATCAAATATCTGGCATTCAAAAACACTAAGAAATAACACAAAACTCCAAATCTTCAACTCCTGTATAATTCCAACAATAACATATGGATGCGAAAGTTGGAAAGCAACATCAAAATTAGAGCAAAGACTAAACACCTTTAAAAATAAATGTCTTAGAAGGCTACTGAACATACGTTGGTGAGACTTCAAATCAAAAACAGTTGTCAGACAAGAATCAAAACAAGAATATGTATCCACCTATATTAGAAAGCGTCGATGGAATTACATCGGACACGCACTACGAATGGATACTGAAAGACTCCCCTGTCAAGCTTTGATGTGATCACAAAAAGGCAAGAGAAAATGAGGAAGACCAAAAGAAACTTTACGTAGAACTATTACAAGGGAACGTTTCACCATCGGTATCAGAAACAATGTAAAGATCTAAAGCAAATTGCAATGAAACGAGAGACATGGAAATCTATGACATCCGCCATATGTGCCGTCTTTGGCCCTAGAGGAATAACTAACTAACTAACAAATCTCCAATATTGAATGGTGTAAATTCAACAATGGGAATATACTATGCACTTACTGCACAACATTGGTCCTTCTGTAGTTGTTATTTACAGGATTGGATTACTTATAGCAGTAACATGTCATTTTTTAGAAATCTAGCTCACATAATATATAAAAAAGGGTTTCCTAAAATATACTGACCTTTCTCCATTAGTTTTCAATAGCTGTGCATGATTGGGGCAAAAGTTTATTGGATTTTCATTGAAGTTAACATTAATTTTGGAATATGTTTATATGTTTTTGTAATATGCATTAATTTAGTTATAGCTTGTTTAGATGAAGATTTGATAGGTTTAGGAGTAGGTTTTTCTGTTTATGTATGGATGTAAAGGTTGCTTTAGCTGTTTCAGTTTGGGAGAAGTGATTTTTTGGGGTTTAGTTTTGTGCTCATGTATAGGTTATGGAAGTAAGGATGCTTTAGTTGTTTCAAATTCAGTTTTACATTTTGGTTGTTTTGAGTTAAGGTGTGCATTTAGGTGTATGGAATGTTTTGGTTGTTTCAGGTGAAGGTTCAGGTTTAGCTTTGGGTTCATGTTTATTGATTTGGATTAGATGGGTGGCCAATATTAGACAGAGCCTTGAAGGATGGTGCTGAAAGTGTCTAACTGTTAAACTTTGACAAATTGTTGCCACATAAAATCATGTAGGTCCCTATATATGATTGCAACGTGTTGATGTGTGTTGTTCTGTCAAGGGTTATATTCTTTAACACTGCTCAATGGGTTGCGTATGTCCGTTTGATATGCATGCTACGTGTTCAATATTGTGACAGTTGTGCCCTTGTAAAAATGTTCTCATTATTTGTTTCAATGTGTCTGTTGTTCTTTCTCGTACTTGAAGTATGAAACATTCAGCAGTTTCATTAAACATGCTCTAGAAGATCCAATGTTGTGGAAAAACATGACCAACTGTCTTGAAAAACTCATTATTATTGCGGCAGACATTTCCTCAGTAAAGATGTTATTTGAGGATTTTAATTTTATCATGCCATATTTGGGAACTAAGAAATGCGCGTAAATATTTTATTTTGCAGAGGCGTGCTAAATTCATATGGGGAACCCCACTAATAACTACAGAAGAACTCAAAACCGTTTAGCTTTGTACTGTAAAACTTGCACTGCATTAGATAATTGTTCTACATTAACATTTTGAAAATGTATAGAATCCAGAGGAAGTATGAGTTATCAATGTTGTTCCCTATATAGTATAGTGAAATACAATTATGACAATTTAGTATTGAAAAATTAGAAAAAGATATTTGTTTATAACCAAACTTCGTTATATACAATAAAGAATAAACTAATTGGGGATTTTGAAAAGTGGTGTTATAGAGAGAAATTTGTTATAAATGTATGTGCTATAAACGGGATTCTACTATATAGAGATGTGCAGGTTGTGGAATTTTCCATAGTATTTGCTTGCAAGTTCCAAATAACTGACTTAAAATGACTGACTTTAAATTGCTGTTTGATGCTAAGCCACAAGCTGGGAAATCTATTCAGGCGTGGACTTTGCTGTGACTTTCTTGCAATCTCAAGGCATGCCGAAGATGAAAGTTGATATGCTCCCAGCAGTCCAGTTATGGGTTTTCAGCAGACTTCTTCACAGCAGAAATCATGTGGTTTGATAGCAGAGCTCACATCCATCCTCCTTAGTTGCTTGTTAAAACAAGAGTGACAATGTCATTATTCTTTGCTTCCCTTTCGGTCGTAGGTAACACAGAGGAGCAATTATAAATAATTTAGTTAGTTGTCAGATCATTATTAATATTGCACACAAAAAAAGTCCATAGATGCTCCAATGTCTTATTTAGTCTGTGAACCAGCACATGGTGACCAACTATTGCAGTTCTGTCTTGGTTGATAAGTAAAGTAAAGTAACCCATAGCATTTATTAATGCCGTAGGGATGTGAGATCTCACATTTCAGGGGCTCTGCAAATGAGGGCGGTAGCCATCTCCTCTCCCTCGCAGTCTTTACTTCCTGGATTAATCAGGTTTCCATTTAAGGCTTGGTCGACCCGAGAGCCGTTGCGATCGTAAAAACATTTTCACCTCAACTGGGGAATGAACCCAGGACCACTCATATGCGAAGCCAGTGCACTAACCACTGCGCTAATGCGGCTTGGTTGATAAATCTTCTCTTGAATCCCATATGCTGCCTATATCTGGCAATTCCACATGCCTTTTCAGATTTGTCTTGATTTCTATATGTTGCTTATTTCTAAAGCTTCTTGTCACTTCACAAATACTGCATTCTGAACATATCACTAAGCGATAGATGACAAAGTAATTGATTAAAAAACCAGCACAGAATATAACTAGTGAATGTATCTTTATGTGTAAATTCAATACAACTGTAATTACCCATGATCCTTCACTTCTCATCTTCTGTGCTATGTAGAGGGCAGCAGCTGCTTTCATTGATTCTTTTGCTGTCACCAGGTCACATTCCATCAGAGACAACTCCAGAATATAGCGAGCCAAAGTTAAAGTTTCTATAGACATGCGGGCCACCTAGTTGGATGGAACAAATACAAATCAGTGATAATGATGAACAAGCAATCAAGCACGGTGTGAATTTGCAACAAAATAAGATAGTAACAATCTACAACATGACTAAAACAAGAATGAAAGGCTGTTCTCAAATTAAGGTAGGAATGAGCTCACAGGTACTACATTTTCTGCATTCACTCTCAAGCTGAGTCCAGTTGGAAGAGAGTACTGTATATTTCCAAATATAAGCAGAGGATGTAACTTTAATGTCCAAAATTAGAAACCCATGCATAGACCAAAGTATAAAAAAATAATACAGGTATAAGAATGGATGGATAAGTGAAATATTGCTAAAAGGAAAATAACACAAACTTTATCAATTGTAATGCACATGGTCATGTTTTCCATTTGCCCCACCCTACAGTACTCAAATAAAATTCAACATCAAGGATAATAGTGTTCTGAGATATCCCATTCATTCTTTCAGTGCCATCGCCACAACAAAGGTTGGCTGCAACAATAGCACCAGCTATTATGGTAAATTCAAAGCCTAGTCAATGAATGGATCAGGTAAACTTTTAGGTAGAAAAATATCAGACAGCATCAGTCATTACATTCAAAGACAATTTCCAAACTGATCAGTTAAGAGTCATTGTAATGGATTTATAGTATTACCCACTTCAGTTATAATTAAATCTGGTACCTGGTAGCATCATTCTGTATAATACAGTAGAGCCTACCATGTATATAGGAATAACCCACAAGTAATTTAAGCTTCCAGTTCTTAAATATACATTGCCGTTGTGATTTTATTCATGTTTTAAAAGCAGGATGCCTGGACAGAAAAGAACATTGCATGTCATTAGTTTTAAATTGTAGTTATTGCTTTTGCTGAGAAATTCAATAACTTGATGGCTTCCCATCACTTCATTGTAAACCAAAAGTAAGCACAAGAATTGAGAGAAAAAAAGGAAGAATTGTCTGTGATGCGAAGGACAAAGAAAGCATATTGTGGCCGTACATTGGGTAATGGAGTCGAGGAAATGAGCTGTTCATGATTTCAGGCATAGTTGTTTTAATTCGAAATCATTCCCCATGTTTTTAATGCGAGTCTATGATAATACTTGTGTGTATACGAACGTCATTGTTACCTTGGATATCTTTGAGGTTAAATGATTTATTTTTCTTGAAAAAAAGACCTTAAGGTTGAAACTATTGTAGACTTGTTATGTATACTCTTACCCTACAGTCCAATAGTCTGTGTTTATTGTAAAGCTGATTTACCTTGTGTTTTACATAAGTACTATAGCCTAGGAAAGTGTCCAAGTGTCTACAAGGTCTTATACTGCTAATATGATTCAGTAGCCTTGCCAGAGCCACGTGAAAGTGCATGATCTACACTTTGTGTCAAACCACAACCATGTTTGCTAGTGTCTAGACTGATAATACCACTAGCCTCTGCCCCCATCTTCCAGGTACTTCTTGTTTTCATTCTCAAACTCCTGCAGATTAGCAGGATGTAGTCTAGAGAACAGTATGCCTTGTGTCATGGTTTACAGCATTGCTGTGATACCTGCACTTTTCAACATGACATATTCGACTTCAGCACGTTCTTGGGTCATTTTGACCCTATATGAGATGGAACAGCAACTTCACCCCATAACCTCCTTATTCACCTCTTATGACATGCATGGAAGATAAACAGTATTGCTTTTCTTTGCTCCTCTTTCGGGCTATGGCAACACACTTGTGATCCCCCCAGGTACTAAACCCTTTATTTCTGGCAGATTAGTTAAGACAAGGAATTATTCAGTAGATTAGGAAACAAGTTTGCATTCTCTTAGAAATATTATCGTCTGTGTGAATGAATCTCATGACCAGTTCAAGTCTCAACATTTTCCAGTCAGACTGCTCTACACGTGTCATTTTCTTACGAGCTTTTCTTTGATACCCTAAAAACTTTGTCAGAGTTCAATTCCTTGAAATTGTCCAGTGATGGTAACCTTCAACTTATAACTGGTCTAGAAAATACAAAATTAACACCATATTTTCCTATTAAGTAAACTTTAGGAAAAGGTACTTTACTAACTTCATTTCAAATAGTTTTGTAACAAACCTTTGCATATCTTCGAAGAAACCTGTATGATATCGGAATTCCCAAATCAAAGTCCACTGTTTTCAGCAATTTGATTTCCATGGAAATGAGATGGTCACGATCAAATGCATTATCACAGATAAATGTAAAGTCTTCAATCAAAGGTGGGCTGCGTTCCTAAATGAAACATTTAAAAATAATAGGTACATTTTGAGAAAAATTAGTTAAAAACCAGCATAATTTATATGAATATGTTCATTAGACACAATGAATGCCCCAAATCTCTACTATAAGATTCTTGTTTGCAGTGCAGGTTCTCAGCAAAAATACAGACATGCTTTTGGTAACTATGAATCAGAATACAAATTTACAGCTGTGATTCTTGTACCCAAGTATACAATTTAAGGATAATGTACAAATTTAATATAGAGCTCATGGATCATTTGCAAGTGGTACTTATGTACCCATTTACATAGGACTGACAGACATATACACCAATTTACAAGTAAGGTTCATGTACATATTTACAACTAGGGTCCTTATTTCATGTACTTATTTACAAGTAGGAGTCATGGTAGTTCAGCGATTAGTGCACTGACCGACCCATGTGTTGCCTCGGCCAGAAAGGAGCAAAGAAACACTGTCCATCTTCCATGCATGTCATAAGAGACAACTGATTATGTCATGAGGACAACTCCATTTTAGCAACTTTCTCCCTAGAACATGCATTAACACATTTTTCTATAAGATGGAGTTGTCTGTTCCATCCCATATAGGATCAAAGTAACCATCAAGCCATACTGAAGATCAAGCCAAAAGGTGCAGATTTACAGCCAAGCCATAAGCCATGACAACACATTCTGTTCAGAGGACTGGATCCTGCTATCTGCAGGAGTTTAAGAATTAACCAAGAATAAGTGCACTGACGTAAGATATGAGTGGTTCTAGGTTCATTTTCAAATTGAATGGTATCCACACAAGCCTAGAGATACAATCAGAACACTTACAGGGAAATTCTGCAATAATTATGATGCAGAAATCCAGGCAATTAGTGTGGCAGCTAAAAAACTGCTGAACTTGAACTCTGGCCTACAGCCTGTGGTATTCCTGACAGATGCAAGGTCAGTGCTTCAAGCTCTCCAGTCTGGAAAACTAACAGACTTGAAAAAAACTACTTAGCGAATTGTCTTACCATTATAGGGTAACCATGCAATGCCGTCTTAATGCATAGGCCCGTTGGGCATTTGCCCGGGGGTCCACGGACATAGGGGCCCCATGCGAATATGTTGTAGGGTTTCGGAAAACATATAAAATTTAGTATTATTTTATAAAAATCTCATAATTTTGTGTTTATATGCGAACAAGTTTATCAATCACTTCCAATCTTGAACCATGTCTATAAAACACGTAAATAAAATCTCTTTTCTCTGTTTTTCATGTTTACTGTTGATTTCATATAGTTGCAGCTGTACAGCATGTTTTAACAACAATTTTGTTGAAATTAGTATAGTGACAATAAAATAAATAATACATTATTTTTAATATTATCAACCATTTATTTTTTTCCTTTTGGCGGGCATACTTTCTTTGCCCAGGGGCCCAAAATTGCGCAAAGACGGCTCTGTAACCATGCAGTGGATAACCTCTCACTGTGGAATACCAGGAAATGAAAAAGCAGACCAACTGGCTAAGGAAGGTGCTGCCTAAGACCAACCAGATATACCAATCACCTACCATCAGAAAAAACAGATGATAAAGTCAATAAGAAAGCCACAAACACCAACACAAGATGACTATCACATTATGAACAGATCAGAACGACTCCGCAGTCACATGTATACAAAGTTCAAGATTGGCAACATGGCCATGTGTACAGGCAGCACAGAGTGCCAAACATATACTTCAAGAGTGTTCTGAGCATGAAATGCTGAGGCAGACATATTGGCCAGAGGAAACAACACTGGAATCAAAGCTCTATGGGACACTGTATGAACTACAAAAGACAGTGAGTTTTATTAAGGAGACAGAATTACAGATATAGACATGTTTCAAGTGAACGAAAGAAGAAGAAGAAGAAAATTAAATGGCAACATTTAGGTAACAAACTGCTACTAATTTGATCCATGAAATAGGTACCATACCTGATCTGGCAAGTAAAGGTGATGAATGTGATGCTGACCAAATATCTTAACTCTTTATATCCACCGAGCCGCTAATATCTACATTTTGGAGACCCACTATGCCGAAAAGCCGCTCAAATCTACATTTTAATATGAATTTACTATCATGTTCGGCATAGCAGGAAAACCGCACGGAGATAAAGAGTTAAGTAATGATGTTGGCCATGAGAAATGTGCACATAACACCATCTATGCCTCCAAGATGTGGAGAAGGAATCCTTCACTTTTAATTTACAAATAGGTATCCTGAGCTCTGCTCATTTATGTGTGGATCATGTGTATATTATTTTTCAACATTCACCACTCCATTTTAGCAACTTTCTCCTTAGAACATGCATTAACGTTTTTTTTCTATAAAGTGGGGTAGTCAACCCCATGACTTTTGTAACCTTTTCAGTCTGGTGGGTAGAATTTTTGTTACATTATGTTTTCTTCTTTTATGTGCACTTTATATCACAGTTGCCCAAGTCTGGTCAACAAAATCACCAATTCTCAGAGACCTTCGCCCCCTCAATATACAGATGAAATGCATGCCATGGGGTTTCCACAAGAGTAAAGTCTCATAATATTGGAATGTCATTTATAGTTGCATAATGCTCGCTTTGAATCTAGTGAAGAAAAATAAAAAAGCTAGTGACATGTACTATTCAGGATGTTGTGATCAACATAGCATTTTTTTTGCTGTTGTGATATTCTAGGCAAGATAAATGCATTCAGTAGGAAGAAACAATACTCACATCAAATTTGGAAGCAATAAAGATAGAGGCAGCACCAAGCAGTTGAAGAAGTTCTTTATCCACAGGCACACGAGACAAATACTTGTCTGTCAACTTGACAGCCAAGTACAGAGTTTCATGGTTGAGCTCAAAGTTCTCCTGAATCTCTACCATCCAATCAATCAGGATTGCACGCATGAGTGGTGTGATTCTGCACTCTTTACTCTTCAAGTAGGCTGGGATTTCAAACATTTTCTGTGGAAGGTGCCAGTAGAATCACATAATCAGAAAATTTATGTCTATTCTTTTCTCTATCGTTGCTGATAGGTGTCATAGAATTGAATAAATTTTCAGGTTATGGCATGTTTGGTCACTATATAAAGTGTCATTATGGTGTCTCTGGAGGCACATCAGCAACTCCTTTAATCCACCGTATTCTTAGTATTTCTATCTCTTGGTGTTTCCATTCTTAGTTCCATTCTAATCCATTCCAAGATACCTATTTTCAACTTCACAAAACAGTACCTCATATTAATTATTATTAATAAACAGATTTATGCATTTTACAGATGTTACAATGTACACATTGCACTGTGGGAGAACTGCTTCACAAAATGGGGTAGATTTGTTGAAAATTTCGTCTGTACAGTTAGTATTTAACACCATTCCAATGTTTCATATTAAAATTGTTCCGGTTGGAATGCTGCCTTGTTACAGCTGTACACTAACTATTTTCTCCTACTTTGTTTAGAGACTACAATATTTATATTAAAAAATGGTTATTGATGATAATGACTACCAAAAAAATATGTACTAAACCGTGATTTTATACAGAACTTATGATAAAAAAACGACAGCTTGGAGATCGTGTGTGGACCAAACGACATTTTGGTTACGCTTCTGCGTGCAGGACCTGTCTATTTGAGAAGGATTATCTATCGCAAATTTCAGTACAAAAATGGAATCTAGTAGTGATTATAATCTATCCAGTTATTATGATTCAAGTGAATCAGGTGTTTTTTATATCTCCATCTAGTCGGATAAAGATACAGAAAGTGAAGATATCCTAATACTACAGTGGATACCATCCCACTGTGCATACCAGGAAATGAAGAGGCAGATAGGCTGGCAAAGAATGGAGCAACATGGGAACAAACAAGACAAAGAAATCCCCTACCAAGAAAAGAGGACTCTCATCAAAACCATCAGGAAAGTCGACCACCCAAAAGACAATTACCGGGTACCATTATCTCAACAGAGCAGAGCAGGTTATTATCTTCTGCCTCAGAACAGGACACAACAGATTAAACAGCCACTTAAATAGACTAAGACTGGTCCCATCACCTCTGTGCCCTTGTGGAGAGGCAGTACAGACCACTAACATATCCTGCAGTACACTGAATCAGTTAAGAGAAGAACATTGGCCCACAGAAATGGATATTCACAGAAAGATGTATGAGAGCACTGAGGAGCTTCCAAATACAGCAGAATTTATTAAGAAAACAGGACTTAATGTGTAGACATGTCAAACTGCGAACGAGAAGAAAACATGAAGATATCCAAAGGTAGGCTATGTTTTGTGATTGATATTTTTTTAACATAAGAAACTAGTTTGTTATTGTTTGTACTACTTATAATTTGTAATATACTAATTAAAATACTTAAATATCATTATATAGTCATAATTTTAAGACTTTCTTGTATAAAAACTATAAATAAGCCTAACTATAAATATGCATCATGAATTATGTCGGTAGCAATAAGAACAGCTGTTTTTTTGTTTACATTCTGAGTTATACTTTTGATAGAGTAGGTTCTATGTACTTTTATGCATTGTACACAAGTAGGCCTATATTTTTTAATACTAGACTGTAATCCTATTATTTTATAAATGGTCTAGGCCTAGTCAAGTCAATATTCATTTGTTTTTTCATGTTATGATGAATTATAAAACATCATGACATCCGTAAAATCAAATGAACTGTTCTTATTTGCTGTACTTCCATTCAAGAGATCATTGATCTAGATAGGCGTGCAACTTTAAAAACAATAAATGTTTTTTTACCAATACTTTCATATAAACAGGTGTGTTTACATTTTCAGTTTGTATAACTTATTACTACTTGTATTTGAGGTAATGAAATCTAGACCTCCTCGATGTTTTACAGCTAGTTAGGCTTTGAAAATATGTTAGGTAATAATTCTGATATTAGGCTTAGATGAAGATTGCAGGCTTAATGTGGAATTATTACAATCTGACTTTGATGGAAGTCCTGATTCAGAGTTGAGTGTTAATTTGACACAATTTTTTTCACATTGGGGGATATTATTCGTGTGTACACCTGGGGGATATTATTCGTGTGTACACCGATGATGACAGTCATAGTTACGATGGAAATATGCACGATATAGATAATTTACGTATCAAAAAATAACGTGGAAAGTGGAAAGTTCCTTGTTAGATAGACCTATTGTTTTAGACAAAGATTGAAATTCGTGGTACAAATTTGACACTGTGAAATTTGATGGAGTGATGTAGTTTTTCGAGTAGAGGTTGAGAATTTTGTACAAAACGTTGGGTCTGTACATAAGCTTGATGAGATTGCCACACATGAATACTTTAGCATCATTGTCAACGAGAATTTTATCAATTTGCAGCTGATATGACAAATTTGTATGTAACATAAAACAAAGAACAGGCAAGGAAAGGAAAGAAGACAGGTGCTAGACATCTGTAACTGCCATTGAAATAAAACATCTTTTTCACATTTATATTATGATGGGCCTGTATATTCTACTTGAGTATGGCATATACTGGAGTACAGATGACGGGTTCAACGTTTTGGGCATATCAACCTGTTTGGGAAAAAGGAGATTCGAGAATAAATCTCAATATTTTCGTCTCAATATGACTCCTCTATTCAGCACCCTAAGGTAAAAAAAATGTATGCAGAGTTTGACAGTTTATTATTTAAAACATATATGTATATAATTATCTTTGATATAGGTTTATGCAAAACTATTCATTTTTCTGTTGATCTGCCAAGTCTGAGTTTGATATGATGAATAGTTTGAAAGAAAATGCATTTTTAACATCATCATAGCCATAATTTGGAGGAGTTGTATGTTCCTTGCTTTGGTGATGGGGGATTGACAATAGAGAAATCTCAGTGGTGAAAGGGTTAATATCACAACATTCTAATGTTGAAATACACTTAATGTATCAGGCTGGAAGACGCTTATATTGGAGAAATGCTCCAATATAAATCACAATAAATCCCAACCATACAATAAATCACAACTCTGAACATGTTGTTCTCTGCATCCCAATAACTGGCAGGTGTTTAAGAATGAAAGCAGAACTCAGAACTTCTGGATCATAGTGTTAGACTGAGCTTATTACCATTCCTTATTATTAAAGGAGAAAGACTGTAATGATGAAAATCTGATTAAGCATCATATTTGTTGTCATATCGCAAAGCTGTCCCTAATGAGAAATCTCAACAATGTTGCACGGAGACCTGAACAGAAGAAGACAGCAAATTTAATTGTCAAGATTCAATACTGATATTCATAGTAGGAGCACTCTATTGGGTTGATAACATTAGCCGAAAGATGAGACCAAACAGCTTAAAACTAAAATCATCAAAAATGTATCCTGAAGGCATTGTCTCTCTACGACAACCTGAGGGATAAAAAAAAGCCCTTAGAGATTAGAGATGAAATTGAAAGACAACCTGTGGGGCGCAAGGAACCTTCCTTGTGACAACTCCCCTACTTTTATATACTGCAGAGGAAAATTGAATGAAAAAGAAAAAAAAATGACTGACATACCTCTCTTCGCTTGTAATAATCAAATATGTGTTGTGCATATATCCCAACATTGAAGACATCAGAATAATTCTCTAGATCAACTGATGGCAAGCTTTTCTCTACTTCCACCTCATTCATAGATACATTACTGTCTGCTCCAGCTTCAATATTGGACTCATCCTGATTGAGAAAGAACATTTCAAAATTGAATGCAGTATTTAAGATAGGAAACCTAAAGCAAACAATACAACAAAGTTGTGAAGTGTAAAATACCTTGCAATGGTTTAACATATTTGGAAGTGATATTGGTTTTTTTTCTGAAGACATCACCAATGTGTTTGTTCTCAAATTACTGCAGGATGCAGTCAGGAGAATGAAATTGATTCTTTTTCTGTTTGTTCTCAAACTCCATCAGGCTAGCAGGATGTATTCCATAGAACAAAATGCGTTGTAACATGGTTTACAGCTTCACTGCCTTTTGGTCAGACACAATCTATTTCAGCATGACTTTTTGGTCACATATGGCCAATGGAATGGGATAGTCAATTTCACATGAGATGTTATAGTGTTGCGGTTTTTTGCTTTCCTATCGGGACCGACAACATGAATGGAATGAATTCACTATGTTGTCAGACATGAAAGAAAAGCACAAGAATAACAACACTTAAACTGAAAGGATGTGGTGAGCATCACACTCCCCGACCACATTTATTATCCCATACTGCATTATATTAAAACAGTTCAAACTGAGCATTGGTCCACAGAGACACATCAATATTGTTTCTTTCTTCCATATGCACTTTATATCAGTGGGTTGCCCAAGTATGGATCACCAATCGTCAATTCTCAGAGACTCCTCTTCCCTGAATGTTGCACAACAAAGGACAGCATAATTGTACAGATGAAATGCTGTGGGGCATCCACAAGAGGAAAGTCTCACAATATTGACATATCTACTGAGAAATTTAAAGTTGCATAATGTCACAAAATTCTCATTTTATAACCGAACTGTATGGGAGTCTTGAACTTTCACATACTGCAATAGAATCAGACTTCTGTATAGATGTAGCTAAACTGTAAATATGGCTTTCCCAGAACATCTCGTACTACTTTCCTTAGGCTGAGTTGACCCAGGAGACAATTGTGGTCTAAAAATCTTCAGATTAACTTTTTAACTAAATACATAATATAAAAAAAAAAAATTAACTAAACTTAGATCACAAGACTAGGAAGCCAGTAAACAAACCACTAGTCTATTGTAGCTTCCAAATGACTTGGCTAAAGCACAATGAAGATATACTTAGCGGTACTTTTGTTCAATCCACCCATAAAGCACAAATTAATCAAATAAAAAAATCTCCATTTTGTGTCATAAATGGGTTATAATAAAATTGTATACACCACTGTAATTGGTGTTGAGGTGGGAGAGAACCAGACTGGATTCAAGAGGATCAAACCTCCTCCCCCAAATAATAGAACACTTATAACTTGACAGCTAGTATGATGGAGCAAGCAAACAAAATCTACATTTCTATTTGGTGTTTAATTTTGCAAGACTCCACTCCAATTCGTATTAGAATCTATATTCAGAAGCAATATATACTCACTGCAATAACAAAAGAGATATCCTCTTCAACTCTCTCTGTTGGCAACCTATGGAGAACAGATAATAAATTACAAATAAATCAACAATTCACCTGTAGTATGTGGGCAATATGTGAGCTAACTGACCACAAATTGATATTACAATAGTGCATTAACTTTTAACACGTTATAGGGTCCAGAGGATACAGACTTGAGGCAAAAGCTATGGGGCAGCCGCTCTGACCTGGAGAAGACAGTGGACTTCGTTTTGATGACAGGCCTGACGGTATAGCATGACCACAGATGCTGAACGCAGAAGAAGAAGAAGAGAACACGTTATAAATAAAGATTACTTTGGTTGCCCCGTGCAAATAAACTTGTTACTTTAGTTGACCTTTGCATATGAACTTAATACTTTAGCTGTTCTGTGAAAAATAACATCACTTTAGTCCTATACACATTAACCTCTGTTGTTTTATAGGACTGTGTACATTAACTTCAGATACTTCTAGCACCTGTACAAGGTATTGTTACATGAGTTGCTTGTACACATACACACGTTACTTTAACTAACTAAACAAACAAAAAATTACTTTAGTTGCACTCCAACCACTTAGATATGTCTGTAATTTGAGACATCTGTGTGTAAGTTTGTATTGCTGCTAGTTTACAGCATGACTGCAGTGTGGTCCAGTATATCCATTTTAAACTTTAGTTTCTATGGGATGAGTAGCCACACTCCTTAGGTGACTCTTGTAACATGCAAGGTATAAAACATTGCTGTTTTATTGTGCAAATAGCCCAACACATCAAACTTTGGCAGTATGGAGCGATTTAACTTCTTTTATAACTGACTTGATTCTTGAGTGGAAAGCAATAACAAAGCACAGGTGACATTTTTATAAGTGCTCTGTTCTCTGTTGCAGCTGTCATCCAGGAGTGTTCACATTCAACGTTTCAGGTAGATGATTATGTGATTTTAAGGCACTCTTTTTCCCACCGTCGCCACTGGTTACACTATTTTCATTATTCTATGTACACAAAATCACTAAACTTAATTTCTTAATTCTATAGTAAATCCATGGCAGCCCTGTGCGAATCAGTCACCTCTCTGTGCCATCAACAATAGCCATTTCCTGCAAATGAACCTGCTCTTTCATTGCTTCCTCTTGACCCCTGAATCACCCTGCAGTATATCCATGCAATAATCTGGACAAATTAGTTGCTCAGAAATGTAACCCATACATTTATTAGCATCATCTTTCTATCTGACAAAGCATGCTTTGGGAGTCAAGAGAATCTGTGAGTTGACGTTTCAGTCACCTGCCAAATTAGTGCTACCATCACTGCTTCTATCTCCATGCATGATGTGATTGTGGACTAAGCAGGCAATATGATTGAGATATGAGCACAATGAATGACTAAGAAAGCTAATGTAGAAGTTTTCAAAAATTCTGGGAAAAGTGATAAATTAGAGCATTTATCAGAGGCAGACAGAAATGATTTATAGGGTATGCAATAAGAAAAGTAGATTAGAACATTTAGTGACCATTGAAAAGATAAGAGGGAAGAAGAGATAGAAGACAGAAAAAGATGATCACCTAAACCACTGCATGACGATTGCTTTTCTCACCAGAGAACATCACCTCCACTGGGACTTTGCATGTAGCTAAACTTAAACTTTAGTCTGAAGCACTCACCCTCCATCAGTAAGGCTTTTCTGTGTATGCTCAAAAGAAGATTCTTGGGAAGAGAAAAATTCATCTGTGATGCTTGAAGATGAAGATGTGTTAGAGATGATACTTGAATTCTGGGGTAATGTGGTCAATGAGGATGTATCATTAATGGTTCTTTTCTTGGTCAAGATTTTGTTGGTCTTGTTAGAGGCTTTATTTCCTCTGACCATTGGTTTCATAAGTTCCAAATTTGTCTTCTGGACATTCTCAATACTTTGCTCTTGTGTTGCCTGAGGGAGAAATACAAAGAACACTTTTATCTCTGTGAAAATAAAATACATAACTGCACTATTATCTCTCAAAACAACATTTTTTTGCAGATATTTTACTATTAAGGAGCACAAGGAGGATTTTATCAACTGTAGAAATAATAAATGATTTGTCATAGCAGTCATCATGACATGCAAAACAAGGCCATACAAGTTGAATTTTAAATTTTACCCCCATAACAAAAAATCCCAGATCTTGACTATAATTTTAAGCAATCATGGTCATGAGAGATATAAAAAAAAGGATATGTAATAAAATTGTCTTTTAAAAAAAAAAAAAATCTAATAAAGTGATAAATATAAATGATAAAACAAAGAAATTTATGATATTTTTGTGAATGGACCAGTGCCAAGTAACACAACATAAATTTTAATGAAATGGATCAATCTTGCTAAACAAAACCTTTTGGTATCAATTTCAACTTTTATTACTGCAGACCTAGCCTTCTTGTCAGATATTCTCTAGCATTTTTATTATTAGAAACATGATTGTGAGACCATCGCTAAAACCATTTTGCTTTGTCAAAAGTCAGATGTGTCAGGCCATTGCTGCAAATAAAACGGTGACAGCACATCACCACTCTCTAGACTAATTCCTGCTGGAAATCTAGTAGGACCATTGTCCTACATTAGAGATTTAGCAGGAGTTAATGAATGCCTACAAACAAACCATATGGCCATCCGAAACACCAAACCAACAAAGTATGTTGTAAATATAAATGACAAACCCAAGACCAACAAATTTAACAGGTTGCTGGTGTTGCATAGTTTCTATATGTTGTTTCCCATGGAGTTTCTATCCTTGTATCCTGTGGCAGGTACAAGTGCATTGAAATCAGAATGCAATGATAATTTTCTTGGCCTTGAACAGTGTATGGCAGAGACCATGTACCACATATTTATTTCTTGCATATTGTTTTTCATATTTATGACTTCTTGCATGTCATTTTTTATGACTGTTGCAATGTCTCTGCACTTACGACATTCACATTTGTGTATGGTGTAACCTGGTTGAGTATTTTTTCTTTGCTAATAATGTTTCCTGAAGTAGTGTGATGTGGGAATCATGTTTGTGTAGTGTTATGCTCAGCTCCAGGGTCTTATTTCAGAATCTAGATATGTTAAGTTGTAGCATGCTTAGTGTGTGTCTGGCAGCTTATTTTTTGCAAGGAAAGGGGTATTCCTGCCTTGAAAAAAAAATATTTGTGCACCCTTTTTAGGTAGTATTGACAGTGGCAGAGAGTTTTTGTAAACTATACTGTTGTTTGCATAATTTCTATCTTCAGCCATGACAGAATTTACACTTCAAAAAGAAGTCAGTATAGTGTTCCACCTTTGCCCTTTCAGTGTACATTTATTATATTCAGTGCTTTTCCTCATTTATAAAACATTTTTAAAATGTTTAGTTAACTATCTTTTTTGCAGTAAAACAGTAAAGAGATACAAAATAGATGCAACAAAACATACCAAAACGTAGGACAGATGACACAACTTTTTAAGAATAAAAATGTAAACATAGACACTAAAGTTGCATTATACAAGACTAGTATTATTTCATCACTGTGCTACCAGTGCCAAACCTGGACAATGACAAAACAAGACAAAAGAAAATTAGTGATAGTAGAAATGACATGTCTACAAAGAATACTCAGAGTGTCATTATGAGATAGAATTAGAATCGAGAACGTCAGACAGATAACCAAAACAATACCAGTATTGAAACACATCAAAAGACAACAGATCAAGTGGTTTTCACATGCTTCCTGACTACAAACAGACATGCCACAGATGGCCATGACACATAGACATAACGGCTATAAAGCCAGAGGCAGACCATGTAAGAGATGGATCACAGAAATCAAAGAAGCCACAGGAACAAGCTTACAAACAGCACACAGGAAGGCCATCTCCAGAGAACTCTTCTACCCCTAACGCAAGGCAAATAAGGGATACAGCACATAGATAGATAGAATCTTTTTTGCCATCAGCTCTGTTATTTCCCATGATTCCACAATGTTGTATAATAAAGTAATAAATGAGGATTTTTTAATATGCTGAGCTTTTGCCTATTTCAAGATTAGTGTCAATCACTGTGATGGAATCTCTAAGGAACAAGAAGCGGAGATAGGACTACAAATATATAAAGGCAGAGATGGAAAGAATAAGGAACAGAGGGATACCTTGGGCTGTTGTTGTGTCTTGTGTTAACAGACCTGCGACGTCCAATATTTTTTAATGGTTGCAAAGCTCTGATATAACAAAATTGAACTAACATCTGTTGTTGAAAGTAGTGAATGTTACCATAAGATGTACCGTACATATTTATATTACTAAAAACTAAGGAACAGAGAGAACTGTAAAGGATAGGGATGTTTGATGGAAAGAGAAATAGATATATGATTTTTAATTCAACACTGATTTGGAATTGTGTCCCATCACACTCGGATTTATTGAGACGGATCACCTAAGGACTTGTCTGGTGTGCACTGATGATAACTTTTACTCACAACCTCTCAGTGATAGTCGCAGAAGAGACTAAATCAGTTCAAGAATAAGAGGTAAATACGAAGTTAAGTATACAGGTTGCTGAAGATAACTATCAATATAAAATATCAGAAATAACAATAAAACATAGAACAAAGACAATTATCAACATGTCGGTCCTATTGGGACCTTTATCAAGAAACAAAAACCAACTAAGACAACACAACTATAAAAAAACACCAAGACCTAGACAATACCTTCCTTACAAAAGACATTGCCCAAGTCACGGTTTTGTGCATCATTTAAATAAGGTGCAGAATTATGCGTTCAATATTGAGAAAGTCGCCCAGTTCAAGAATAAATGCGTAAACGTTCATTTGTACTAGAATTACCATCTTCAATTAGATACATACATTTGTAATATCTCCAAATGCTGCCCTTCTAACGTGTCCAATGGCAGGTTTCTTCATTTTGGCTTGTACACCATTGCATGGAGCATCTGCTATCTGAAGAAGACATTACTCAATATTTGTATTGTATATTCTTGTTCAAAACACTTTAGGTTAGTCTAAAACTTTAACACTTGTTCTAACTTAATATCACATCAAAATTGTCAGATAGTTGAACTATTTATGGCCAATTTTTAAGTTTGAAACATTGTCATTTAGTACCAGACTCCTGTGTACAAAATCTACTAAATACATAATAAAATGAGCATGAATTCACAGAAGTGCAATTAAAAGTTCTTTTCTAATAGCTACTTCTAGGAGATAATATTGCATAATGTTTCTTCTTTGTATTTTACACCAATTACAAGAGAAACATACTAACAATATATTACTTGTTGGTGTCTATATTTTATTTATATTATTTAAATTTCAACAAAAATATGTAAAAATTGATGCATTTTCATGGATACAAATTGGTCAAAACATAAATTTCATGGTCAATCCTGTATCAGATGAACATCAAAACTGTACATCCAACAAACAGTCAAAAGATCAAGTTCATAGTTTGGGGAGGTGAGGTGTTGTAGTGTTCATTCACCCTCCACCCCCCCCTTTAAAAATAAAGTAAACCCATGACATTTAGTATTAGAACAGTGGCTATATCAGATTGGTGGTGTCCAGTATGGGAATTAGGTCTCCTGTACAGCTGGTCTACTAGTAATATGGCTACAGATGTTCACCTTTAAGCAGAAGTGGTAAAACACTGAACATAGTTACCATGCCAAAGTCAGATGTGCCAGGCACAAATTATTTGCAGCAATGGCCTGGCTTACTGCCTGCCTGCTGTGATTCAAGAAGTTTTTTGGCTTTCAAGGTGTCACTGCAGACTGAGGTTGATAATATGCTCCATAGTTTTGCATACAGTTTGTGAGATGGGTTGGTCTGTAGTTGAAGACTAGTTGGTGCTATCTTCCCTGGTTTTGGGATTGTATAATGATTATTTCCCTTCAAGTCTTTAGAACAGTGCCTGTGGTCCAATATATATTGATAATCTGCAGTAGCTTTGTTTGTTGCTTCAATTACCAGATTTGTAATAATTTCATTGGAACTCAAAACCTAGAGGGCTGAAAGTGTACCGCCTTACCCAGGAATAGCAGTTAACCAAGATCCCAAAAGTACTTCATAGTGCACCCTGGAAACAGAAGAGTGCGACTCATGTTGCTTCTGGCAAACACTTTTGGGATCGTGTCTGGGAATGTGGAGACAGCAGATGAAATGAGAATTGACTGCAAAAGACGCAATATCTCCGACAACTCTGTGCCAACAAATACAAAGTCACAGTCGACATACAGTGACGCAGCTCAGTCCAGCTTAATCATTTGAGTGGTGACCAATGCAATTGTCTCTAAAAGGGCAGATATCATGGCAAATAGTGAGTCCAAAAGACAACGTATTGAGTACACAAAGAAGAGTGCAACACTGTGCATGCCAGAGGACAGAGCTATGTGCAAAACGGAAAACGTTAAAAGGAAATCAGAACTAAAGTGCTGTTAGGTTCAAGAATGGTACTTCTAATCCCAGTGTTCCTAATATATCAGGCCTAGCTCTACCATCAATGGTTTCCTATACCGGAATCATGCTCACGAAGAGAATTTTGTTCAACTCAAGACAAGCTTCCAGGATGCTGTGCCCTTCAAAAATGTGTAGAGACTCAGACAAGGGGTTCACGATGTCGGTGAATGACAACTTGGCTAAGAGGGCAAGCAAACCCTGGCCCAACTCTATAGTTGATGCTTTCCTATACTGCAATCATGCTTGTGGAGAGAAATGGTTCAGTACCTGATGGGCACAGGCACAATATGTTTAAGTAAGTGAGATGAGTTCACTGACAGCGAACACCTTGTGCAAGAGTTCACTGACAGCGAACACCTTGTGCAAGATAGTTGTAGTTGACTCAAGCCTAAATCCCTGAGTACTACCCAAAGACATGATTTGGCCTGAAAAGTACAAAGGCACAGTGGGTGATAAACCGTTAAGGCATAGAGTTGATACACATCCTCCGTCTGACGACAGATAAGAAGGCTGTCACAGGCTAGGGAAGCACATTAACCAAATTAAAGGCATGATGAAAACAAAATGAGTTTCCTGTATGCAGCAAATCTCTTTCTGGTGCAAGGTGTTTTCTAGTTCATTTTTTTTGGGTGTTAACTCCCTTCCCTCTCCAATGCATGATATTTAGAGGGGTTGTCTTATCTGGTCTTACTTTTCTCTTCTGCCTCCAGGCTCCACAAGGTATACATTCAGTAGCTGGGGGAGGAGGTTCTGTCGAGGTTCAGAATCCGGAACTGCTCCTGCCTTGGGGAACTTCACAGGGCGAGCACCATGAAGGGTTTTTAAACTTTGTCGCGCAGACATGTCAACTATTTGGGTTGCATGATACCATGGTTGCTGGTACGCCTCTTGGTCTGGTAACTCTGACTTCAGCACCTGTGCTTGCTTGGAAAGGACTGTGATGCTACTTGATATTGGGTTGGCCCGACCAATCTTAGTTTCCAGCCTCTGTTGGCTGGACTAAGCCCCATCTCCACTTCAAGGAGTTGGTCTCGATAGACCCTGGGAATTAAGCCCTGAGATTTTCCTGATCGGCTGAGACTGAAAAGGTTAATATCATTGTCTGTAGGTATGTCTCTGGTTAGTACAATAGTGTAATGTCTAGTTTACCTCCTTATCGTTCCTCCTAGTGAGAGTGATTTATTTAATATATCCATTTTCTAGTCAGAAAGACTGGATAGTGTGGTCACTGCTATAAGTTGTTTTCCAACAACATGATTAATATTTCATTCCCAATTTCATGAGTGAAATGCTAGGATTGGTGTAGAGGTAGTATGCTATGATCTGGAGTACATGGCTGGTGAATTGATTGGTTGATCAGAATAAGTTCATTTGACGCAACTATGGTTTAAGTATTCACTGTGACCTTTGTTCTAGTTTCAAGGTTTTACCTAACCTTTGCAGCGTGATTAGTAGATCTTTGTATTTAAAATTAAGTTGTATTAATTAAAAATGCATATTAATTTGGAATTAGTATTTAGATTAGGGTTAGGATCAGTTATAAATAAAATAAATTTGCAATAAAAATTAACACTATAAATGTGGTTGATGTCGTTTGTGTAGGGAGATGTGACGTCACGGCATCCATTAATTTAATTGGTGTTACACGGAAATCCGTGACCTCGGCTAGTTAAAAACTAGCATAGTGAAGACTTAAACCGTAGTTTTACCATTCATTTTTATCCTGCCAGTTTTCTAGTTCCTCACCTCTCCTGTCCATGTGATCGTAGCCCCAGCTCTGTGAGTGGCTATTGAAGTCTCCGCATGCAATCAGTTTTCCTTTCATGAGACTGTGTCTAGTGCTAATAGTTGGTTATTCTGACAGTAGTAGTTGAGGTGGTAGAATTCTGTACTTCCTGTCCTGAGGTGGAGTACCTGATATTTCGCCCTCTACTAATATGATATATTTTGATATGTTTCTAACTGGCGTGCACTGATGTTCACCTGCCTTTTCAATCTGATTGATCAATAGCATTGATTGGAAGCTCTTATTTTTAAAGCTATATCCTTGTTGAGATAGGGTTCTTGCGATCATCATACATTTAGGCCTACTTGCTCTTCATTCGGGATATTTTCAAGTTCCAACTTTTTGCTGACGCCTTTAGCATTTCATTGCATTATTTTCAGTGGTATGTGTTTTTTGGCCAGTTGCTCTATTCTCATGCCCCTTGGCTCCTCTGGGCAATTAAGAAAAACTTCCTGTAGTTGGGCCATTTTTCGAGGCATAGGGTCTAGCACAGCCCCTGCACCGGACTCTCTCTCACCACTGAGCAGACGCCAAAATATGTCAATTTTTAACAATTCTGATGCAAGATTGTATTTCAAACATCAAATGATAGCAAGGCAAGATTCGGGATACCAATGTCCTTCACAAAGCCGATATCCCTAGCATTATTCTGATGCAGTGACAAATTCATTGGGCAGATCATGCCATATAGTCAGCTAAAATTTAAGATTCTCGTCCGTCACTCTAGTAACTAGCTAGCATGTGTTTGTTACCCGAGTTTGTCACAGTTTGACTGAGTTGTGTTACTACATGGAAAAGACTAGGCGGAGGCAAGAACTCTCTAAAGACCTCACGAAAGTACTAAGTTGCTATATGAGAACAACACAATCATCAAGTAGGAGTAGACGCATTTACATTTAATAATAAAAGTCTATAAATCTAGCACAACGTCAACACAACCACACCACAATCTCGACAACAAGCTCACACAACAACAAACTTTTTCTTACCTTTGTGCCTACCCCTTTCTTCTTAGGTCCCATCACTTGGCTGTGGGGGTCAACGTTTTCTAACAATGCTTTGTGTGCGAACATTCTCTTGTACTTTGTATATTGGGGCTAAAGACTAGTGAGTGAAGAAATAACTTTTACTTGGTTCCTCGCTGTTCACATGAAAAATCACAACACTCGGATTATATTCAGCAGATATAAAACCGGAATTGTATTTTGCACTAATTTAAATTTTATTCAAGGTCGTAGTTTTGATTGGTTATAATTTATCTAGTCAGCCAATCAATTTTCACATGCGTCAATTTTGGTTTTAAAACAGAAGACAAAATTGATGCCTTTGAATATGGAGAACATGATGGAAAGAGAAGAAAATAAACCAAAGAGGTTCTAAAAACACCTAATATGAAGAAAGAATTACTAAGAAATAAAGATCTGGCAAATAAAATATTTTGGACCTTTTGTTTGTTTTTCGTTCGCTCCATTGTAACCATCACGGATATCCGTGCGATTTCCGCCGGGAGCGTGATTACGTTGTGCCACCGTTATGCGCCTTGTAGGCCTAGCACATCCGATTTCGGCATGATTTTGGACATTAAAAGACATGACACCTTATTGAAGACCTTACTTGAGGGTAAAGTCAATGGGAACGAGCAAGAGGTAGCTAGGTAGGCAGAGATACAAATGTAAAGCCCATCCATAAATGAAACGGCATATTTTTACAAACGAAATTACATTTATACGCTGTCAGTGTCGCCTTACATTGCATTTACATTGTCCATCATTGTTGTATGATAAAAACATTTGGTTTACCCTGACCCCAGGTTTAACTGGTTTAATGTTGTCTTGATTATTGAGTAGGAACAAGCGTCGCATCACTATTCCCATATATGCTCTACTTGCCGTTCCGGCAGTCATCTAAAAGTGTATAAGTTCAGTGTCCCAGTCAGTTACCGAGCACGCGTTCTTCTGATCTTTTCGGAAAGGGAGCACATTCTCCCATATCGCCTCTAGTCCCTCCCATTTCTACCATTCTCTGAATATGTAGGCCAACGATTGTCTCGTTTGACCTCCTCATCTTCGCGTAGAGTTTCCACGACTGTTCTAATCAATTCATTTATGTCTCTTCTGATCTTGGTGCCGTTCACCAAGGCTTTACCAGCCAACACATCGGTTCTTTCGTTTCTCATGACCCCAGCATGACCTGGACAGTAGATCCATGAAATGCTCTGCGCGCTGTTGAGAATAGTGACCCATTCAGTTCTGATGATATACTTTTCTATCTTGCGCAGCATACTTTAAGAGTCCAATAGAATCCCTTAATCTGTTGGGGGTTGCGTCGCCAGCCAAATGAGAGATGTTGTCGCCGGTTCTATTTATATTCTCATACTCGATGTTACGGTGTCCGCGCATAACATTGAAAGTGGTAACCGTGTCCACTGATTCTTGTATAGAGTAGGAAATAAGAGTAGAACATCAATTTGGCCCTTTTCAACAAATAATACAAGGAGTTAGACAGGGATGTGTACTTCACCAGACCTGTTCTCTTTATACAGTGAAAATATAATGCGTGCAATAGTTGATATCCAAGGAATATCAGTGAGAAGGTATATAATCAGGACTGGATTTGCGCATAAGCTAAACAAACTATAGCTTAGGGCCCCCCTCTGTTTTAGGGGCCCCAAAAATTATATTTGGCACTGATATATAATATCTGGACTTATAAAGGGCCCCTATATCTCAAATAGCTTAGGGCCATATCAAGTCTAAATACGAAACTGTATAAAATAAATAATTTGAGATATGCGGATGACACTGTTCTGACTGCTAAAAGTGAGGAAGACCTTCAAGATTTAAATATAGTAGTCACATAAAGTAAAGAGAAAGGCCTATTTCTAAATATAAAGAAAACAGAAGTAATGGTTATTTCAAAGAAACAAAATACCACACATTGCAAGGTAAAAGTGAATGATATAGTATTAAAACAGGTCCACCAATTCAAATATTTAGGTACAACGATTGCAGCAAATGGAAGAAATTTAACAGAAATAAGAAGCAAAGTAGAGCAGGTAAAAATAACATTCAGAAAAATGACAAATACATTGTGCAATATGACATTGTCATTAGCAGTGCAGGATTTACCTATAAACTAAACAAGCTATAGCTTAGGGCCCCCACTTTGTTGGGGGGGGGCCCCTCAACATTTTTTAAATTTCACTATCTATATATTCTTAATCGTTAAAGGGCCCCATATCTCAAATAACTTAGAGTCATATCAAGTCTAAATCCGGCCCTGGTCATTAGAGGTGAGGAAAAGAGTTCTGCAGTGCTATATAACTCCTATACTAACATATGGATGTGTGTCTTGGACAATAAACAAACATGAAAGTGGGAAATTAGAGGCAATAGAGATGTTGATCTACAGAAGAATGCTGAGAATACCATGGACTGACAGAAAAATTAATGTGGAGATGTTGAAAGAGTGAAATGAGAAACAGATCTTAATCAATAATATAAAAAAGACAATCTTCATTTTTTGGCCACTTCATGAGACATAGGGGTTTGGAGAACATAGTCACAACAAGCAAAATTTAGGGCAACAGAGACAGAGGCTACATCGTGATAATTCTGTTGTAATTTTGGCCAAATTTACTTTAATTTGGGACTTTTTCCCCATGAAATCAAAGAAATTTAGCCATAGACGGATAAATTCCCCTGATTTTCAAATAAGTTAACAAAAGTCTCATGAAGACGGTGGAAATTGCACACGAAAATGGGCAAATGCCTTCTTGTTCTTAAAATTATTGTTTTAAATAAAAATAAAACTGGCGGACGGACCAAAAACTGCTAGTCTCCAAAATTATACTTCATATTCAGTATCTCCGGCGACCTCAAAATAGCAAACCGCAAAAACGTCTCGATGTCGCCAAACTGAGCGATCCTATTTATAAACAGCTTCTTTACAGTTCAATGGATACCAGAATTCCACAATTGATAGTCGATTCTCTAGCCATACAAAATAACTGGGAAAACTTTCGTGACGACATATACAGCGCCAGAGAGAAAGTGGTGGGCTTTGGTGTTCGCAGACATTAAGACTGGTTTGACGAAAACGATGCATAAATTAAAGCTCTCCTTGATAACAAGCATAAACAACACACAGCTCTCCTTGAAAACAAGCATAAACAATACAAGGCTTACGACCTTACATTAACCAACAAAAAGATGCTGCATGAAAACTTGAAGAAAAATGCACAAAAATAACCAAGGACATTGCAGGACTCATGGTTTAGTAACAAAGCCAAAGGTACAACATTATGCTGACAGCTATAATATGCTGAAATTCTATTCAGCGCTAAAAGCAATTAATGACTCCAGCCTTCGGAAACGTCTCCTTTCCTCAGTGCAGATGGATATCATACCATCACTGATAGAAAAGAAATCCTCAAACGCTGGGCTGAACATTTGTAAAATGTACTAAAAATGCTCCTGCAACGTCAACGACGAAACGATTATGCACCAAGCAAACATCAAGTAACCATTCACCCTTTGAGCCTCCTCGTCTTCTGCAGAAGATTCCTTGAAAATTAGCTTTCATGCAAATACCATACGATACTACACTAACATCGAAGTTGGAAAAACGTCGCCCCAAGTGGTACGGTAACGAGACTTCAAGAGAGGGCGTTTAATCTACCCAATCAAACATATGAAGAAACCGATTGAAAAGGTGAGCTGTAGAAATGTCACACAAGAGCTCTCAATGTCGCACGCATGAGTATGTGAACGTCTATAATTCTTACTGTCCATTTTCTGATGTATGTTTACATTTTATTTAAATTTTTGTCTTGATAAAGACCTTTTGGGCGAAACGTTGATTTGTGTGTTATTTAGTGTGTCTTGAGTGATTCGCAAAACTTAATTTCCCTGTTCCTGGATTTACCTTTTGGATTTCAGTTTTTATGCAGTATTATCGGTCGTACAAGAGCAATCAAACAACAATTAGCAAACACTCATGATGCAAACGAAATTGTGTTCATGCTACCTAAAACAAACCGATTTGTACACGAACAATATCAGACTAGATGCCCAGTGATTGATCACAGAAGGATAAGATCCCATGAAAATTAAACACACAATACCCGCCGAAGACGGATGTGTCGGACCATTGGCGCAAATAAAACGGCGACACAACGCATTTCCATTCTCTGGACTACATCCTGCTAGAAATCTAGTAGGACAATGGTCTTGCTACAAGGGAGAGCCAGCAGGAGTTTGAGAATGAACGATGAAGAAGAAGAAACACACAATAGATTTACTAAGATTACTTGGGGATTCGGCGAGTCTCACTAAGTCCAAGCATCGCACGCCACTACGTATCACTGTAATTTACATATCTCCATTCATACTCGAATTTGCACTATTCACATTCTCTTCGGCAGATATAATATTATAGTCAATATAGGAGAGCACACAAACATGATAAAAGGTTAACAAACAAACCCTCATTTTTGGGCAGACAACGAAGGAGAACTAGTGATTTCCATAAAAAGGTCATCCGAATGGGAGCCACATAGCATTTCTCCCAGGTTTTTGTGGTTAATAACCCGAGCTTCGAACTATTATACTGTTTTAATTGGTAGGTATGTAGGCACATACCCTGATATAACAAAGAGAGGTCGTGGTAAAAAGTGCAAGTGCTTGCAGAGGATCTACTGTTCAGACCATGTGGGAGTCAGGGGCAACGAAAGTGCTGAGGCACTGCCGGGTAAAGCAAAAGTGGATGGTAAAAAAGTGATGAGAAGAGACTAAGCTAATTATGGCAATCATGGATACACTACAAAACGATGAAGAGGATGCTGAAAAAGACAGTGTTCAGAATGATAGAGATGGGAAGAAGTGCGCCCTCACTGGAAAGACCAGAAGAATCCGCACCAAACAGCTGACGGAGACACTAAGCTGATTTACTTTTAGCTGGCTGACGGAATGACAGGCAGAACATTTACAGCAACTTCCTAGTGCAGTGATGCTTGGAACACGGTAAGGAGATTTTGCTCATTACTGGAAACACACATAATAACGCACACTTCCAAGCTACTACCAAAATGTCAGGCCCCAAAAGGTGTTAGTAAAGAATATCAACACTGACATTCCATGTCGACGTGTCGTTATAGGCTTAAGAGGTTGCTGCTCTGGACTTTTGGTAGCGTATCGTATTCTGGATGGAGCCATGAACCAGCATTTTTTGGCTGTAGTGAGTTTCTAGGCAATATAAATATGTTCAGTAGTTTGCCATTGCTTTCTGAACGGTCCGGATGCTCAAATGCCTGTGGCGGGGGATAGAAATCCGTACGTTGGCTTTCACAAACGCGCTCTGAACAACTTCGCAACAGAACCGAACACAACAGATCCAGACTACTTACTGCTAATGTGCAGAATTAAGTTTGAGAATGAACGAAGATTGGCTACAGTTAGCCAAAATCCAGGGCCGTGCTATGATGCAGAAAGGTAGCCACATCGGGCGGCATCAATCAAAATACATTGTAGGGGGCGGCATTTCTAAGAAAATCTTTTAAGGGTTGGGGCAGCATTTCGAAGACGCATCATACTGAGAAAAATCATCCGCATGGTTTTGAGCCATGCTGAAGTCGGACGTGCCAGACTGAAAGGCAAAATATCGTAGCCAAATGTAAATTGTGACGTAACTAGGCAACGCATTCTTTTCTCTGGATTCAATTCCGTTAGAAAGCTGGAATTTAAGTATAAACGAAGAAGATTATGAATCCAACCAACTTTCAGTTCACAATTGACAATAGCTGTTGGATCTTAATTATTTGGTTACTTTATCTGAGCAAGACAGATTTTCACAGAAGAATACGAAAATGGCGACCGAACCTAGTACAAGACAACGGCTGCATAGTGTTGTGGATGATATGGAACTTATTTCAAAGTAAAAAGCATCTTTATTTACATCTACAATTATGTTTTAAATACTATCGACGACTATCAAAATACTACTATATACCACTAATGCCTGTATTGTTGGTGATCGATGGAACGTTAAAGTGCATCTCACTAGTCAGACTAGTCTTAGGTACTTCATTATCATTATGATCTTCATTATCATACTTCGACAAAATTTTCTTAATAATAATGCTACATAATTACAAATAATATAGTTGGATAGTCCTTAAAAATTACAATTCAACGATACCTCAATCAAGTCTGTACGTCAACCCTGACAAAGTTATGAATTTTTTTCGAATTAATTTGACATCAAAATAATTTACACGAAACATAGGAAAATATAAATAAAACTTGGGACCACAAAGTGTAGCTGAGCTGATAATTTCCGAATTATCTTTGTTATTTTCAATAATATAATACACAAACTATACATTTTTGTGTTCGTGAAGACAAGACGTTTATGTTGATCACATTTCTGCAATGTTCAGATGGTCACAGAACTAATTGATATTCAAAATGGCTACTAATTTGCATAATTAAAACAAATGTTGATGTTTTAAAAAATTTAACTGCCTTTTTATGCATCATCTTGTATCCTTAAAAGTTACATATATAAAAAGAAAAATGGTTAAAGAACTTAATAAATCTAGTTTAAAACATGACACGCAACGACATCACTAAAAAGTAGTAAAAGTCACAAGAAATTTATAGCCTAGGCAAATTTTTCCAAACACGCTAATCCCAAATGTCCAAGTACCTACTAGTCTTACTTTTAACTGAAAGAAGAAAAGTTATAGATTTTTTGAGGCAGTGCTGTTTGATCTGGAAAACGTGTGGTAGAAATGCTCCAACTAAACTAGAAATTAAATCACAGTAGTGTGGTCCACAGGGCCTCTTGAAAAGCTAATGTCACACCTGTGCACACTTGATGTGCTCGTGCACCTATCTTCATACTCACAATTACAAATCTCGGCCTTGGTATTCATTCAATCATACTCATAACAATAACAAATAACAGATGCTTCGTCATATTCATAGACTTTACAACTTATTATTAATTATTATGCTATAGGTTTCTATAGCCTAAGTATGTAGGCCTATAATTCGATTTAATATATTACAGACCTATTTAGAGCCAAGAGTAGGTGGGGTAAATATCCACAGTTTTTATTTAATTAATGTTTCCAATTCCTAACTATATTCCAATTCCTACTCGACAATAAACTGCCATTAGGTTATAATTTATACTATAGGCATAGCCTATGCCTCATAATAGTATAGGTCTATCCATCTTACATTAGTGAGGGTCTTGAAAAGATAGAAAGTAAGTGTAGATGATAGAATTAGAGTTACGAACAATTGTAAAACAAGATTTCTGTATCATCATCAAATGGGGCAAAAGTCTGCAGATGGAAGAGGGTAGGCCTATAAGTAAATATAACGTTACTAAGGAAAAATTGATGAGAACTGAAAAATAATTGATTCAAGACTTGAACTGTAATGTGTCAAATTAGGTGAACATTATGGAACACTAAAACAATATACAAGTATGCAACTTCAAATGGAAGAAATGTTAGTATATCCTAAGAAAACTGCTCAGTTCAGTCTTAAAATTATTCATATTTTTGTGTTGTTTCATGAAATTGTTGATAATTTGCAGCAATTTCCATCAATATCAATATGATTTCTGATTCATTTTAAAGAACTATGATGTTTGTGAAATTCTTATAAAATATAATTTTTCTTCTACTTCTGCGTTTATTCTCTGATAACCAATACGAGTATTCTTGTGATTTCTGATGGCAGCGTGAAGTATGTCATGCTGTTAGTTTCAAATGTATCAAATCTTCACAGTGATGGTTTATCACCTACTGTGGCCTTGGACTTTACAGGTCAAAACTTGTCCCTGGGTGACAGTCTTTGAGGAGGCGGTAATCAGGGATTTAGGCTTGGGTCAACTATGTCTCTCACACAAGATGTTCCGCTGCCAGTGAACTTGTCTTGTGTAATTAGACGTAATGTCCCTGTGCTCATTGGGTACTGAACCTATTCTCATCTGTGAGCATGATTCCGGTATAGGAATCACTACAGTAGATGGGTGCTCAGGTTTGTGTGTCCTCTTAGCCGAGGTATCATTAACCGACATCGTGAACACCTCGCTGCCCAAGTCTGAGTCTCTACAAGTCTAGGAGCACTAGGGAACATTTTCTGCTTCTTTTCCACAAGACATTTTTCTTTAAGTAACTTTAGGCTTATTCTTGAGCTGAGCAATGCTTTAGTTACAATTTCCATATATCATGTTTTTCATTCTATTTGTACATGACTGCCCTCTAGTACTGTTTTGCTTTCTCTTTGTACTCAATATGTTTGTCTGTCTTCTCTGGAGATTTGTGCGCAAATTTCGATGTTCACAGCTACATCGAGTCCACCCCAGTCCACTAATGCAGTCTACTACTTGCAACTACATCAAGTTCATCCAATTACATTTCTTTTGAGGATATTTTTAGGATCTTGGTTATCTGCTAACCATGGGACCACACAAGTGCATTGTACCATTTATATCTTTAAAATATACTGATAACTATTCCAATGTCAATGATCTCATCCACATAAAGACGGAACAATGATTGGTTTATTTTCCTCATAGACTTTAGACAAAAAAATCAGCCAAAACATGGTTGGAATTCATGTGTACTAAGTTCCTACCCCCCAATTATGTAAACCATAATAGGGTATTCCATTTTCCGGACTACATGCTTCTAGCCAGCAAGAATTTGAGAATGAACATAGATGTTTGTGCTCTTTTCATTATTATTGTCGTTGGTGCTATGTTGCCATTCATAACTATTAACAACATGATCACCAAAAGCAACAGCACTACAACGATCCTTATCATATCATCACCAAAACTGCCACCTCAACAACCACCATCACTATCATATTCTCAACATCACACCACCATCATTATCATCATTGCTACCACCACCATAACTAACACTGTAATCATCATGAACTTGTATCTGTTTTACTGCAGTCCACCCCATTACATTTCTTTTGAGACTGATTCTTGTCATTTATTGTCTTTTTTAAAAGAGAACTTATAGAACAGTTGGCCATGCCGAAGTCACACAAGCGAGCTGATGCACCAGATACAACTGATCTGATGGAGTTGCTGATTGAGAAGGACAGTGAAGTTAAAGAGCTTCTCAAAACAGGTTAGTTCTTCTTTGGTCAGTTATCAGGTCACTCCATCAATATCTTAAATTAGTAGTAGTAATTGCCACCTTTCCGGACGATAGTATTATTGTTATGCTATAAGAAATATGATCTGTGGTTCATGACCATAATGGATGTAGCTCACAAAATCAATCTGAGCCACAAAGACTCTTCCACGGTATGTGCAAGGAATCACAGGTTCAATTGTACCATCATGTGTTGTGTCTATTTTTAGATATGCAGCCATTTAACTATCTATCACTTCTCCATCATCTTTATACCATTCCTGATCTTTTCCCTCCATGCAACAAGACCCATGGCATCCTGTTCCATGATTCTATATTAATGCCTGTATCATGCATATCATGCTTTCGTACGTCTTTGTACTGAAGTAGAGGTTGGCCTTGAGATCCTTTCCCAGACTAATTCTCCATAAAGTAGATCCTTTGGTATTATGCCATCTTCCATCCTTCTAGTGTGTTTCAGCCATCGGAGTCTGTGCAGACTGAGCATAGAAAAAACTGTTGTATTGCCTATTTTTTCCAATACATCACATGCATCTGGCACAGGGCAGAAAGAGTGAAAGCTTGCAATCCCAGGGATCAGATAAGTAAGTTCCAATACATCAGTGTTAGTGACTTAGTCCTACAGCTTATCTTCAAGAATGTTTTGTAGGCACCGCATGTGAAAGCTGTTTAATCATTGCTCCTGGTGCATATAGGTTGTCTCACTGTTCTAGAGGAGGGTGCTGATATCTTCAATACAATATTAAAAACTGTATTATTCATATTATTATGTCCATGGAGATTTCCAAATTTGCATGAAGAATTAGTGCAGTCTTGTTAGGTCATATGAAACTTAAACTGTGTGAGAATTTTTTTTTTTTCTTCTCACAACAACTGACTAAACCATTGGATCATTCAGCTCACATGTTTAGTATTAATGTTGCCCATTTCTTCTTCGTCTTCTGCGTTCGTTCTCAAACTCCTGCAGATTAGCAGGATGTAGTCAGGAGAATGTAATACGTTGTGTCTTGGTTTACAGCATTGCTGTGCTGTGATTTCTGCACCTTTTGGTCTGACACATCCAACTTGAGCATGACTTTTGGTCACTTTGACCATATATGGGATGGGAGAGTCAACTCCTCCCCATAACCTCCCTAGTCACCTCTTATGACATGCATGGAAGGCAAACAGTGTTGCTTTTATTTGCTCCCCTCTCAGGTCCATTAACACAAAGGAGATAGTTGCCTATTTAATTCTTAACCCCTTGGCTGCAGAGATATCCTTAAGGATCGTTGAAGTTACCACTATTTATCCTTAAGTAGCGATGGCTCATGTGTTCATATAATGTACTGCGGAAAGTACCTTAAGATGTTCAAATACTCTGATTGGCTAGTTCACGCTGTCTAAAAGTCATCTAAAAAGTCTAAATCTGTAATTGGACATACTTGTAAGTGTCACTTCTGCTTTTGTGTATCGACATAGCTGAAGTTTCCTTGTGTAGCTATCTTACCCAGATCTACAAATATTAGCAGAGTAGCCAATACATTTTGATCTCCAAATTTCATCCTGCTAACTGTCAGGAATTTGAGAATCTGATAAATTTAGAAGTAACACTTTGACTTACTAGACTTAGAAGAAAGCTGAAGATTGGTGAGACAGACCTGTGCAACTGTGGACTGAGCCCAGAGACTGCAGAACACATTCTTCATGCCTGTCAACTCTACCAAGAAGAGAGGGATAAAATATGGCCTACTGAGACGGCACTGCTTCCAGACTTGAGGGGTTCCATGGATGACCTGAAGCGAATCACACAATTCATTGAAGCTATTGGTGCTGTAACCTGATATCTGACTGAAGAACGATGAAGAAGAAGAAGACTAGACTTAGATGATTGTTTGTTGGATACCCAATGCTTAAGTTAAAGTTAAAAAAATTCAACCATTGGTACTACAACTATAAGACTAGAAGTACTATAGTAATTGACAAAAAAAATAATCAAAAACATTTGTTAAAGGTATGTGCTTAGGGAGTTTAAGGCAAATAAATGTAACTGGATAGTCATTTGTGTCTGGATTTGTTACCCCCCGTATATTTGATGTTGGATACAGTACATTAGTCACTGACCTATCTATACCATGTTAGGTAATGTAGTTTTTATACTTCAGCTGAGGATCAGGATAAAGTCCAGAAGGGAATGGATGGACTTCGAGCAGAGGTCAACAAGAGAGATGGAGAAATAAGACAGTTACAAAGAGTCCTGAAAGAAGCAGAAACAATTATGGTAAGAAAAATTAATCCTTTCTTAAATAGGCAAAATGGTCAATAAAACAATGTACAATGTCTACTTCTGTAGACAGGTGTCTGTGGCTGATTTTTCCAATGTGTTGTGTGACAGTAGATGCAAATATGTATAGTCTGTTAAAAAAAGTATCAACTTTTGGCTAGAAAAAAAATACAATTATTTACTTGGAGGTCCGAAATTCTAATTCTCTTCAAAGTAATCATTTTGGAATTGCACATACTTCTCAATTGTCCTGCGATTGGTGGTAGCTTTCTTAGAAATTCTTATTGGTGGGAATGATGCAAGTCTGAACTGTCACATTCTGCATGATGAGCTCTATTACTCAAATGTTGTCATTTTCAACTTGGGAAACAGCCAGAAATTGTAAGAAGTCATGTTGAAATAATATGGAACTTGAAAAATCAGAATTTTTGCAGAGAAAATCGGAATTGTTTATGATGAATGGGTGTTGTCGTGACAGGGATGTCAAGTTTCATGGATACTCTACATGACCATAATATTCATTAAAATAGATTGTACAATATGAATGCTTATCTACAATTTATTAGCAAGTTCTCAGAAGATTACATAGTGATCCAACATGACAAAACTCCATACTTGGTCAGTTATGTCATAATTTTGTTTTGTTGAGGGCATATGAGTTGAAACAAGCAGCACATATTTTTCTCCTTATCTTGATAAGAGTTGACATGCATGAAATATGTTATCTGCATTTTCTGGACTCAGTTCACAATTGCACAGGTTTGTCACTGCACATCTTCATTCGCTTTCAGACTTCCACATTGAAGACTGACAAAATAGTCAACGTCATTCTCCCAGCAGTGCTGTAAAGTTTTTCATGAAAGGAGACAGAACATGTCCAAGTGCATGTCTTCAGCATATATTGGACAGCTCAGCAAGAAGCTTTTGACTGTTATAGGGCTTCTGCACATGTGACTTCTCAGTCTGTTGTGTACAGTTTAAAGTCTGAAGAGAATTGCTTGTTCTAATTGTTGACAATGCATCCAAGTTAATAAAATCTGGATGATCTAGCACTACTGAGATGCTAAAAATGTTGTAGTTTTGACCTTTGTGGAAAAAGACTAAAAAGAGAGTATCAAGAAGATTTACCCATCTTCACCCTTGAATCCTTCAGGGATTATACTTAGGGATCTACACGTGGAAATGGTTAAGCTACAAAGGTCACAAGTTTGATACTAGCCATGCTATCTCAT
Organism: Meghimatium bilineatum; assembly: GCA_034231615.1. Lineage (NCBI taxonomy): Eukaryota > Metazoa > Mollusca > Gastropoda > Stylommatophora > Philomycidae > Meghimatium > Meghimatium bilineatum. The sequence continues at coordinate 66,371,319 of CM067299.1, read as the reverse complement.
TTAGATATAAATTTTTTCTGAAACTACTTGCTACTATATCACTTGAAGCTATGGCACTACATGTTCTAAGTAGTACTCATGGCAGGAGGTAAGTTTTTCTTCTGAGAGGGATGTAGTACATATGGGCAACCTGGGTACAATGAGGTCAATCCTCTATGTTTTTTTGTGTTCTGTACTCTGCATCCTGTAACATGGGAGTAAGCCAATGATCCTATATAAGCACACCAACCAGAGGTCTCATAAGAGCCTAATGATCTGAAAAATTGAATAATGAGCATCATCCATGAAAACTAATCCAAAAATTCATGAATACAAGCATTTACAGATAGTTCAGCTACAAATACAGCGACATACATGTGAGGCCATGATAACACAATACTTCAGACTCAGGTTAACCTTTAGCATGCTGTTGGTGACTACGGTCTACACTCTACAGGCTCAATGTATTTTGCGTCTCTGTTTTCAACAAATTCAACAGACAGTGACCTTTATCAATTTGAAAAAAAAACAAAGTTATAGTGTGACAAGGAAATTTGTTTTTGTTTCTTGACAAAGGCTACAGTTTTCTAAAATATCGAATTTATTTTTTTCTCTATTATTGTTTTGTTTGCTTAACATTTTTAAGGTAAAATTTCTCCTCTTATCTTTGTTAATATTAAAGAAATATATGTTAAAATTATTACAGGCAACAGCTGTATATCAAGCCAAGCAAAAACTTGCAGCAGTAAGACAGGCACAGAACAATAGGATTTCTTCAGAAGAACTCATCAAATATGCTCATAGAATCAGTGCTAGCAATGCAGTGGCAGCACCACCAACATGGGGGCCAGGTTAGATGGTATCATTTTGTCATTTACTGTCTAGCAGTGAAATACTGACAGCTGCTTTAGCATGCTGCAAAATACCTAAAGGAAATCAATGTATTTAAGTGTGTCATGAGACAATGCCGAACTTATGACGTCAGTGTGATTATGTGTGACTTGGTAAAGCACAAAAAATTAATAAAATCAATGTGGTTATGTGTGACTTGAGACATAGTGTCAAATTTATGAATTCAGTTTGGTTATGTGTAACTTGAGACAGAAAGTCAAATTTAGGAAGTCAGTTTGGTTAAGTGTGACTTGATACAGATTGTCATAATTATGAAGGTAGTATGGTTATGTGTGACTTGAGACATAATGCCACATTTATGAAGTCGGTGTGGTTATGTGTGACTTGAGACAGTGCCAAAATTATGAAGTCATTGTTTTTAGGTGGGACCACTAAATTTATGAAATCAATGTGAAATCAATTCTTGAATGGTTTTGTCTGACTTGGCTTCCTTGGCGGAGAGCTAGTCGCACAATCTAATAGTCCCAACTGCCCTGAGCTTCATTGTGATTCAATTGTATCCTAAATCATGACATTTCATGTAATACTGGAATATTACTGAAATGTATGAATCTATTCTCTTTTTCTCTGCTTTTTCTGTAACAGGATTGAATAACAATCAAGTTTTTGGCTATGGCATGTTTGGTCACTTCATATGCAGTAATATGTGATGTCTCAGAACATTGGTAACTCCTTCAATACACCTTTTTCTTGGTCTTCCTCTGCCTCTTTCCACTTGCATGTTGTATGCTCTTGCTGTTGGCCAAAATAGGTTCATTCTTATTAAGTGGTCGAACCATTTCAGTCTCTGTTTTTCAATATATTTTATCACAGACATTCCAATAGTTCTTGTAATCTCTTCATTCCTCACATGATCTCTTCTTGTTCTGTTTGATGCTTTTCTTAGACATCTCATTTCACACATAGAAAAGCTTTCATGCTTGTTCTTTAGTTAGTGTCTATTTTACTTTCAGCTCCAGATTGTTATTTCTCTGGAATTCTTTCTGATGTAGAAGTTTTCCATAGCTTTCACATGTCCCAGATTACTATTTTACTTAATGTAGAATGCAGCACTGAGCTGTTGTATATTGTAGAGGCTTTATGTCAAGGCTAAATTTAATTTGGAAAAGCAGCATCAGTGTTAAAGTGAAAATCAAACTTTTCAAACTCATTAGTCTTTTCTATTGTGTTGTATATTTGTGAGAGCTGGACACTCACTGCATATATGGAGAGACAGTTACAGGCATTCCAATAAAAATGTTGCAAACAAATTCTGTGCATCTCCTATAGACAACAGAAGACAAATGTGTGTGTAAGAAATAAAATAGAGATGCATACTGGTCCACAAAAACCATTACTTTCAATAGTGAAACGATGTAAACTTTCATGGTTTGGACATGTATGCTGACATGATTTCTTGTCAAAAAATGATACTGCAGGGAATAGTTGAGGATGGAAGAAGCAGAGGTTGCCAAAGAAAATCATGGAAGACAACATTAAGCACTGATCAGGTCAGGATTTTTATTACATCCATGTCGCTGAAGATAAAAATCAGCAGAAGGCTCTGTGTGTTTATGCATCCAATGTGGTACCCTTACAGCCCTGACGGATTATGGGCTTATGGATGGATATTGATACTCTGGAGGGAACTTTTTTATGATTTTCTTGCATTCTTGAGTCATGCCACTAATAGAAGGGTGGATTCCTTCAGTTCAGGACTGAGTTTTCAACAGAATTCATCATAGCATAGATCATAGATAGTCAACCTTACGTCCAGTCTCCTTAATCTCTTCTTATGACATACATGGCAGTGCTACTATTATTTGCTTCACTTTTGTCACCATGATAACCCATGGGTGAATGTATGGTGTAAATGTTGCTCAAATAAAAATTCAAGTAATATTCAGTAATTTTTAAAATTGGATTTCTTATGACTAGGTGATGCTAGAAGACCATACCCAACAGATTTGGAAATGAGACACAGTTTTCTTTCAATGGGAGCCTTTCCAGAAACATCATCTACTTCCTCCACAGCATCAACACCAACACTAGCTAGATTGTACTCACAAGGTGAGGAGTATTATCAGGACTTTTACTAGGATTGCTTGGCTTACAGTTAATATCGTGATATCAACATTGTAAATTTGTCCGTTTAGACTCTGTGACAGAATAATTGGTGAGTTAGTCTGACGATCATAACTCATTTGAACTAGATCATGTTTCAAAGTAAAGATGTTGCCCATTCATGTTGCACTAGCAGAACCACAATGTATGTTGTATAAAATTCAACTACAGTTGAAAATCACTGTTGTATGCAGGATTATATTCAATTATATTTTAATGTTATCACATATAATGTAGTCAAATCCCATTATAACAACTGGGTTGGACCAGCTAAATATGTATTTAATAATTGAAGTTTGCTATATACAATATAATCAATAAAGAATAAATATAATTTGGAATTTTGAAAAGTGTTGTTATATAGGAAAATATGTTATAAAAGGATATTCTTTTATATTTTATATAACGACAATCAATATGAGGTAACTTGGTGAAATGTAACAACAATTGTACTTATGTAAAACACAGGTTTTTATAATAGTTTCACTCAGACACGACAGACTATAATTAAAACTAGTGGGTAATGATGTGCAAACAAGAAAACATACAAATTACAATACACAAAAAATATTCAACGTTTCAACCTAAAGGTCTTTATCAAAATACGCTATCAAACAAAACATCAAATGACGAATGGAAATTATCACAACCCACAAGCTTATCCAACGGAAATATGGAAATGAGATTTCGGAAGGACAGGAAAAATTAAATATATGTGGAAACGAAATGAACAAAAAGATGACGTAAATGACGGAACAAAATGAATAGACCAAGATCATACCAACCTAGTACTAGAGAAAAGAGTGGTCGGGCTTGAGGGTACCCTATTCAAAAATAAGACGATTTTCTAGAGCCTACCTAGATCTATCATCAGTGGTGCAGGATCTGATGGCACTGACCTGAATATCAAGAGCACCATGATGACCATCGTCGTTGAAGTGTGTGGCCACAGGAGTAGGTGTTCTGTGCTTAACATTTGAGTTTGTGAATGTATGTAGAAGTATCTTAACAATGTAATATGTTTGTTGAATATAGTTGATTATCTGCAAGGTTTATCATTTTCAATTTATATTCTCAACTTTTCTCAGAATCTCAACCATCATCCCACCCACATCATCATCACCAAGCACAGCAGCAGTCAGGTCTTGGACACCACCATCATCAGCACCACCCACACAAATGGGAACAACAAGGAGTACCCTCAACATATACATGGCAATCATCGCAGGAGCCTCCGATGTCTTTGACTTCACATCACAGTATCAGTGACAGTCTAAAAGGTCATAGTAAAGAGGAAGATGATGTTGAGCTCATGTCAAGTGATTCGTCAAGCAGTAGCTCCAGTGATGAGTGATTTATTTTGGTGTAAATGACTGACTTTAGTTATTTGTGTGTATGTAATTAAATGATTGACGTGAATATGTATAAGTGAACATGCAAATAAATAATAAGCTTAGAATGTGTTTAAGTTTTGAAAACAAATAAATGATAAGTTTCGAATGTGTTTATGATTTGCATGCTAATAAATGATAAACAGAAAGTGTTTGCAAATAAATTATAAGCTTAACATTCATTAAGTGTTTGTGTGAAAATGTGTGAATTATCCATAACTATATATTTGAGTGCAATTTGATGTTTGTTTTACATACCTGGCGAATCTGATAACATGGGATTACAGATGTATTACCTCTCAATTCTAAATCATGGGATGAGAGATATATTACTTGGAAACTCTAATAGCATGTGATGGGATAGGAGATGCATTTATTACTTGATAATTGATAACATTGGGTGGCAATATATTACCTGGTAACTGATAATATTGGGTGGTAAATGTATTACCTGATAACTGATAACATTGGATGGGAAATGTGTTAGCCTGACAATTCTGGTAACATGAGATGATAGGTGTATTACTTAGTAAATCTAATAACATGATGGGAGATGTATTACTTCTCAATGCTGATAACGTGGGATGGGAGATGTATTACCTCTCAATGCTGATAACATGGGATGGGAAATGTATTATTTCTCAATGCTGATATTACCGATAATGTGGGATAGGATGTATTATTTGGCAAATCTGATAACATGGAAAGAGAGATGTATTATCTAGCATTTCTGATAACATGGGGTGAGAGATATATTATGTGATAATTTTGATAACATGGGATGGGAGATGTATTACCTGACACACACGTGTGTTGCTAGGCCTGAGAGAGAAGAAAAGAATAGCAACACTGTTGAATTTCCATGCATGTCCTAGGAGGCGACTAAGGAGATTATGGGGTGGATAGGCTGTCAATTTCTTTATAGGGTCAAAGTGAATAAAAACCATACTGAAGTCTGATGTGTCAGCCCGAAAGGTGCAGATACTGCAGCAATGCTTTAAGCCATAACACAACACATTCTGCTCTCCAGACGACATCCTGCTAATCTGCAGGAGTTTGAGAATGAGCGTAGAGAAGAAGTATTACTTGACAATTCTGATAACATTGGATGTGAGTTGCATTACCTCTCAATTCTGATAGCATATAATTGTAAATGTATTGCCTTGTAAACTTGTAATAAGTAGAAATCTGAATTATTATATTAGATCTAGAAAGTAATGGTAGCAGGATCTAGCTAAGATGCTGATTCTTAAATTCAAGAATTATCTCACTATTGGCATATTAGACTATCAATTGAGTTATGACTGCAGGTTGTCAGTGCACTCTTAACAAGTCCGTAGGTGCTCCGATCTGTGTCTCAATAAATCCATCATTACGTAGTATCCAATGGTTCCAGTACAAGGCTGATTTATCAGTCTCTTTGTATATACAATGGAATTCCGTTACATATAACAACATAGGTCCGGACCGACAAAATGTAATAACAGAAATTTGCTATATACAGTACAAAAAATATATAATAAATATAATTAGGGAATTTGAAAATTGTTTTTATAAAAGGAAATCTGTTTAGAATTATGCGCTATAGAGGGATTCCACTGTATCTATTATGTTTATATTTACGGGCTGCTCTGATCTTTACACTAATCTCGTGCAGCATTTAGAGTAACCATGATTCACACTTTAGAAAATGTTCAGATCGATTGGTGTATCACCAATGTGATACATTACCCTCGACACCTGCATGTCCTGGTATGAATATAAAGGTAATCCAACCATTATGCAACAGCACTTCCTCAATATATGACATGCCAATAGAGTGAGGAATTCCTATTGTGGAATTCTCTCAGCATTTTATCTGTGGTATATTATTTTTTGGTAGAATATTCATAAAAACCAGCATTGTACATCACTCTGGAGAAATCAGATGGGCTCGAACTCTGGTCATGGTACTAACTTCATGGTCTATATTTTATTCTTCTTTCATTCACTTAAAATATTTCTATATCTGCAAATCTGTCTCTTCAATAAACTATTGTATTATGTAGCTCAAAGCTCGTAGAGCTTTGATTCTAGTTTTATTACTATGGGTCAATATGTTTGTCTCAGCATCTCATTTTTTAGGACATTCTTGAAGTATATTTTCTGCAGTCTTTGGTGCTTATCCACATGGTTATGTTGCTAATCTTAATTTTATTACATGTGATTGCAGTGTATCCTGTTCTTCTTCAACGTACATTCTCAAACTCCTGCTGAATTCTTTTGTAGCAGGACATGTCCTACTAGATTTCCAGCAATATGTAGTCCATAGAATGGAAATGCGTTTTGTCACCGTTTTATTTGCGCCAATGACCCGATACATCCGTCTTCTGTGGAGTATCCTGTTCTAAGGCGTAGAATTTCAACTAGTTCTGGTCGGATCACAATTTGATGGTCATCTTGTGTTGATGTATGTGGTTTTTAAAAAATATTGATGTGATAATTCAGTGGGTACGTTAATACTATATGTGGTAAGATATAATTTTTAGTCAGCTCTTATGTCTGACAGTGTTAACTATTTATTGCTCTCCCATTAGGACTAGCTAACATCTGGGCACTTGTTTCTAATTACCAAGTAGTAATTGTTGGACACTCTTCTGTGGCAGAGGGGCCTGTGAGAAAATATAATAATCTAAATGTGCACATGCAGTTTGAACGCAGAAAAATGTGTGTCAGTCTTGTAATATAGTCTTGTTATAACTGAAATGGGATGCAAAGGGAACGCATTGCTCTAGCCGGACCCAGGGTTAGCAGATAACCAAGATCCCAAATGTACCTCCACGCGGTGCACCCTGGAAACAGAAATACAGCAGCTCGAGCTGATTCTGGCCAAATCATTTGGGGATCGTGTCCGAGAATGTGGAGGTAGCAGATGGAAAGAGATTTGCCTGCACAAGAGACAGACAATATCTCCGACACCACCAGCATCACCACATATAGCGAGACTGTCGACATACAGTGAAGCTAGTCAGTCCAGTCCGAACATTGGAGGGGCGGCCAATGTAAAATGCACGTAAAGGTAGATGCATGGCGAGAGACATAGATTTCATACCGAGTACAATGAAACAATGAAAGGGCAGAACAGCGCTAGAGGGCAGCGCGAACTGCAAATAGAAAGTGAAAAGTCCCTAGGAAAGGGGAACTACAAGCTCCGTCAGCTCGAGACGAGCTTCTAGTTACCTGTGTTCCTTACAGGCAGAGATCCAGACCCATTCATTGGCGTTTGGTAAAGCAAGAAGACCTAATCCAACTCTAATGTCGAGCCTTCCTAAACCGGAAATATGCTCGCGAAGAGAAAGGGTTCCGTACTCGATGCGCTCAGGCACAAAAGGGACAACGATTTAGCCTTGGCCCAACTCTACTGTCAAGTTTTCCTACACCGGAAATATACATGAAGAGAGAAAGGGTTCAGTACCTGATGGGCTCAGGCGCTATTGGGACAAGGACGCTCAGCTCTCAAACGCCTTGCTCTCAAACGCGTGGTGTGAGACTCGAACTTGGACAAGGGGTACACGATGTCGGTGAATGACACCTCGGCTAAGAGGGCGAAAGAGCCAGGGTCCAACTCCTCTGTTGAGTTCTTCCCCTTAAGGAACCAGGCTCATGGATGAGAAACGGTTCAGTACCCAATGGGCACAGGCACAGCACGTCCAATTACACGAGGCAAGTTTATAGACAGTGGAACACCTCGTTCGAGTCAGACGAGAGCCAAAAAGTCGTCTGGGCGTAGAGTCTCCACTACGCGTGCCTGGAGACCCATGTAGAGGCTGTCACAGGCTAAGGGTAGCCCACCCGAATTGTCAAGGCATGCCGAAATCGGATGTGCTAGGCCTACAAGGCGCATAACGGTGGCACAACGTAATCACGCTCCCGGCGTAAATCGCACGGATATCCGTGATGGTTACAATGGAGCGAACGAAAAACAAACAAACAAACATAACTGAAATAACGGTTACAGATGTGCATTAGCTGTGCAGAAAAATTATACAATAGTTAAGCAATGTTTTATATAGGATACACTTTATTTCTTCTAATTGATAGATTCTTTACAGAATGTTGTCCTCATTGCCACACTATGTCTCTCTTGGTTCTGTGCAAGGTGTCCATCCTCCAGTGTCATATTTAAAATATCCTTGATATCTTTTGTCTATCACATTTTTGGGCGATCTTATTTCTCTTTGCTGAAACTTGTCCTCCCAAGATTAATCTTTCTAGCACATTGTGTCCTTTTATATGTCACAAATATGTTGGTTGTATTTTTGATAGTTTTAAGAAACCAATCTTTCTCTATATGTTCAGGTAAAGGAGGCAACGAAGGGACTCATTGGTGTCGTAGTTGTGGTTGATGGCACAGTACTGAGAAGCCACACTGTCGATTTTACAAAGGGCAGTCATTGATTTACTACACATTGAAGAATGCTGGAAGTGATGGCATGCATATACAAAGAAAACAGACTTGTCCTCCTCCCATACCTGTACAAATTCCGTATAAATTGCTGGAGAAAAGGCGAAATCCCTTACAACATGAGGATGCAAAGATAGTAACTCTACCGCCCGTGTGTTGCTGGGGCCCGAAAGGGAACAAAGAATAGCAACACTGTTTACCTTCCACGCATGTCGTAAAAGGCGATTAAGGAGGTTATGGAATGGAGCAGGCTGTCCCATCCCATATAGGGTCAGTGACCCAAAGCCATGCTGAAGTCGGATGTGTCAGGCCGAAAGGCGCAGATATCGCAACAATGCTGTAAACCATGACACAACGCATTCCGTTCTCCGGACTACATCCTGCTAATCTGCAGGAGTTTGAGAACGAATGCAGAAGAAGAAGAACTCTACAAGAACAAAGGTGACTGCAACAACTATAGAGACAATCCCTTCTCCGAGTCACCAGCAAGACTTTAACACGTATTCTTCTAAAGCGATCCCAATTACTTGCCGAAAGTGTCCTACCGGTCACAGTGCGGTTTCAGAACAAGTATGTCTATCATCGACATGATTTTTAAAAATGTCAAATTTTAAACTAATTCTTTTTAGAATAAAAAAAAAAATGTCCGAAAAAGGGAAAGCAACTCTTTATGGTGTTTGTGAATATAAAAGGCTCTTGACACTTTTAGTAAACAAGTATTCTAAAATATACTGGTTGTCCGCCGAAATTACTGAACTTGATCGTTCCCTTTCGTGAAGACATGCGCACAAACATAGCGTTCGAGGGTAATACATCTGATAGTTTTGCAGTAAAGACTGGAGTTACACGGGTGCATTTTAGCTCCACCCTTTTTGGAATCGTCTTCGCAGCGCTTCTAAAACGTGATCTTGCGGATGGTGCCGGCCTCGGTGGGGCACATCGGACCTAACAGTCAAGCTGCCGTGGACACCTTGCAGACACTTTTGGTACTGACAACTTGTTACCAGCGTGTCCAACTAGGTAAGACATTTGGACGTAATGGGAAAATAGTGATCTTACCCAATTGGACATATATGTAAAGGATATATTAAATTTTTTTTCTAAATGGGGAAAAAAGTAACTTGGCAATCGCGATTCGGAATCCTAGTTCAGGCTGCAGTCACTCTTCTTTCTAGGCATGTCGTAGGAGTAGGAAACTAAGGAAATTTGGGGGATAGGCTGACAATCTTTCACCTGCAGAAAAAAAAGTAAAGTATTAATACAATTTCATAGAAAGAATGTGTATATTTCTGAAGTTTGTTTGTTATAATTTATAATATAGGCATATGGTGAATTGCAGTTAACTGTTTATCTAGACATACCATAAGCACTGCCATCTTCGCACAAGAGAAAGTTAAAAACACGTACAATGAAATTCTTGAGAAAGACAACGTTATATACATGCGAGGAAATGATACCATCAGACATAGGAAAAGTATTTATCATATATTGAATATATTGAGAGACAGAGCTAGTATGGGCTAGATATCTTATGAGAATGGAATACACCCAACTTCCTATAAGTGAATATGATAAAATACTACCAAGGCAAGGAATTAAAGACAAGGAAGAACAACTCATAGAAGAAATGCTTTTTGCAGATGACCAGGTTTTATTCCACAACAGCATTAAAAACCTGCAAGACCACCTAAACACAATAGACACAGCAGGCAAGCAATTTGGAATGAAAATCAACATAGACAAAACAGAAGTAATGAATATTGCAAGAGAAAAGGAGAACACAAACACACAGATAAATAATAAACAACTAAAACAAGTAGATGCATTCAAATATCTGGGCAGCACATTGAGATATGACAACAAACAAGAAGCAGAAATAAACGCAAGATGTAATAAGGCCTGTCAGATCATTGGTCAATTAACACCTTTACTAAGAAACAAAGATATTACACTAGAAACAAAGAAAGCGCTTTTCAACACCATTTTCTTACCAACATTGTGTTATCAGTGTCAAACTTGGACATTAGATTCTAGAACAATACATAAGATTAACACCACTGAAATGAAATGTGTGAGACGTATGATTGGAGTTAGCTTGAGAGACAAAATCAGGAATGAAGCACTAAGGAAACAATTAGGGATCAAACCAACAATAGAATACATACAGAAACAACAAGTTAAATGGTACGGTCACAAACCAGACAGAAAGAGCAAAGTATTATCCAAAAAACACTTAACAAACGATACGAAAACAGGAGACCTATTGGACGCCCTCGTAAAAGGTGGATAGATTGTGTATTAGAGACACTCGGAAATATAACAGCAGAGGAGGCAAATAGAAGGGCAAAAGAACGTACACTCACTCTTCCCTCAACACCGAAAGGTACATGAGGACAGAAAGAAGAAGAAGAAGATATTTCAGAGGAAGATCAAGAAATAAAAGAACGACAAATATATTTTAAACAAGGATAAACTAATGTTCTCTATTCTTAGAGCTTTTGTTGGGCAGGTTTTAACGATACGTGTGAGATAGTGCCACCGTCAACCTGGGGCTAGAGTTTAGACGATATCTCAGCACACAGGGATTTACAGGTTGCTTTCTGTTTTCTGTCATGAACATACCATATCAAAGTTCAAATTCAAGGCCGTATTATATTGTAGCTATATGACTTCAGCTCTCTTCTCTTGAGGGCATTTTCACATTAACGCTAGCTCACCGTTGCTGCAATATACTGTAGTTACAATGATTTTATGTCTTTTGTCGTGATGGTGTCTTAAAGCTAATGCTAGCTCACCGTAGCTGTGGGAGTTCGAGGCAAGGGAAGAGCATATCAACTGGAATCATGCACGATTGTGGTACTGGGCGATGGGGCAATGAATCGAGCTGACGTTTTAAACTCCATAAGAGTTATATGACTCGAGAGTGAGACTAGTGTGGATGTTAATTCCTTTTCAATGTCCAGGATTACTTCTTCTTCAGCGTTCATTCTCAAACTCCTGCTGGATCTCTCTTGTGGCAGGACCATGATCCATTTTAGATTTCCAGCAGGATGTAGTCCAGAAAATGGAAATGCGTTGTGTCGCCGTTTTATTTGCGCCAATGGCCCGACACATCCGTCTTCGGCGTAAATATCCAGGATTAAAGATCAGGGATTGAAATGCGGTGTTGCTAGAAGTGAATATTTTGGAGGGCGCAGAAGAATGATGGTTAACTAGCAGAGGATCGGTACTGTCAGCAGAAGTGTATTGGCGGATACACTCAGGGAGAGATTGGAGCAACCATGGACGTGTCCAGTTTGCAATGATGATGATTCGACGACTAACTAAGTAACTAGCTAACTAGCTGTAATATACTGTAGTTACATGATTTGATTTTCTTGTCTTGATGATATCTTCAAACCAACGCTAGCTCATCGTAGCTGTGTTATACTGTAGCTACATGATTTAACGTCTCTTGTCTTAATTGTATCTTCAAACCAGAGCTAGTTTACCGTAGATGTAAAGCATCATCGTCCTTACTTCCTGCCTATTTTTTGTCTTGATTAGATCAAGTATAATCAGTCGAGAAGTCTACGACTTACAAAGCGGTATCGCCCGTGTGTTGTCGAGGCTCGAAAGAGGAGCGAAGAATATCGACACTGTTATCTTCCTTGCATGTCGCAAGAGACGACTAAGAAGACTCTGGGGTTGAGAGATAAGAATTCCGGTGACGGGTAACAACCAGAAACTGGAAATGGGTGGCTGGGGTAACACGGCAAAAATCAAAATGAACAGAAATATTTATTGGGGTGGATTTCCAATACCATGGTTGTTCCATGTCATAGATTAAAAATAACACGGAAGCCATGCTGAAGTCGGATGTGTCAGGCCAAAAGGTGTAGATATCGCGGCTAAGCTGTAAATCATGAGACGGAGCATTCAGATCTCCGGACTACATTCTGTTGATCTGCAGGAGTTTGAGAACAAACGAGGAACAAAAAGAAAACTAAGTGATTTACAATGTTGAGGTCAGCGAACAAACATAACATTGACTACACAAACTTGTCAACGTTAGCTGGTGTCTGTTCATCTTTCCAAATGATAGTATGCAGATGTGTTTAAAGGAGTGGTATAAGCTACAGGTATAATCCATAGCCATGGTGAATGTTGGTAGAAAAAACAACAAAGATTCTTCGACTGTATGCACAGGGACTCTCAAGAGCACTTATGACAATGTGCTACAGTGCGCCTTCTTAAACATGTTCTGGATCTATATTCTTCTTCTTCAGCGTTCATTCTCAAACTCCCGCTGGATCTCTCTTGTACCAGGACCATGGTCCTAATAGATTTCCAGCAGGATGTAGTCTAGAGAATGGAAATGCGTTGTGTCGCCGTTTTACTTGTGCCAATGGCCCGACACATCCGTCTTAGGCAGGGATCTATATTATATTCCTAACCTTTCACTACCATGGAAAACTATGGAAATAAATTCAAATATCAATACATAACCCTCTTGTAAACAAAGTAGAGGTCGGTATTGATATGTTTTCCCCCAATTATAATTCAACGAAAAAGAAATCCTTCATTATTCTGCTTTCTCCTATCCTCTTTGTGTGAAATAGCCATCTTCGTCTTCATAGGCGGCGCATAGAAAACAATGCTGTCTCTTTCAAGTACCACATTGTTGGCGATTTTGTTCTGTCACACAACTCCCATAATTCTACGTTGGCACCTCATGCAAATTCATAACATTATCACTACAATAAACAGAAAGTATTATAAATTCGTGACAACAGGTATTCGACTTAAAGCTGGCACTCGATATAATCTAACTTTCTCAATTGTGGCATACTGTTCCCTTCTTCCTAAATCTTGATACCATTTCAAATGCATAAGTTAATACGTAATTATGACATCCCCCGTACAAGAGTTCGCGTTAAATTTTAGCATAATTTCTAGTGTACTTTTGACACATACACGGTTTTCAATTAGTCTTTTCCGCTCAACGCTTCAGTGCCTACCGCTGGGTATATGAAATGGATGAAAATAAACCTAGGTTCCAATACCATTCAAACTCATGGAAGCGTATATATTCTAAGAGTTATGTTTTGAGTCTTCATGATACAACCTACACAAAAAGTGAACTGTCAAGCATATCGCTGAAACACATCTTCAATTCGCACACACGTTGGGATATGAGACCTGTTACAAGGTAATTATACATTATTTATGTATTTGTGATACATGTGTTGTATTGGTTTGTGGGTAGTTTTATGCATTAGTTGGTTGGATTGCTTGTTGGTTGGTTGATTTTTTTGGGTCCCAGAAATACGCAGATATGTTGCCGAGACCCAAAAAGGGAGTAAAGAATATCAAAGCGGTTTGTCTTCCATGTATGTCGTAACAGACGACTAAGGAGGTTTTGTGAAAGAGTTGACTGTCCCATTCCATATAGGGTCAAAGTGATCAAGAAGTCATGCTGAAGTCGGATGTGTCATACCGAAAGAGCAGATATCGTAACTAAGCTGTAAACCACAACACAATGCATTCCGTTCTCCGAACTACATGCTGCTAATCTGCAGGAGTGTGAACTTCTCAAAGTTAGTTCGTCGATTGGTTGGTTAGCTAGTTGATTGGTCGGTTAGCTCGTCGATTGGTTGGTTAGCTCGTTGATTGGTATGTTAGTTAGTTGATTGGTTAGTTAATTGACTAGTTTATTAGTTCGTTAGTTGATCGATTAGTTTGTTTATTGGTTGATTAGTTAGTTTCTTAGTTCGTAAGTTTGTTTGCTATTTGATTAGTTAGTTGTGTGGTTGCTCTGTATGTTTCCTAGCACATGAGTTCGTTGGTCAATTTGTTCGTTGGTTGGTTATTTAATTCGTCGGCTATTTTTTAGTCAAGTAGTTGTTGGTTGGTTAGTCAGTTCGTTGGTTATTTTGTTAGTCAGTTAGTAATGTTTGTATCTTAGTTCGCTGATTTTATAGCTAATTATTATATATCAAGTGACATATTCTTCCCAGAACGTTATCTTCAGCGTGGATACTCTGAAAGCCTCTATGTCCCGGGTAAACAAACCTGCATTGGCCAGAGGCATGCTCATACATTCTTCGATGTCGTTGGTCCATCGTCTTCTTGGTCCACTTCTTTCTCTTACACGGCATTCTGTCTACCAGAATCAGCCTCTTGATGCCATCAAGTATCTTTAAGTGTTAAAATACTGTAACTTCTTTCTTATGATGGTATTTAGAAGCCACCCTTCATTTAGTTTCAGAATTTCTTTTTCTTTCTTTCTTTCTTTCTAT
The DNA here is from genome assembly GCA_034231615.1 of Meghimatium bilineatum. Taxonomy (NCBI): domain Eukaryota; kingdom Metazoa; phylum Mollusca; class Gastropoda; order Stylommatophora; family Philomycidae; genus Meghimatium; species Meghimatium bilineatum. The sequence continues at coordinate 66,356,209 of CM067299.1, read as the reverse complement.
GTCCATGATATTCGTAGGATCTTTCTGTAGCACTTCATTTCAAAAGAATTTATACTTCTGAATATTGTCTTGTTTAAAGTCCAAGTCTGGCATCCATATTTTGCCACCGGGAAAACACATGATCTTAAAAGGGTTATTTTATTGTCTTTACTACTTTGCCATATCTTTCTCATTTGTGTTAATTTGAGTGCTTCAATTGCGATTTTTCTTTTAATCCTGATAAATCATTGGAACTGTATATATTTACTCCCATATATTTGAATTTGCATACACATTATAGTTCTATATTGTCTATTTTGATTATCGGTATGATCTTTGCTTTGTCTGTTGTCATAATTTTGTCTAGATAAAGATTTTGGATCTCGCTGTATTTCTTTGTTACTGTGATTAACTGTTTCAGTCCCTCATGATGTGTAATAAGGAGGACTGTATCGTCAACATATCTTATTTCTGGCATCTTGTACACACCGATATTTAATGGATGAAACTCATCTTCCTCTAGTTCTCTTACATTTCTCATTATATTCTCTGCATAGATATTAAAAAAATAAGATGATTGAGTGCACTCCTGTCTCACTCCACTTTGAACAGCGAACCATTCAGATGTTTCTCAACTCTTACTGCTGCTTGCTGGTATAGTGTTTGTGGAAGTCCATGTCTCCCATGATGGACCATAGTTGGTTGATGTTTAACACAATCAAACGCCTTGGTGTAGTCTATGAAACAAATGTGTAGGTCTAAGGTGTATTCCGCGGTTGAAAGAAGCACACCACATCATAAGAGGTACGCATTAAAATGACCAATGGCTGGAATGCGCAATAGAAGATATAATTAAAACACATAGCGATACCACACAGTCTGATATCACCTTCATGTATGTGTTGGGAATATATAGGAAATGTTAATTAGTCTTCATTTTACTTTACCGCTACTTTACTTTACATTTTGCTATGCAACGCTTTATCTTATTTTGCACTTTATTATACTTATTCTTCACTTTACTTTACTTTTTACTTTTACCTTTATTTTATTTTGCTGTACGTTACACTATTTTAAATAACTTTACTTTACCATGTATTACTTAACATTTATTTTTACTTTACTTTACACTATGTTGCACAACTTTTACATCTACTTTATACTATGTCACACAAATTTACTGTACGCTATGTTACATAACTTTACTCATTTATACTTGTGTTTACTTATCACTATCTAATACAACTAAGCTTTACTTTACTTTTACTGGACTTTATTTTTACTTTACTTTAATTTAACATTATGGTACAATAATTTTCTGTTACTTTACTATTATTTTACTTTTACGTTACTTATCTTTACTTATACTTTACTTTTACTTTATTTCATTGCATTTTTACTCTACTTACCTTCACGTCACTTCGTTTTTTTTTATATATAGCATTGCTTTTCAACTATGCCAGAGCTAAAAGGAACGGCTCGATCTAGACTGGTTTTCAAAATCAAACCAAGTTCATGTATATTTGGGACTTTCGGATTGTTCTACTAGCACCTCCGATACGCAGTCGATTTTACTTATACTTTCCTTTTAATGTGTTACATTCTGACTCAACCCTACTTTACTTAATTTTACTTATTACTTTTTGCTTTTCTGTTTGTTTTTCAGTCTGGTTAGGAAAAGTTTTCTAGACAAGATTGCGTCCGTTTCCACGGTTACCCCACACATCTAACGTTTTCCACGTCTGATTCCTTTTTCAACTATATCTAAGCATTATTGTTGGTCTTTATTGTACATTTTTGGAGGCTGTCTTGTCCACGGTTGTCTACAATATAAGTCCTAACAGGTCGTATGTAAATAACCACTCTGCGGAGGCCTTTTGATTTTTACCTGTGGACCTGTTGGCACAAACATGATATCGACCAGGATAGCTGACTGGGCCCGAGAGGGGAGCAAATAAATAGCAACACTGTTTACTTTCCATACATGTCGTAAGAGGCGACTATGGCGACTACAGGTTATGGGGTGGAGTTGGTTGCCCCATCGCATATAGGATCAAAGTGATCTTCAAGCCATGCTGAAGTCCGATGTTTCAGGCTGAAAAGCACAGATATCGCACCAATGCTGTAAACCATGACACAATACATTCAATTCTCCTGACTACATTCTGCTAATCTGCAGGAGTTTGAGAATGACCACAGAAGGAGAGATCCATACAACTTGTTTCTTGATACCATAGTTTTTTTGTTCTCTCTCTTCTTTTCACAAAGTATTCTACATAGACATTTGATCTCGTTTGCTAGTACATTATCTATCTCTTGATCCCAATAGCCATATACTTTATTTGTCAAAACTGATTAAATATGGTTGTAAAGTTCAATTTATGACACATGACCATGCTGTTATAATGTTGATCGCGCAACCGGTAGTTTAGGATTCGATTTCCAATAAAGACTGAGTTATTATTCTGTCAGAAGCAGGGTGACCAGATTTTTAATATATAAAACTAGAACACCCATAAATGATACACCATTATACCAAAAATAACAGAACGGTCACAGTCGTAATTAGGTTGAAGTACTTTACTTTTTGATGTAACAATTTTAACTACGGTACATTTTGTTCTTAATAATCAAGAAGTCGTTGACTTAACAGATAAAGTTGGTATGCATGTTAACATGTATAATTTTAACATAAATTCCCCCATCGAGGCCATTACCGTGTAGTGGTGATGGGGCTTAGTTCAGCCATCAGGGGCTGGAAACTAAGACTGGTCGGGCAGTCCCACTCGAGCAGGACCATAGTCCTGCCCAAGTAAGCAGAGTGCTGAAGACGGAGGCAACCAGCCAAAATGCGCACAAATAATCAGGATGCCACGCACTAAACACAATGGAAACGTCTGTATCTATTAATAATTATGGTGCCTGCCCTGTGGCAGAAGTTCAGGCAGGCACGGTGTACCTGTACCTTGAAAGGGCCCAACCTCAATTACTGAAAGTCCTTCTCAATTGCCCCGAGGAGCCTGGAGGCAAGGGAATAGAGCTATTGGCCAAACAAACCAACGACCAATAAAAAATAATGCACTGGAATGCTGAGGGTGTCAACAGCAAAAGAGATGGATAGACCTACAGTAAAAAAAATTGGAACTTGAGTGAAGAACAAGTTAATATATGCTGTATCCAAGAAACACACCTCAGCAGAGACATAGCCTTTAAAATCAGAGGCTACCAGTACTACCGGTCAGACCGAAAGGACAGCGAAAAAGTGGATTTTGACACTTGTTAAAAACAATATCAGCGCATGTCAACTAGAAGTATATATGGAGGGGTCAGAATACCAGATACTCCACCTAAAAACAGACAGTGCAGAATTCCATCTCCTGAACTACTACTGCCCAAATGATAGACCTCTGACACTAGACACAATCCAGAAAAAGAGAGACTTATGGTGTGTGGTGACTTCAACAGCCACTCTCAGAGCTGGGGCTATGATCATATCGACAAGAGAGGTGAGGAACTTGAGAGCTGGCAGGATGAAAATAATCTAATCCTTATTAACCAGCCAGCAGACTCACCAACCTTCTATTCGAGAGTATGGCACACCACCTCTACACCAGACCTGGCATTCCACTCACCAGGCCTGGAATGGAACATCACACGTGTCGTTGGAAAGCAGCTTGGGGGTAGTGACCACAGACCAGTATTTCTGGAAATCCACAATGAATTTACCAAGGACAGAAGCACGCTCACTAGGTGGAACTATAAGAGGGCAGACTGGAAAATGTACCAGCATTTAACCAGTGTTCTAGCTAAGGACATGAACTTGGACAAAGACATCAATAGAGCAGTGAGTGAATTAATAGATGTATACTACATGCTGCTAGTAAAACCATACCTAGGGGGGCGGCACGCAAAAACTACAAACCCTACTGGAATGATGAACTGGAAAAACTGCAAAATGAGATGGAAACATCTAGACAGCAGGTTGAGAACAGACCTAGCCAAGAACATCACAAGTATCAGCAAACAAAGGCTACATTTCAAAGAGCCAAGTTACAAGCCAGACGGAACAGCTGGAAAGAAAAACAGAGTCGCTGAACCTGGAAAGAGATACTAGGAAATTATGGAAACTTGTGAAACAACTAAATGACGAAGGTACAGGGAGAAATACCAGAATCACACTTTATAAAGATAGAAACATTTTAACAGGTAAACATGCAGATGATTACTTTGCAGAAGACAATAACGTCAAAGTCAGCCCAGGCAAACAACATGAGGTTCGAGAGAACCAGCAACACATTGGGCAAGGCGAACCTATACCTGAAGTCATGGAGGCACCAATCACAATGAAAGAACTGAAGCATGCAATATCCAAATTGAAAATGAAAAAGTCCCCTGGAGCTGATGGAGTGTCCAATGAAATGATTAGAAACCTGGGAATTGCAGCAAGAGCAAAGCTACTGCAGATCTTTAACACAAGCTGATCCACAGGCGTGGAGAGAGAATATTGATACCACTCCTCAAATCAGGAAAAGATGGCAACAGTCTCCTATTACAGGTCCATCAGCCTCACAAGCTGTTTATGCAAAACAATGGAACGCATTATCAATCTTAGGATGCAGTGGTACCTTGAAAGTGAAAACCTTCTGGTATCGCAGCAAGCAGGCTTCAGACAGTGCTACTCTACTGAAGATCAGGTAACCTACCTCTCCCAGGAGATTTAGGATGCCTTCCAAGATAAGAAACTGGTACTAGCAGCATGGATAGACCTCAGGAAAGCATTTGATAAGGTCTGGAAAGAAGGGCTCTTATAGAAATTGCGAAATTGCAGGGTTAGCTCAAGAATTTACAAATGGGTAAAAGCATACCTCCATAATAGAAGAGCCAGGGTACAATTAGATGGCCGCAAGAGCAAGAAAGTCCTACTGCGTCATGGAGTTCCCCAGGGAGGAGTCCTATCACCCACATTTTTCTTGATTTACATAAATGACATAGTTGCTGAACTACCATACGGTATCAAAGTGGCAATGTATGCTGACGACCTGGTGATCTGGTGCACGAAGAACATGCGACAGTGGCCACTAAACAAATACAAAGAGTTATCAATGCCCTAACTTTATGGGGAAATCGACATCTACACCCTTTGACCTGACGCATCAAATTCAGCGTGGTAAGTTGATCTACTTTGATTTTTTAAAGGAGGATTGCCTCTTATGTAATGCATGATAACGGCTGGCTATGGATTTCACAGTAAAGTAAATATAGTTTGCCGTCAGAGATAAAGATAATTATTCATATTCTAAGCAGCAATAACTATTAGGTGGCGTGGTCAGCTCCCTTCTTTGCCGTGTTTACCTTTTCTATCTCATGCGTCAGGTACCCATTTATATTGGAGAATTGGTCGTGTCAGGAGAAAAAATCACTACTCAGATTATTTTTCTTGTGCAGACGTTGTTTGAACATAACATTTGTAACTTGTTGGTATTACGCATGCTGACTATCAACTAGGCTACCGCGTTCCTCATGGATTTCCCAACTAAGGTATACTCGAAACTCATGTATAAACCAACCAACCAACCAACCAGTCAACCATCTAATCAACCAACTATCCAACCAACCCAACCAACCAACAAATCAACCAACCAACCAATCAATCAACCAACCAACCAGTCAACCAACCCACTAACCAACCAACCAAACCAAAGCAACCAACCAACCAACCAGTCAAGCAACCAATCAACCAACCAACCAACCAATCAACCAACGAATCAACCAACCAACCAGTCAACCAACCAACCAATCAACAAACCAACCAACCAGTAATTCACTCAGTCAGTCAATGAAGCAATAGCTCAATCAATAAATACGCAATTAATTGTCTTTTCTATCGAGTTTACACATCAACGAATGCATAGGCATTGATAATAACTTTCCATTGCTCTCATGCGGGCCCAGATTAGCAAAAAACCAAGATCCTAAAAGGACATTCTCGTGGTGCACAATGGAAACAAAAATACAGCTCCTAGTTCTGTGTTCCTAGCCAAGACTTTTAGGGATCATGTTCGTGGATGTGTCGCTGGTGACGCTGGTCATTCACACAGTGGCGTTGGGCATTTTGGCTTATCCAGCCAAAATGCAGCTTCATTGAAAGGACGGCCAAAGTCGATGTCCCAATATGTGTTGACGTCGTCAAAAATATCGAGCGTTGTATGCAAGTCACCGTAAAAGTACGGATACCATATTGAGTACAATGAGAGTGCGGCCCATCACCAGAGGGCAGCATCACATCCACATAGAAAGAATAAAAGGCTACATGGAAATCAGAACTAGTACACTGTTCAGCTCGAAAACAAGTTTCTAGGCCCCGATGTTCCTAAACATGTATAGACTCACATTTGGACGAAGGGTTCACGATGTCTGTGAATGATTTCTCGGCTAAAAAGGCAAACTAACCCGGGCCTACAGTCTGTCAAGTTTTTCATATTCCAGGAATCATGCTCACATATGAGAAAATATTCAGTACCCGGATAGGCCCAAGGACAATGCGTCTAATTACGCGAGACAACTTCACTGGTAGCGGAACACCTCGTGAAAGATAAACAGTCAACCCAAGCTTAGATCCCTGATTACCATCGGAGACTGCTACCCAGGGATATGTTTTGGTTTGCAAAATCCTAGGGCACTGCGCATACGGTTGTGTCTGTGGGTCTCACCAATGGCTCACTAGACAAACCAACCATACAACAAAAAAACCTTAGTAGATGACATGTCTTTATATTGAGGTTATCTTCTTATAGAAGCTTCATGGCACGTCAATCTATACATCCCGTAGTCGTAACCTTCGATAACAGTTATCATGTTGTTCCGACATGCCGACGTTGTGCTTGAACTAGTTATGGGTACGGCGTGGGTGGGCGGAACAACAAAGAAAACTGTCGCAAGGACCAGAGTTGTGCCCTGATGTCGGCGTCTGTTTCGGTGGAGTTGGACTCGAAACACCATCGAGTCGAATGGCTGCTGGAACAGAGGGCGGAACACTTATGGGAATGCCCCACGTGCTGTGAGGCCAGTTTTTTAAATCAAGAATCAAGAAGAATTCCTAGGGCACAGTGGATACACATTTTTTGTGTTGGGTATTAGAGAGCGAACGCAGACACATAAACAAACAAACAAACAATAACTTTCAATTTCTTTCTAACCTTGGATATGTACTCAGCCACATTCTATGTGCTTCCAATGTCTGTCAGGTCCTTTATTGGTCTTTAAAAGACACCCTTGTTGAGGATCTTACTTTAGGGTAAAGTCGAGGTAAGGTGAGAAAGAGATAGGCAGAGATACAGGTGGGAGAGAAACATCGCAAGATAGACAAAAATCACCAAGACAAGTGACATGTGATATTGAAGGTTCGTTGTAACCAACTTTTGTTGCAGAGCCGGCACTTAATGATGATAATCATTAGTCTCCAAGTGCTCATGTAACTTGCATCACCTACTTTTCAATTTTTGTTTCGTGTCATGTATCTTCTAGTTATATGTTTTGTTAGTTCCCATACAAGTACAGGTACATCAACTGTTGTAACCTGATAAACAGGTAGCTATTGAAGGTGTGCATTTGAAATTTAATTAAGTTCACCACGACATGCAATTTGTGTTTATATTAATGAAACACTAGTGAAGAACTGCCACAAGAGTTGTTAGGTGATACGCGATACAGAGTAGAGCTATTTGAGGATTTGGCTGCGAATTAAGTTTTATAGTAGAATGTCCCAAGTAGTTTAAAACATGGGTTCTCAAACTTTTTCGATCCACCGTTCACTTTGCAGGGCATAAATGATGTAATAATAACATCAATTATTAACCCCCCTCCCCATAATATCAATTTGTCGAGTTCAAGATGTTTGATATTTACATTACTGCTTATGCTGTTCAATTATCGAAAAAGTGGTGACCAATATGTATTCATTTTAAACACAGTTATTACTATACCAATTTTGACTTAGCATTGTCCATATAGGGCCTATAAAGATTGTACGGTGTATGCTAGAATGACATTATGTAGTTTCATACAATGGTTTCATCATCATCATCATCAGGTGTCATGCCGGCTGGTTTAGGCGATTATGTCTCTCTACAGCTGTCTACAGTATTATGTATCAAGTTTGTTGTTGTTTCCATGCCGTGCCAGGTTGTCAAACTGTCTAATATTTTCTCACGTTGTCGCCCTCTGTCTTTGTTGCCTTCAATCTTGCCTGTTGTGACTATGTTCTCCACTCTTGCCTCATGAAGTGGCAAAAAAATGAAGATTGTCTTTTTCTTATATTAAACAATGGTTTAAATATGAAAATTTGGAATACATAGGAGTAATAATTAAAACACCGCAAAATATATTACAAAATGTATCGCAAAATCATGAAAATAATTAATTTTTAAATATATCATCATCATGATCATCACGTGCCACGCCGGATGGCGTAGGAGATCATTGCTCTCCACAGCTCTCTATCTCCAGTAGTATGTACCAGTGTTGATGTTGTTTTTCTGCTGTGCCAGATTGCTAAGCTGTCTAATGTTTTCTCACATTGTCGCGTTCTGTCTCTGTTGCAATCTTGCTTGTTGTGACTTTGTTCTCCAAACCTCCCTGTCTCATAACATGGCCACAAAAGAAAGATTGTCTTTTTCTTATATTAGATTAAACTCCGTCTCACATTTGCCTCTTACAACGCCTCCAAATTAGTTTTCCTGACAGTCCATGGTATTCTTAGCATTCTTCTGTAGAACCACATCTCTACTGCCTCTAGTTTCCTGTTTGCTGGTATTATTAATTTCTTCTATAAGAAGCCACCGACCCCTAGACCGATTGAACACCTCCAATTGCTTCTGAACCCACTATCGCTTCCCTGTAAGGCTTCAGCGTCCACGTGGGGGTAGTACCGCCTACTTTGGGGACATAGGTTTTAAAAGATCCAATATATCACATCAAGTATGAGAGAAATGACATATCCGCATTTGAAACATACAAGTTATGGCAGGAAAAGATCGCCGGAAGTGTGTGAATTCCATAAGAGGAATAACAGTATTCAAAAGGTTCACTTGTGATATTTTAACGATTTAATTTATAATTACCGGGTATATGCAAATATGTTTAATTACGAATTCCAAAATTGACGAAATGAATTGATAGAACGTTTAAGAGTGTCTTGTGAACATCTTTCCACCCAACGTTGTTATATGTGACTGCAGGGGTGTAGTCAGTGTTGTAAATATACATATTATATAATAATATATATAATAATATACATATTAATAGCAGCAACAATACAAACAATAACAGGTGAAAACTCATGAGCTTACCTTTGCTGAGTTAAAAAAATTGTGACTTTTCTTTAGTGCATGTTACAGGGTACAGGGAAACTGATTTACTAATACACCCAATGGTATCGCCAGCACAGTGTGGATGGTCGACATACGAACCACCTAGTTCGACCTGTTGTGTTTACGATGCGAGCTACGGCGCAGGTATTAGGGAAAATTAGGACAACACGCACCACCAGGAGTATGATCATGCGACAATCTAATCTATCTCGGTGGAGTCGCCCCTATCAGCAACAACCGGGAGGAGCGGAGCCGAGCCTCTCAATTTAGCCTCGAAAGAGCCTACCAAAGTAGCCGGTATCACAGTGGATCCAACTGAGGCAAAAACTTTGGGGCAGCCGCTCTGACTTGGAGAAGACTGGGAGCTTCGCCCTGGCGACTGACCTGAAGATCTAGCGAGACCAAAAGATTCCTGAACGCAGGATTCCCGAAGAAGCAATTCGACGACTCTCTCCACAATAGTGTAGTAACGAGATTTAACATGTTATGTTCGATGCAGTTTGAGGAAATGCTGGTGTGTAGTTGAAACGTATTACACGGGAAGAAAAAAGTTTGATGTGTAGTTGAAAGGTATCATATATGAAACAAATTATGGTGTGCAGTTAAAACGTATCATCTACGAAAACATTATGGTGTTGTTGAAACGTATTGCCCTTGTGTTGCCGGGGCCCGAAAGGGGGGCAAAGCATAGCAACACTGTTTACCTTCCATGCATGTCGTATGAGGCGACCGAGGAGGTTATGGGATGGAGTTGGCTGTCCCATCCCATATTGGGCCAGTGACCCAAAGCCATGCTGAAGTAGGATGTGTCAGGCCGAAAGTCGCAGATATCGCAGCAGGGCTGTAAACTATGACACAACGCATTCCGTTCTCCGGACTACAGCCTGCTAATCTGCAGGAGTTTGAGAGCGAACGCAGAAGAAGAAGAAGAAGAAGAAGAAACGTGTAATATAGGAAATAATTCCTGTGTGTAGGTGAAACTCATCATATAGGAAAATATTCCTGTGTGTAGGTGAAACACATATATGAACAAATTTCTGTGTGTAGGTGAAACTCATCATATATGGAAAAAATTTCCGTGTGTAGGTGAAACTAATCATATAGGAACAAATTCCTGTGTGTAGGTGAAACTCATCATATAGGAAAAAATTCATGTGTGTAGATGAAACTCATCATATATGGAAAAAGGGAAAAAAATGGTTTGGGAGAATTGAAAGTTTAAAAGAAAACATTGCTGCAAAAGTGAGAAGACAATGTTTCTGGAGTGCTGCGAAAAAAAATTAAACATTCTATTATTGACAGATTTTACTATCTTAAACTGTTGATTAACTGTGAGACACGAAAAGCGAAACAAAACGTCAAGAAAGTATATCATGGGCACCATAGTATCAGCGGGCGGTTTATTGGGCGGGAACATTTTACGAGCTTTCTATAATTGAATTGCGTTTACATGACTTCAAAGGCAGGACAAATTCAAACATGTCAATAATTGTTAGGAACACAAATGAAATGAACACAAGAATGGAAGAACGACAGAGGCACGGTAGTGGTTAATGCATTCGTTGACTATGTTGCTCAAATCTCAGTCGGGACTGAGATTTTGTATTGTATATCGGAGTGATGACTGTATTGATTTCTTGAATAGTGTTGCTTTCTAATGTTTGTCTAGTGTGTTCTGCGCGCATTAAAGGCTTTTTTTGGTTACCATCTTCAATTTAAGTAGATTACTTTTTTTGCGATTTGTAAAATTTCAATGCTGCGTGTTTTTTTACTTTTCACTTAATCGATCATAGTTTTAATGCAGTCCCATCTGTTTTTGAATTGTTACTCGTTACTCTTATTTCTTTTTTCAACAAAATATTTTAAACTCTTTATTACCGTAAGGTCTTTCCTGTGATGTGGAAACTTGAGATAATTATGATTATAGAATCCCATGATTATAGTACGAGTTTGTTGCTCGTGTTACCTATGCCAATCTGTGGAATATTACTTTCAGTTACATATTTGCAGAAGTTAAAACGAGAATAGGAATGACAAAAAGTACTTTCAATGACGATAAACACTATAAACATACACACAAATTACAAACTAACATAGGAATTATAAAATACTACATCTATTCTATATTATTATAAGGCTTAGAAACTTGAATAAGGAAGTAAGAGCAGAAGGAATTATATATATATATATATATATATATATATATATATATATATATATATATCATCAAGTGCCGTGACAAAGGCGTTGGCGATCATATTTCTCCATGTACATCGATATCTCATATATGGTATCATCTCTGTTGGTGTCGCCAATCGAAGCCATTTAGTCAAACTGTCCAATATCTTTTCTCTGGGTCTTCCCCTTGATCTTTTCCCATCTATCTTTCCTGTTGTCACTATATTCTCAATGCCTCCTCTTCTCATTATGTGCCCAATAAATGTGGACTGTCTTTTTCTTATATTATCAATAATGCATCGTTTCACATCCATCCTTCTAAGACATTCTTCATTAGTAATCTTTGCTGTCCAAGGAATGCGTAACATCCTTTGAAACCATATTTCTGCAGCCTCCAATGATTTTTGTGATGTCTTATTTATTGTCCGTGCTTCACTTCCATATAGAAGCACTGGTTTAATGTAGCATTTGAGGACACGTTTTCTAGTATCCATATATAAAATTGTTGCACAGGATATTTTTTATTTTATTGAATGCTGCTTTTGCTTGTCCCATTCTGCTTATAATTTCGGTCTTGCATTTACCATCTGAAGTTATTAATGTTTCTAAATATTTGAAACTATTCATCTGCTTTGAGTTTTTTCTGATTTAATACTATTTTACTATTTGGTGGCGTTCTATTTCTTGATATTATCATTGTCTCTGTCTTTTTTTTAATGTTTAAACTAAGACCTTTTTGTTCACTTTCTATCACCGTCCTGTTTAACAGATATCGGAGATGTTCTTGGCTTTCTGATATATATATATACACACATATAGCCTATTAGAAAAAAAACTTTCTGGACTGAGAAGCAAGCGACAAAAGATGTCCTCACAGCATTGCATATGAAAAAAAAATTATAAAATATTTAGGACATATTTAAAAAAAAAAAATGAAACAAATAAAATATTTAGGATCGCCCTTGTGTTGACGGGGCCCGAAAGATGAGCAAAGAATAGCAACACTGTTTTCCTTCCATGCATGTCGTAAGAGGCGACCAAGGCGGTTATGGGATGGACTTGGCTGTCCCATCCCATTTAGGGTCAGTAACCCAGAGCCATGCTGAAGTCGGATGTGTCAGGCCGAAAGGCGCAGATATCGCAGCAGTGCTGTAAACCATGACACAACGCATTCCGTTCTCCGGACTACATTCTGATAATCTGCTAGTCACTGTGCATTCCTTTACATTGGTGGTGGCCCTACGTCATATAATTTGAGAATAGTCAGTGCGGATCTGCGTAGTATATGTGCACAGCGACTTTATATCCACCCTAGTTTTAACAAAGGAAGGAACAATTAGTTGGGAAATTATAGTTCAGTACCTCGGAGGTTTTTCTTTTGTTAGTAATTCGTGACACATTATCTTGTGTAAAGACTCTTCTTCAGTGTCTTCTTTTTTTCCCCTTCAAACTCTTGTAGATTAGTGTTGTGTTATCGTTTACAGCTGCCTTGCGATTTCTTAAAATTTGAGGTCCAGGAAAGAGAATAAGAGGCCGAACAAGACTATGAGGGACATGTGGCATCGAAGACTTTCTGAATATTTGACTAGAAGACGCTGGGCAACTTGCATACAGAACCGAGAGACTTACAGAGTGGCAGTGAGGACAGAGTTTTGTAAAAGATACGTCACGTAGATAGAAGGAGAATTGGAGTGAGAGTGGTATTGGTTACTCACTCATCCTGTAGAAAGTGTCAAAGTGATCGAAATAGTTAAGTCGGATATATCCGACTATATCATTAAAATGTACATCTGATTCGTTTTATTTCTTCAAGTAAATTTGAATTCGCGTTTTAAGTCCCTTTCAACTCGAGCCGGAAGGTTCTATGTTATCTTCAAATTTCGTTATGCATACTTTTAAACTTTGCGAATTCTCTCAAACTTCTGCTTGTTAGCACGATGCGCTTCGGAGAACGTAATACACCTCTCCACTGGCCCGTGTGTTGTCGTGGCCCAAGAGGGCAGAAAAGAATAGCAACACTGTTCACCTTCCATGCATGTCGTAATAGGCGACTAAGAATGTTATGGGATAGAATTGACTGTCCCATTCCATATAGGGTCAGTGATCCAAAGCCATGCTGAAGTAGGATGTGTCAGGCCGAAAGGCGCAGATATAGCAGCAGTGCTGTAAACGATGACACAACACATTCCATTCTCCAGACTACATCTTGCTAATCTGCAGGAGTTTGATAACGAACCAGAAGAAGAAGAAGAAGAAGACCTCCCACCAGAGGACAGTAACCACACATGAGTTGTTTTAGCCACTTCCCACAAAAAATATTCAAAAATTTAGGTCAGACACTGTTTGAACAGCTATTATACTTATCACAGACAATTTTCTTTTTTGGTAGTTCAACATCTCCTTAACACCACATAATTTTATATAATTTCATTGTATCATAATTCCACTGATTTCACATCGTGTGCGGCACCAAGGTCTGTGGCAGATACTGAGACAATATAAATTCCACAGAAATATCGTAGAAATCATTGAAGCGATGTATAAAAATGCAAGCAGTGCTGTTTTCAATAATGACATTGTGGTGAATTTTTCAAGACGGATATAGGAGTGCGTCAGGGCTGCATACTTTCTACAGTACTTTTTAACATGTATCTTGAATATATAATGCAGGAGGCAGTACAAAATCTCCAGACAGCAATAACCATTGGTGATAACCACTTTATAACTTGCATTATGACGATGATATCGATCTCCTGGCAGGATCCGAACCTGAACCCCAGGAACTCACTTCAAAGTTGAAAGACGTTAGTTGGAAATATGGTATGGAAATTAGCATTGATATTGTCAACTGTCTATGCCCAGGTGGAGTTGTCGTAGCTTCCCATATTGTATAATTTCACTACGCCGTCATCATCATCATCATCATCATCATCATCATCATCATCACAATCATCACCATCATTAAAATAACGACATTTTCAAATATTTCCAGATTTATGGTATAAACATGGATAACTGCGACAGTTCAAAAGGATATTTCAAAATGACTGTGCTTTTTATTTTTGGCTTGCTTTGTGGACATCAATTCTGGAATCAGATTCGACCTTCAATTGATCCAAACTTTCACCTATGCCATAAGTCCAAGTCCAATACTTTAGATATCATTCGGAAAAAGATTGCGACAACCGGAATTAGGAGTGACACACCAGTTAAAAATAGTAGCAAACAAACAAATGTTGTTGTAAATCCAGACGACAGTGAAGAGAATTTTCTGTTCATTGGCATAATGACCGCTCGGAAATTCTTGGAAACCAGAGCGTTCGCGAGTAGTCAAACCTGGGTACCCAGAGTTCCTGGAAAAGTTGTATATTTTCTAGGAGAAGGAGAGGAGTATACAGGTCAGTAGTACTTTGTTCTAAGCTTGTTGTTAATAAATTCTTCCAAAGATAAATTCTTTGATCTACCTGCCTATCTACTTATCTACCTAACTCCATACACCGTGTATATACGTATCTACCTACCTACCTACCTACTGTCTATCTGTCTGTTGGTCTCTTTGTCTAGCTACCTACCTACATAGACACACCAAATTAGGTATATCTGTCTGTCTGTCTATCTGTCCGTCCGTCCATCTGTCTGTCTACTTGCGAAACTAGAGAGAGAGAGAGAGAGAGAGAGAGATGGAAGAAAAATTGACGGATGGAATTATAGGTTAGGCCAGTGCTTTCCAACGTCGTCTTTCCAACAGTGCTTTCCTTCACGCCATACTTTCTGTGACCCTTTTTTAAATCTTCTGATTGCTGTTCATTAAATGTTTAAAAGTACAGTATCTCTGTAAAGCAACCATGATCTGGTATTTATTTCGTATTTGAACAGGGTTATATAATAAATATTGCATCATTTCATCATCATCATCATGCATTTAAAAAAAAAAGTTTTGAAGTGACCTAATGTTGCTCACGTCTCCACTGTCAACAGTCAGATGCGTTGTAAATCTATCTCCCCCTCCCACAATATATTTTTAAATGCACTGGACTTCATTAATAAATACAGGCACGCTAGCATCCGAGCGGGCATCTGAAGTTTGGTTGAACAGATATAGATATATTGCTTGCTCAGAAGACACATTCTTTCTAGAATGTAGTCTGTTTTTTTATGGATACTCTGAACCCAGGATGCTGGGTGAGTTGACCTGTTGTAGCCAATGAGACGTTTAAATACTCTGAAACGGCTATTGTCCATCGACGTCTTGGCCCTTCTCCCTGTTACCAGAAACCATTCATTAATCGTTCATCACAACCATCTCATGGCTGGTTTCCCATAATGTTATGTTTCTTTCTGTTGTAAAATACTCTATTTTATAGATACATTCGTTATTTTATTTTTAGTTTTCTTAATCCACTATGACTCATTAGAGCCATAGGTGCTCCCAGCACATGATAAAAAGTTTATATGCTGAGGGTTCCCGTAGTTAGCTGGTTACACACGCACACACACGCACGCGCGCACGCACGCACCCACGCACGCACCCACCCACCCAAAACACACCCACCCAAAACCCACCCACCCAAAACCCATCCACCCACCCACACACACACACACACACACACACACACACACACACGCACGCACGCACGCACGCACGCACGCACGCACGCACGCACGCACGCACGCACGCACGCACGCACACACACACACACACACACACACACACACACACACACCCGCAATCTCAGTGTTCTGATTGTACTGGGGATAATTCCAAATTCATTAAGTTGCAATAGCATATCATCTTATTTCAGTCTAGTGTCCCCATTTCGAAAGTGTTCATGTAGATATTTTAATATGCCATTCCTGTTCATATTTAATTTACCTAGCATTGGTGCGTTCGAAGTCAATGTATCGGATCTTTTATTGCTGCCGACTCTGGCATGTGCGCGACAAAAAAGTCAACAGAATTCTCCGCAGATTAGAATACACAATGTACTCCACTAACTCATGCCTGATTTACTCAATTTTGATATTTCTAATCATAGACTGAAAGTATGTCACTATTACAGGTCCCAATGATTTTCGTGCCGAAAATCCAGAAAAGTAGCTAGGAAGACCGACTTGCATGTAGGAGAACTGGCAGGCAGACAATCATGCAGAAAGATTAGATTAGAAAGACGAAAATTTACAGTCTAAATATACAATCTCCCTCTGCAAACCTGATTCATTTATTGCTTGATGTTGAATTTCAAGGTCCTCTGAACGTTGTACAGTTGAAGGGAGTTAAAGAGAACGACTATCCCCCTCAGAAGAAATCATTTGCCATGGTCGAATACATGAGCCAGCATTTTGCTAAGGACTATAAGGTAAGTAGGTGTTCTTACCAGATCACTACCATCATGTGCTATGCCCGCATCAGAGAAGGACTTCCTTGAGTTCGCTTGTGTCATTTCTGATAAGATCGCTACCATCATGTGCTATGCTTGCTTCAGAAATGCTTGATTTAGCATTTATTGAATGTCCATTAATATGCTAACATAAACATGTGCCAGAGTTTATATAATTTTGTCTCTAAGAAACATAGAAATCTGAAAATGACAATCCACTACATGGTATATGAAACAAGAGTTACGAACCCTCATTCTCGTGTGGGTAGTAAATATCATACACAAATTACCTTGTTTCCGTGTACACACACAATCTATGAAAAGTGATTACTTCATTATAAACACTATTTCATTACCTATGGTGGCCACTATTAAGTTGATCGGTTCTTCACTAACCAACGCGACCCAAGTAATATTGATACCTCGTTAATTATCATGATCCAGATTATGTTGATATCTCGTTAAGTAGCACAACCCATATATGTTGATATCGTTAACTAGCACAACTCATATTATATTGATATCTCGTTAACTAGCATACCAAAGATTATGTTGATATCTCGTTAACTAGCACGACCCTGATTGTGATGACATCTGGTTAACTACCAAGACCCAGATTATATTGATATTTCGTTAAGTAGCACAACCCTGATTATGTTTATATTTCGTTAACATTACTTAATTAGTTAGCTTGTTCAATTACTCAATAGTACGATCTATATGTTGTTGATTGTTTCTTCGTCAGCATGGTAAGTATGTTACCAGAGACACACACACCGAGAATTAAATGAATATTGTGGCAAAAGCAGAAAAAAAATTACATGCTAACACATTTAAAAAAATATTAATTGCTCGGTTGCTTAGCAAGTGGAAGTTTGACAAAGCTCGTTCTGCTCAACCATAGACAAGAATTGTCTTGGTCATATCAGGACGCATGACCATTAAATAATTCGACGGCCTCATGTCACATTCTTTTATAATGACACATGGAAAAATTGTCATAATTTTATGCACAATCCAGGTGCGTGCTAGTTCAACTACACCCCTTCACCTTCTGCAGACTCCAAAGTGTATAAGGTGTTCTCATGCGAGACCGGATATTTGCATATTCAAGGTTCAGTTGGGTGATCGAGATTTTAGTGAATACTGTTCTCAGAATTTAACAAGTGGTTTCTAGGTTCCATTTTTCTACAGCAGGAAATGAAATGGGTAGAATTACATGTTGTCAGCAAAAGTTTGTTTCAGATCCTACCAAACAGTTCTCGATCAGCCAACAACTCCTGCCCAACGGGCTTAATCACTCATCTTCGCTGATTTGACTGATCAGAGATTTTCATTGGTCATTTTTGTGTACACCATGTGTATTCAGCCAACGAAAGACACGAAACCGTTATCTTGTGTATCTAAATATCAATCACTACATTCATTCATTCATTCGACAGAACTGGATGTGTTGGCAATAGCTAAACAACATACTAAGAACAAAACACAAGCACCCACAACATTTCGACTAAAATATAGCATCAGAACCTTCTATTTGAAACGTCGTCATTTTCGCGTCTCTTTTGTAATATATTATTTTAGCAATTGTTAACATATCACTTTACCTATGTTTCTTAATGCTGTAACTTGACCTGCATAGCTGCAGCCCCCACGTTATCAGACTGTTGTGTTATCTCAATGTGCTGATTTAACATTCACTACGTTTTATTTTTAAGTGGGGACCCATCATGATGTTTAAACAAATAGAAAACACGTTTTGGAAGTAAGACTCATCTTCTTCTCGTTCGCAGTAAAGACCCATTATTTCAACATCTAAATATCTAAGTACAATTGTGTACTCTTAAAACTAAGGTGCCAGTGTATTGATGGGACCTAAAAAAGGAGCAAAGAAAGCAACTCTGTGACCTGCAATGCATATTGCAAGAGGCGACTAAGAAAGTTTCGGATGCAGTTGACTGTCCTTCCCCAAAAGAGACACAAAAATCATGCTAAAGTCGGATGTGTCACGGCAAAAGGTACAGATACCGAGACAAAGCTGTAATCATTGACATACCTCATTCCGTTCTCTGGACTACGTCCTACTAGTTTGCAGGAGTTTGAGAATGAACGCAGACGAAGTAGTATATTCCGGAGTGACTTTCTTGCAATTTTGAGAGACTATGTTGATAAAGGGCGGATTCCTTCTAAGTAATTCTTGACCCGTGTATTCAAAAATCGCAATCACAGCTGAGATCAGAAGGTGCAGGTAGTCTACCCCATTCCCAATCTCCTTAGACACCTCTGAGATATAACAACGTATTACTACTATTCATTGCTATCCTTTCAGGCTTCCCTTAACACACGAGTGCACCAATCCTTCTCATAACTGGGTGAGGTTCTACCCAACACACATATGTATACCTACCACTAATAACAACGCATGCGGTTTCACTAGACAAACCATCCATGCAACAGAACACCTTAGTAGATGACATGAGTTATATTGATGCTCTCTTATGGAAGCTTTGTAATATGTCATCTATACAATTATAAACCCCCTCTGAGTAGAAGGCTCATTCAATAGGCATTGCACTAAGCCCAAAGCTCAAGTCTCCTGGGTATGAAAGAAAGCTAAGAAAAACCACCCCACTGCACATATGAAGTAAGATCTAATCGCTGGCATTTTCTCGGGTTCTCAAACAAACATAAAAACAACCAAACCTCTAAGAACAACAGTCAAGTGTAGGGTTGCCAGAACCTTCGAAGCAGAAAGCGGGACAAATGGTACTTTTTTAGACGCGAAAGCGGGACACATCATGTAAAGCATAATAGCCATAGGAAAAGTCAGAGATAGCACACACATAGACTAATTATTATTACATTATAATTCTAATACCTGTACCAGTAATTTTTTTTATTAAAAACTTTACTATTGCTGTTGTTTTAGTTCTTCCGAGCTCCACATTTTGTGCAGTTTGAGAATCTTTAAACAGTTTTGAGTTTAGCTTAGTTATGCAGTCCATTGACTTGAAAGACATATGATGTTTTACAATATGATAACACATTGTCAGTTCTGTCGCTGCCACTAATTTACCTTGCTCTGACGATTTAGTCAAAAAATAATTGTCCATAGTACGTGAAGTGCTTGCAGAATACATTCTAGATTTGTGTTTTACACTTCCTATATGTTTTGTTATGTCAGTTCTCCCACCATGCGCGATAGAAATGTAACATTGACATATTTTGCATTCTGCTTCATTCTCACTTCTACCTTGTTTTATGAAAGACCATTCTTCCAAATAGTTTTCTTGGAAAAAACACTTTCTCTTCGGCATTTCCAAATAAAAATAAATCCAAAAAAAGAATTCACTAAATTAGAATGCTCAATTAAAAATGAACAAATTTAATATTTCACAACCACCGGTAACAACAGACTGGATTCCTCGAAGCAACCTCCAGCCTCCAACACATAAAGAAAGAATGAAGCCAAAATTTCTTCTTGCTGCTGGTGAGGATGGCGCGATGTTGTTGAATGAATTATTAGCGCCTACAGGAATACGACAAGGACAAAAGCATGCAGATTGTCACGTAGGCACAGATCACGTGAGCGGCGGTGAGATGGGTAGAGTAAGGCTCGGCGCCTCGCGAAGCCGAAGACGTCATCTTTTGTAAATTTTTAAATAATACCGCCTTCCGCACTAACAATTTTGTGCTGGATATTCTCAAATTTATGAGTTGTATCTTCAAACTTTATTAGTAAACAGCGATAGCGCAGGACTCTACAAATAGACGTTTCGGACAAAGAAGCTTCATTTGTAACAAAACTCAAACCAATAATAAATAATTTAAGAAAATATTAAAATTTGTAGGTGAAAAATTTGGCTGGATTAAAAAGCGGGACAAATTGCTGTCCCCCAGACCCTTAGGCGGGACAATTAATTTTTGATGAAAAAGTGGGACAATCCGGAAAAAGCGGGACGGATGGCAACCCTAGTCAAGTGTCTGTTCTAAGAGTGGCAATAGGCTCTTGATTAGTCTTTGAGATCTGCAGTTGGGAGTTTCTTTTTCTTAGCCAAACTTTTGTTACGATCTATTCTGTATAGCACGTTAATCAACTATTTCAATCTATTTTGTTCAGTTCGTCAACTTACATTGTCAACATGACGCTTTTTAGTGGGAGTAACCAAATAGGCATACTGCCAAGAAAACACTACAGTAAAAAAACAAACAATGCTGGCTACATCCTTAGTTGGATATGCTAGCAATTTTAATTTAAACTAATCTGTATTTAATTACTTTCAAGTCCGTAAATAAGGAAGACACTAATTAAGGAAGGGATTCGTAAATAAAGAAGGGGATTATTAAGGAAGGGGTCCGTAAATAATTTCACCCCCTATTAAAAATATGAACATGAACTTTAGTAACTTAACCAAAAGTTGGGTAAACGCCACCCTCCCCCAACCCAAGCGATTTTATGCTAAAAGGTCATCATAATTCTAATAAAAAATTAGAAAACTGCAGTGGAAAGGAATGAGTCAGTATTTAAAAAAGGCAAACCACTATTTTTTTAAACGCAGAAGTATCTACGACACTGCCTATTTGCATGTAACTGCCTATTTGCTATTTCGTGTTGGTTATTAAGGAGCAAATGCAATAAAAACAAATTTGCATGTAGGCCTATATTTTCGGAGTTAAGAAGTCACATGTTCAGAAAGCTCAAAATTGACAAGAATTAGATTTTTGCAACTGCAGCATGAGTCCCGAGACTGCATAACACATTCTTCATGCATGTCAAATCTACCAAGAAGTGAGGGAGAAATTATGGCCTTCTCAGACGGCACTACTACCGAACTTAAGGGGTTCCATGTATGATCTGAAGCTAACTACACAGTTCATTGAAGTTATTGGCGATGTTGCCAGATAACTGACTGAAGAACGAAGAACATTATCGATGTCGACGTTTGAATTTAGTGTGGTGTGACTAGAATAAGTGGTTCATTTGCTCATGTAATGAAAGTACACGGACAGGGAGCAAAGAATAAAAACTGTTACCTGCCATGCATGTCGTACGAGGTGATTAAGAAGGTTTGGGAATGAAATTTGCTGTTCCATCCCATATAGGGTAAAAGTGACACAGAAATAATGCTGAAGTCATGTGCCAGGTCAAAAGGCGCAGATATCGTATTTAAAAAATAAACCATGACAAAACGCATTCAGCTTTCAAAACTTCATGAGCTTGATAACGAGCACAGAAGAAGAAGTGGTTCAATTTGGAGTAAAAGACCTGAACCGTTGCATGTTACCCTGCTAAGGTTTCTGTAAAGCAGTATGTGGCGCAATCCTCTCTAACTTTCGATGGCAATCACTAAATAGATACGAGAATTTTTAAAGGTAGGCGTATCGATATTCTTATATTCAGATAATAATAATAATAAATAATAATAATAATAACAATAATAATAACTATAACCAGTCAGGGTCGTAGGGGTATCACAATGGAAAGATCAGCACAAACAACCCCCTCTCCCAAACACCCCTACAGTCAGCCGTTTGGACGAGTGTAAAGAATTTATGACAATACCACTACTTGTTATGAATCCAGGATTTGATGTATGATTATTTGGAGTCGTCTTGGTTATTTTTGGTATGAGATTCCAGTATCCAAATGATGACCCGCGGAAGACACGTGACTAGCCGCGATGCGGGACACCTCCCCCCCCCCCCACATACACACATATCTTGCTCTTTTTTCCAGCCACTTGTCTCTAACCGGCCTTCGTTCGCTCGACTTTATTGCCTCTATTTGTCCGAGACATGTTTTACATCGCTTTTGTCTACCCCAGCGTCATTTAACGCGTGACAAAAGGCTACTGGCTGCTATTCAACTAGGTGTCTCTAGTTCATATTTCTTTTTCACTGCGGACTTCGCGTTCAGCTAAGTATATTTTATTTATTTATTTTATTTTTTGCATTATACCTTATCATTTACACTCCATCAGTCGTTTTACTTTTTCTGTGCACTTTACCCTCCTTACTTACCATTTTTGTTTCCCCACTCACACTCTCTTTTCCCCTGTCTTGCTGCCCTATCTTTGCTTCATCCGTCTTCTCCTCGCTACTGTTCCTTCCTTTTCTTTCACTTCCTACAGCATCATGTGTGTCTCTATGTAAGATTATTTGAATGTGGTCTTTTGTTTGTGCCGATGAAGACTTTTTAGTCGAAACGTCGTCCGTCGCTGTGTCTCGTTGTTAGGTTGCTTTATCGACCTATTTTGGTAACACGAATACCTATTACTGTTCATTAGCTTTTGTTCATTAGCATCCGCCCACGTACTTTCTAACAAAAGCACACATTCTTTTCAGTTGTGTAACTGGGGCGACATCATGATTCATATAAAGCAGGTGTCGGGAACCAATGGCTCACGAGCCAGATGTGGCTCTATTGATGACTGCATCTGGCTCGCAGACAAATGTTCGATTTTAAAAAAAAAGTTTCTTTAGACTCCTTTGATCTACATATTAATTGCAAATCAATATTTCATTCTACAAATGAGCTAAAGTCTACTGCAGCTCAGCACAAGAAGTCGCATTAATGGTAAGAAATACGCATTATTGATTAGCAACAGCATAACACTGTTATTAAAAAGAAGTCAGAGACATAATTATTGTACTTTTAGTGTTGAAATTACACAAAATGCACACATTTACTTGAATTTTTAGTTTTAAACAAAATGTATGGCTCTCACAGAATTCTTTTCAAAATATGTGGTGTCCATGGCTTTCTCAGACAAAAAGGTTCCTGACCCCTGATATAAGGTCTCGAAGACACGGATGTGTAAGATGCATGTTTAGTTCCTGAAGGGAGATATTCCAGTATGACAGCATCACCAGATGACTACGCCCTTCTAGAGGCACAGCACACACATCTGGACCAATTATCTGTGTCAGATTTGTTGACCTAACCGCAATGATGTCACATAATATTTTATTCTCGTCACCTAGGGGTGCGGAAAGCATGGACAAATGTTCAATGTCCGATGACCTGTATCTTTTTGTCATCCATGCGGATTATTTAATAGAAAATAAAAGCAAAATATTGAGACAAGATGTGACAATTACTATTTTTTTCACATGTGATTGGTTATCAGCATATCCCCAAATTATGTGTAGACGCCTCCTAGACATGCATGGAAAGAAGACAGTGGCCCCATTCTTCGCACGCTGAACTAGAAGTCAAAGCGCCGGTTGCAACACGGGTGACATTCAATAATAAATCGAGGGAAACGTGTATGGTTTGGGCATGTATGCTGATATCATATATCACATTTATAATATTTCTGAGGTTGCGGATAATTATAAGGGGGGGGGGGGAGGGGGCTCTGAAAACATCTGAATGCTGTTGAGAAGACAGAATTAAAAAAAAAATAATATGTACAAAATCAATTATTTGAATTTGGTGTAATATTTTCGGCAAATTTTGTTAAACACGGTTGGGGGGGGGGGATTTAACATTTTGGACATATTTAAGTAAGCGTGGGGTCTCTGACTTCTTGACAGTCTGTAGGCAAGAGCTGGGAGGGGGTTAACAATTAGCAAAAGAATGGACGTAATGTATGGCCAGCCCTTATGTAATGTTCTCCCAATAACTCATACTTACGTAGGAAACAGGTAATGAAATCTTACTGGACGACGACTGAAACACTATCACCGTCGGATGCTCACGTGAAATGATAATAGACACAACACTACACATGATATAATCATACAAATAATTAATATATAAGACATAATTGACGTCTAGACCAAAAGGCTTTTATAAAGATAAGCACATAATATCAAAAGACGACGAGTAGAAATGACAACGACATATACATGTGTCCGAGTTAAATGTGGATGTGATATGCCGGTAGGATAGGAACAGAAAGTATATAAAAACGTAAATATATCTGGAAAAGACAAGAAAAAAAATATGACGTTAATGACGGAACAAAATGAATTAACACAAAGACCACACCCACCCAGAACTAGACAAAAGAGTGGTCGGAATTGAGTCTAAAGGGCATGTGGGTACCTAACTTAAAGATAAGACGATTTTCTAGAGCGTACCTAGATTTATCATATGTGGTGCAGGATCTGATGGCAGTTATTTGAATATCAAGAACACCACGGTGGCTATCGCTGTTGAAGTGTGTGGCGACCAGAGTAGGTGTACTGTGCTTGATGGCATGAAGATGGTTACAGAAACGGTCGCTCAATCTTAAGCCTGTTTCACCTACATACTGCTTACCGCAGCGTTTAAATATGATCACGTAAATGACATTACGGAATTCACAAGTAAAGGCCTCATCAATGGTGAAAGTTGTCTTGGGAAATGAAACGGAGAGCATCAGAACCACATAAGGACATGTGTAGCAACGACAGGGTGAGCCAACGAACAGTATCGAAATTGTTAGGAACAGAAGACCTAAGGTGGATGTGGACCAAGATGTCCTTAAGATTTTTGTTTCGCCTATAGACAACCTCTGCAAGTTCTGGAAAGCGATACGGGGGTTAGGATCAGACTGGAGAAGGAAATAAATAATGTTTAAGCAGGATGCGCCGAACAGTGGAGTTTTGGGAATGAAAGGTAAGGACAAGTTTAACTCTATCAGACGATGAGGAAGAACCCTGGGAATTAGTCAAGATATCGAGGCGAGATAACTGGTGTACACGGAGCCAAACCGATGAAAGAATGGTGTCGGGGAACGGACGTCTACGGAAGAACTCAATCATCTCAGATGATTTGTCGAGAAAGTCGTTGTCATCATTACATAAGCAACGAAGACGCTGGGAGTATGACAGAGACTTGCGAAACGCGGGAGGATGAGAAGTGTAGAACAGAAAGCCATGTGCATCAGTAGGTTTATAGTAGACGGATGTGCTGAGATAATTACCTGTTTCCTACAGAAGCATTATTTTCATAAAGTATAACAGAATTACCTTTTATTAATTTCCTAATAACTCAGCCTACTTGATCCTTTTCTGTCCCAGTGGCTTATACGAGCAGATGATGACGTGTACATGAAGGTGGACGAACTAGTCAAGTTTCTGAAGTCAATTAACGACAGCAATCCTCGATACATCGGCCAGCCAGGATTTGGGAAGTCAATAGAAGCAGGTTTCTTATGTTCTACTCACTCTAATTTCGATGATTATTATTTCTAGCAGACATATTTATTGACCTCACTGTTTAATGTGATCGTTGACACTCTCTTTCTTTCTTCCCTCTTTATTTTGTCGTTCTCTTTTTACTTTTGGTTTTGTCGTTCTCTCTTTACTCTTAGATTTGTTGTTCCATTCCGTGTTTGTTTTGTCATTCTCTCGTTACTGTTGGTTTTGGTGTTCTCTCTTTGTTCTTTGAATTGTCGTTCTCTCTTCACGTTTGGTTTTGTCATTTTCTCTTTACTCTTGGTTTTGTCATTCTCGTTTTACTCTTTATTTTGTCATTTTCTGTTTACTCTTGGTTTTGTAATTCTCGCTTTACTCTTTATTTTGTCATTCTCGTTTTACTCTTGGCTTTGTAATTCTCGTTTTACTCTTGGCTTTGTCATTCTCGTTTTACTCTTGGTTTTGTAATTTTCGCTTTACTTTTGGTTTTGTCATTCTCGCTTTACTATTGGTTTTGTCGTTCTCTTTCCACTTCGATTTGTCGTTCTCTTCTCTATATGTTTTGTCGTTTTCTTACCTCTTTGTTCTGTTGTTCTCTCCTGACATTTGTTTTGCCATTCGCTATTCACTATTTGTTTTGTCGTTCTCGCTTCCATGTTTGTTTCGTCATTCTCTCGTCACTGTTGATTTATCATTCTCTCTCCACTTTGTTTTAGTATTCTCTCTTTACTCTGTGTTTTGTCGTTCTCCCTTTACTTTTTATTCTGTTATTCTCTCTTTATTTTTTGTTCTTTCATTCTCTCTTCCATCTTTGTTTTGTCGTTCGTGCTTTACTTTGTGTTTTGTTGTTGTATTCACTTTTGTTTTATAGTTATCTCTTTACTTTTTAGCTTGTTATTCTTCCTTCACTCTTTGTTTCGTGGTTCTGTCTTCCATGTTTGTTTCGTCATCTACTTCAATGTTGATTTGTCATTCTCTTTTCGCTTTCTGTTTTGTCCCATTTCTTTTCACTCTTTGTTTATCGTTTTGTCTTCATTCTTTGGTTTATAGTTGTCAGTTCACTCCTTGTTTTGTAATTCTCTTGGGGGGGGGGGGGGGGGAGGGGGGTTGTTAAGTTCTCTATTTGCATTGCCCTGTTTAATGTTATTTTTATTTTAGCTATTTAGATCTATACACACTTTTCAAAATCTTTCTTCTTCTGTTATCTTTTGGCTGTCTCATTCTATCTTTCCACTTAATTCTAAGTTTATTTAGTTTTATTGTCATTCTTTGTTTATTAATGCCTTGTCCGTTCATTAGTTCTCTCATCATTCTTTGTTCATTATTGTTCACTATGTTTATTTATCTCATAATGTTTGTTCGTGAGTTCTCACTCCGTTACCTGTGTATCTCATCATTATTTGTTTATTTATTCTCCCTACATTCTTTAGTTATGCCACCATTCTTTGTTCAGTAGTTCTCATTGTTGTTCTTTAGTTCGCATCGTTGTTCTTTAGTTATCTTTTCACTTTATATAGGCCACATTTCATTCCTGGTTCATCATTTCTCTCTCTTCACTTCTACATTCCACATTCTAAAAAAAATTTATAAACAAATCACTTTCCTTTGCTCATAACAGGAAAGCTGGGACTCGCAGGGGCGTTTTGCATGGGTGGTCCAGGAGTAATCATGACACCAAAGGTAGTAATGGGCGTATCTCCAGGTCTGAAAGACTGTCTGGGTCTAACTGTTACAGGTCACGAAGACACTGAATTAGGGCGCTGCATAACAATCAACACTGGTGTTCAGTGCACGACAGCCTTTGAGGTATACACAATAGCAATTGTCCTATTCTTCTACTCAATGTGTCTCTTACCTAGTTCTCAGTCTAAGGTTGATGTTCAACTGGGATACTTTTATTTATTTGTCAACACAACAATTTTTGTGTGCTACATCTGAGATCTTATTTTGTATTTCTGCTATGTTTAGTGATAAGATGTTTAGGTTCTCCCTCGCTGACTTTTAGCAAGATGCAGGGGAGTAATCTCTCTTATGCGATCCTTGGTAACCGAGGCGACGCTCGAGCTCGTATTGTAGATTTTGTTTTACTGCCATTGCGGGTTTGGTTGTTTGCTGCAGACATTTTCATCCCAAAACATAACATGCAAATGTCTTCCTCTATCCGAAACTGGTCGTGTGGTCAATTGCCCTCATGAAGTATCCATGAAAAGTCTGCTTTTGGAGATTCAGGTGGGGTTCACAGAATGCATTACCGAAGGTCACAGAGAAGCACTCGAGAGGGAGGCCTTGATCATTCATTCTACGGCCGAGTATTTGCGGTGACAGTGTCACGCCGTGCATCCTATGCCTTCACGATTCTCGCCAGCATTGAGTTTTCAAATTCTCCATGAGTTTTCTTGACCCTACGTCCAATATCTATAGATTAAGACTTGTTCTGACTGTGGGTGCAATGTCAATTTGCAAGACACTCTCGCTGTCGCTGGGACATTAGGCAGGACATGCAAATATGTTAGTTCTTATTATTTTAATATTTTCAGGAGAAAATCTTCCTCTATGTTCAGATCTCCGGGAGAATCTCTTGGCCCATGATATTCTTTATAGGTTAGAGCTGCAGAAAAACTATGAATCAACAGTCGAAAGCTAAAAACAAAGTAATGAAGTGTTGTTAAACTCTAGAAGCACACAGAAAAGCACACAATTCTCCGTTTCAACACACAAAAATCTTATCAAGAATGTAAGATGACACGAAAAATAAAGATTATTGTTCTATGTGTTATTGACGTGTTATTGATAAAGGCCTTTTGGTTGAGACGTCGATTTGTGTGTGTGTGTTTTCCTGTGAATTTGCAATGATTAGCAAAATATTCTTAGAACCTTCATATAGCATTTGATTTCAAATGTTGCCATTTTCTTTTTTCCAGTGTTCAAGATTTTAAATCTCACTGAGACAATGTAGCGTCTTAATAGTTGTCAATGTGCTTTCATGTTGGTGCATTGAGATATATTTCTAATTCATGAAGTTTTTAGGACCAGTATTTCTATCTGACTTATACTGATCAATCTCTTGTCTGTCTTTCTGTCTGCGTATCTGCTTACTTGCCTGTAAACATCTAATCCCCCTGTTCGAATTACAACATTTATTCTTATGTATGTCTGTTTGTGCAACACATTGTTTCTTAAACCTTTTCACGCCATCGCTCGCTCTCCTATAAATTATATACGCCAGCACCCCTTTTATGGTAATATATATATATATATATATATATATATATATATATATATATAGGCCTAGGTCATATGATTATATAATACATAAATTATTAAAGACGTGAATTAGCAAATTCTATGCACATTCTACATTAATGTATGGAGCTGAAGCCTAGACAATGGACGGTAATGTAGAAGACAAAGCTTATGAGATGGGGATATACAAAGGACTAGGTATAATTTCATAGAAAGATTTTAAAGCACTTGGTTAGGTTCTGGAGAAATGTGGACGGCAAAGAGAACTGCTAATGGAAGAACATAAAAGATAAATAAAATATTTGGTGCAAATATTTTCTTTTTGTTTCCGTTTCTTTGTATTGTTCTCAAACTCCTGCAGATTAGTATAGTATATTGTCATATATTATAAAATAATGATGCTAATAAAACAGTTTCAGTCAAATAGACAGCAGAAACATCCCGAATATTATCAGAGTGTATTACTCATTACCGAGAAGAGACAGTCGTCGGAGATTTGGAACCGACCACTGTAGCCTTAACTATCATATGTACGATATGCTTAAAAATAGTTTAGCAGATTTTACGGGGCTCGAAAGAGGAGAAAATAATATTAATATTATCATATATGTCATAAGAAACACATAAAGAGGTATCTGTAGATGGTGGTTGGCTTTCAAACTGAAAGTTGCAGTCTAGTTGTAAACCGTGTCACAACACATCCCGTTCTGAGAACCACATCTTATTAGCCAGCGGGAGTGCAGTCAAACTGTAGACAACAGGCGAATAAATAAAACCCGAATATGGTTTTATAGATAAAAAAGACGCTTTAACTAGATTGACCTAATCAATTAATTAACAGAAGACACACGGTGTACTAAACAAAGATAAATAAGACAAAACTTGATAAAAAAACTGCTTGATATCCACAAATGATAAAGTCTCAAGAATTCAAAGACACTAAGACAGAAAGCGATACAAAGAAAATGTATAAAAACACATTGTGATATTACAAAAATGAATTTCGTTAGGGCCAATATGTATTTAAGTATATGTCGTTGTAAGACGTCTTGAGCCCTTTTCACCTTTTGTATTCTGTTGCTCTT
The DNA here is from genome assembly GCA_034231615.1 of Meghimatium bilineatum. Classification (NCBI taxonomy): domain Eukaryota; kingdom Metazoa; phylum Mollusca; class Gastropoda; order Stylommatophora; family Philomycidae; genus Meghimatium; species Meghimatium bilineatum. The sequence continues at coordinate 66,325,849 of CM067299.1, read as the reverse complement.
AAATAACTTGTTTTCATTTTGTAATTGTTCTTTATCGACAAGATGAAGGAATTATTCTACCAAAACTACGGGGAGTTGGAACTACCTAACAGCTCATTCAAGAAAGAGTTAGGCAAGGATGAGATCAGGGCGGTGACTCTTCATCCTATCAAAGAAGCACCCTACGTGTTCAGAGTGGACAACTTCTTCAATAATATTACACTTAACGTAAGTAGTTATATTACATGTGCTATGCATTCAAATTGAATTATTTGGAAACATTCAACATTCATATTATAATCTTATCTTTGTTAACCAATATTCCTCCTTCGCATTATAATTTTGGTGAAGCTGTTCATAATATTCAGGTGAGTAAAACAAGGCAGAAAAGGGAACTTACTATAGCAATTAGAGTTACATATACAATATAAGTTAAGAACATTGTTTTCATAACTCTATTGATAACCCAAGATACATAAATGAATAGAAAAATAGCATCTTTAGTGAAAACGATGCCACCGAAGTCACATAATTGAATCACACGTTCTTCAATAGAATACATTATGTGAAGATATGCACGGATGCTGAATTTATGCATTTCAAATAGTGTTTTTGGGTGGTTGGTGCGAGTGGTAACATTACTTACCAATCAAATACGTTTTGTATCTTTGTTATCAACTGTAGTAGTAAATGTAATGCTGCTTGCAACTCTAATGCCGTCTTCAAACATAGGAATGAAAATGAAATAGTATGTGCAATGAAAAAAATAAAATAAATAAGATATTTTGACGACATATAAAGGTATGCTCTTGTTAGCATACCATATCCAGGAAGCAGCGATCAACACATCGTTATTTTGGCTTTAGTGATTTCTTAGGCACTGTTTACGTTAGCAGTTTGTCATTGCTTTCTGTGTACTTCTGATGCACAACTATCTGCATCAGAAATTGAATCTGAAAACTTGGCATTCCAAGATGCGCTCTCTGCTTTGTGTTTATTTGTTCATCACAAGTGATGATGACCATTTGTTACGTCCACTTTTCAAATTCAGTTAGAGTTAAGTCCTTGACTAAGTTGTAAATGGCTAATAAGCCAAATTCTGGAAGCAAATAGTCGGCAATGGTATGATCAGTTCAGATGGTGTTTGAATAATACGTGTCTTCCTAGTAAGTCTTCATTGTTGAGCTGCAACATTTTGTCGGTTCTTTTTCCCCACAAGATGTTGCTCTTTTTAAAATAAAAACACTGTAGAGCGCCATCTATCTCTGTTTCGTACAGCATCTTCTACACCCGTCAACTAGTACTGATTTCCTGTATTGTATACATCATATACATTTCACCAAACAGGACTATGTTTGTTTTTATATTTAGTTTTTAGTTTTAGTAAAGTACTATTTCTCTAGAATATTCTAAAGAATTTGGGTTTACAATTCAGAATTATAGAGATATTTGGGACTAGAATACAAAATGACCATTATTGAAGTGGACATGTATGAAATGACTTGTTTTAAAACAAATCATATTTTCAATTTAATTCCATCTTACATTTAACCTATGATAAATCTTGAGTCTAATCAGGAGTTAAACTTCATATAATAACGTCAAGTTGTGTACAAAATCCAGATTACTTAGAGTCCTATCATCTGTCAATTTTTTAAAACCAAAATTTTCACTGTGGGCGTAGAGTTTTCTTAGTACAATCAACAGCCAAGCTAAACAGAAATTGTGACATAATTAAGCCGTGTTTTACTGCTATTTCGTGTGTTGCCAAGGCCCGAGAAGGGAGCAAAGAAGCAAAGAATAGCGACACTGTTATCTGCCAAGCGACTATTGATGTTTTGGGATGGAGTTTACTTTCACATGCCATAGAGCGTCAAAGTACCCCAGAAGTCATTCTTTAGTCGGATGTGTCAGGATTAACTTAGCAGCGAACAACGAAGACGGATGTGTTGGACCAACGACGCAAATAAAACGGCGACAAAACCAATTGCCATTCTATGGACTACTTCCTGCTGGAAATGTAGTAGAGTCATTGTCCTGATACAAGAGAGATCCAGCAGGAATCTAAGAATGAACGCCGAAGAAGAAGAAATGCGCATAGATCACAGCTAAGATATAAACAATGACACAACAAATCCTGTTCTCCGGACTATATTCTATTGATCTGCAGAAGTTTGAGAACGAATGCAGAACACGTAAGAAATGCTGTTTCTATGTAAAACCATTCAGTATTACTTTCATTTGTTCTAACACATTTTCTTGAAACAATATCATATAGAGCTTTGAGTGCATTTAAATATCTAGTTTGGAAGACACAGGTACATGGGAACAATTTTCCGGAGTGTAGAAATGTCCAGACTATCAAATCTATTTCGATATTCAATAAAGTTGATAGTAAATGGGGATTGCAATTCCAGTGATTGTTCTAAGGGTGAACATTTTTGTTATTACAAATGTTCTGGTCTTAGTCCCGCTTGCTTTTCTGTAATAATAAATATAAGCTCCAATGAAATTGTGTGTAAATATATCATTTTTCGTCTTGCAAACGGCCAACAAGCAAAAAATAAGCAGTCCATGAACATTTCGTCAAATCTGAGAGGCTATTGTTTGTTTTCGCATCTCTCATGACATATTTGCTAAGCGGTAAACACTACCTTATCTTACGGTTCGTGACTCAAAGTAATATATATGTGCTCCCGTGTATGTTCATCGTTGTCCACTGTTTTTCTTCGTGACGATGTTCTTTTAGTCAAAACTTAATCTGTCCTTACGTAATATGACGATGTAACTGTTGGTATCACTTTACCCTTTTCCCACTAATACTCGCATTTGTCCTGTATTACCTAAGCCCCTATATTTCCACCTTGTTGAATTATCTCTGTCACGCTGGTAATTAATCTGTGTATTTTTATTTTATTTCTGTGTTAAACTGTGTATACTCTCTAGAAAATAAGGGAGAAAAAAGATCTTCTTATCGCTGAAATGGATGAGCTGGATATGTTAATCAGCGGGAAAAATGTGAATTCTGGAAAGCAATATGTAGCGCAATCTTCTCAAACTTTCGATGACAGTCGTCAACTAGATACAACCATTTTTAAAGGTAGGTTAATCTATATGTCTATATTCAGCTAGATATTCAGAGTAGAGTGAATTTAATCAAGAGTGTGTCAAAAAAATAAAATTTCACCGCTAACCAGTGGCTGAGTTGATTTCTCTCAAGGGGTCAGGGGTGGGGATTCTATGCTATTTTCTTTATAGGCTATGGGGTTTAAAGAAAGGACTTTTCTAACGTTTAATGACATGATGACTTTAATCGATACCTCCATATTTGTACGGTATAATATAACGAAAATTAACGTCGTCGTTGGTTGACAAAGAGGTGCCTCACCAAAGTTTGCTTAAAGTTTGATCAATACAAATGAAAGAACACCACTTCCTGGTATCAAATTCCCGACCGTGCTAGACCAACGATATTGACTCATGATTATCCATTGGGCCACATATTATTTTTATATTTGTGGTGTTTAGTTAACATATTTAAAAACATGTAATATTTTATTTGAAATGGCGTATATAGTCCATTTCTGTCTGAATAGAAATATCAAGAGTTGGTCTACATATAATTATTATTCTTTTCATATATCCAGGGCTTCGAGAACACAAACTGAACGTTTGCCTACTGTATCACTGCACCAAGTTCTCCTTTGATTTATTTACACAAAAATATAATCTTTTGGGGTGTGGGGGGGGGGGGATATTTTTCTTTAGGCTAGATCTCATCCACGTCTTTTACTTTGAAATACTACCACTTTGTGCTGACAAACATTTTTACAGATCTAGATCAGTGCTTCTGAGCTTTTTTTGGCATATGTCCCCCTTTGGGAGGCATTTTCTTCGGTGGCCCCCTTGTGTCTAAATAAAATGTATTTTTGGCACACAGGAGGGTGACATGGGTCACTCTGAGAACCACTTATAATGACAGGAATTGCAAGTATTTTTTTGGGGGTGTACGCAGGTACACGTTGTATACTAACCTTTGTTTTTATTATCTCGGTTCTGAGTAAGGAAATTTCCTGTCCATGAAAAAAATAATAATTTTACAGTAAAACACTCGAAAGCTCATCTAATATAGCTTTTGTCCATTTCGGCTAAGCGGCCAAGAACACTGACTCAAGCTATCTGAATAGCAAACTAATCAGATTCTGGATTTATTGCTGACATCTGTCACTTTCGCCTGATATTAATATTGATAAAAACGCTAGTCTCCCGTTAAGAAATATGTGATTATATGAAAATTTACCTTTGCCAAAAATCTGGACTAGTAAATTTTGTCTTTTTTCAGCCCTGCTGGCGAATCAGGTTTCATTCTTCTATAGAACGCATTTCACTTTTTCTGTGATTTTTATTGGTCAGTTTGTATCGACAGTCAATGAAAATCACAATAAAAGTCAATGCATTACTTTAGAAGGATGAATCCCAATTATCTCGCAAGTCTTGTAATGTTCATGGTGATGAGAAATAAATATCGGTTCTCCAGTAGAAATGTTGAGCGACGTTCACCGGATGACCGCTGGTCAGGGCTGGAGATAAAATGCTTTACACATTTTCAAAGAAAATCAGTATGTAGTTGGCATATGCATTTATGGAAGTCGTTTTCCAGAAAAATACTTCTGTGCTAAGACTTGGATTAAACCTTATGCAGAATCTAGATTCCATATAATACAATTCAAAGTTTTGTGTTCAGACAGATGAGTTTAGAGGGGAAAAAAGAATACTTTCTAGCGAAATATCAAACTTTGTAAAGGTACGTTTCTTATACCAGCATTTTAGTAACCGTTTTTGAAGTAATGAATTGTGATTGTTTGTGATATATCGGTGAGGGGGGGGGGAAGGAATATGTGTTAACACTAAAATATAGGCATTTTTGGCAAACTAAGCCTATACCCACGTTTTTTCCTGGAAACAATCACTGCATAACCTTAATAATAATTTAATAATAGCAATACTACCACGTATAAGAATCAAAGGGGGAATTATATTTATTAAGAACTGTACGCTTAGTATCACGATATGTTCTATAGAGCAAAACAGCTCGGTAATTTCAATCTAGTCCTAAAGAGCTGATAAATCTCGATCACTATCGAAGTCCAAACAATAGGTTGTAAATAAAGTGTATCAAATAATATAATAGGAAAATAAACTTCAGATTTCGCCTGCAACCTGGAGTTTCAGGGCCACATTTTCATGATATTCTACTGACCTCAGCGACATTGACGACATGAGAAAAACGACTGCTGTTACAGCGGAATTCATCTTTCTTATCAAGACATAGGCACACATGAGATATTTATCCGTTAGGAAGGGTTACTTTTAAACAAAAAGGAACTATAGGCCTACCTAAAAGATGAAGCTTGACACTGCGGGGCTAGTTTTGCAGTTAAAAGCGCGTCCTTGAGAGCACAGTTGGTGGATATAAAATAATGTTTTAAAGAATAAACAAGGTTTTATTCTTGTCTCACCCTCTTTGAAATATAATTCTCGCTCATCTTGAAACATGCTTTTTTTGTAATCATGAATTCAACGTGGTGTTCCACGTAAAACTGCTGTTGAACTTGTTGTATATTTTACAGTTTTACTGCAGTCTCTTGTTCACTCAATTTTCACAACCAGGAATGTTTATTATATGACATATCCAGGAGTGTGTCAGTTAGTTAATAGTCAGATCATCATCACTGCACTTCAGATAAATCTATAGCTGCTCCTCTCCCTGAGTGTATCCGCCATTACACCTCTTCTTCTTCTTCTTTCGTTCACTTGAAACATGTCTATATCTGTAATTCTGTCTCCTTAATAAAACTCACTGTCTTTTGTAGTTCATACAGTGTCCCATAGAGCTTTGATTTCAGTGTTGTTTTCTCAGGCCAATATGTCTGCCTCAGCGTTTCATGCTCAGAACACTATTGAAGTATATGTTTGGCACTCTGTGCTGCCTGTCCACATGTACACATGGCTGTGTTGCCAATCTTGAACTTTGTATACATGTGACTGCGGAGTCGGTTGTGTCCTGTTCTGAGACGTAGAATTATAACTTGTTCTGGTCTGTTCATAATATGATAGTCATCTTGTGTTGGTGTTTGTGGCTTTCTTATTGACTTGATCATCTGTTTTTTCTGATGGTAGGTGATTGGTATATCTGGTTGGTCTTTGGCAGCACCTTCCTTAGCCAGTTGGTCTGCTTTTTCATTTCCTGGTATTCCACAGTGAGAGGGTATCCACACACCTCTGCTGAAAGTTCCGGTTCTATGTTGATTGACCATCATTCTTCTGCGCCACACAAACTGCTCCACTCTGTCATCTTTTGTCTGTTATGTTTTTGTGAGACAGAGATATGCCAGTATAATGGCTAAGTTTGTCATATATTGCGTATGTTCCTGTGAGGCAGAGATATGCCAGTATAATGGCTACGTTTGTCATAGGTCGCGTGTTTTGTTCCCTGTGAGACAGAAATGTATCAGTAGAATGACTAAGTTTGTAATCTGTTGCTGTAAGAACATTATACAGGACCGCAGAAAATCCACTGGTAATGAGAAGGGATTTACCTTTAAAAGAAAGGTAATTCCCTCAGTTTGATGAGTAAGTTCTTCCCTTTCGTGAGACTTTTGGTGACTTCTTTTTGGTAATATCTTTTTTTTGGGCTGGGCAAGGGTTAGCCTACTTATTGCATGCTTCCTAATACTAAATGTCATGTTCTGATTTCTGAAGAGGGGTGGGGCCTTCCACCCTTTTTATCTACGAACGTGACATCGTATGACTAATGTTTGTATTGTGCACTTTGTTACTTTTTAAACACACTCATTACCAGTTTCAAATATCTCACTGATAGCTTTACCTAGCTGGGAGGAATCTACGGGATTATTTTAAGTTGATGATTATTGGTCGTCTGCTTTCCTGTCAATCAAAGGTAATCTTCCATAAAGGAGATACTTCAGTATTCGGTAATCTGTCATCCTTCTGGTGTGTCACAGCCTTCATATACTAAAGATGGAAAATAGTGTGGTAATGTATATTGTCCGTCTCCCATCGTCTTAGTGTGTCACAGTCTTCATATCAATCAATCCAATGCCATACCGAATGGCGTAGGCGATCATGCTTTTCCACAATTTTATGTCTCCTGTGTTATTAATAAGTTCAGTTTGTGACAGTTTTTTGTGCCACAGTGACAACCCATCTAGAAATTTATCTCTTTGTCTCCTTGTCTTTTCTCCCCTTGATTTTTCCTTCATATACTAAACATTAAAAATAGTGTGATAATGTTATAGTCTTCGTAGACTGCACATGGAAATTAGTTTTGTAATGCATATTCTGCCCAGCTCAGTGTTTGTGTCCTGTTTGACACAGGATATGTAAAAAAGTAGATATAAAACGATAAGCTATGTCAGAAAGGAAAGTGAGAAATTGTCGTACATATTTGAATATAGTAATATTACAAGGTGTTTGCTCAATTTTTTTTCTTTTCTCTATATCAATCACATCTTGGTTTGAACTATCCAAACACACGCTAAGCCTTCGACTGTTATCATGAGATATAGCTTATTCATTGTGGCACGTATTTCTCATGGAAAACCATTAGTATTTGTAGACACATAAAAAAGTTTTGATATTTGCAGAGGCGTCATTCAGACGTGGGGACGAGTTGGTAAATCTGGAGAATATCAAGCGCTTGCCAAAAGTAAGTTTCAATGTAAATATAGCTTTATGTTTGATTCCTTCCATTTATTTTAGTTTGTTTGTTATTATGAGTTTAAATAAATGCACTAAATATTCGACTGAGCTGTGCAGCTGGCAGTAAATAATTTTCTCAGAAGTTATAAAAGACGGACGGTAAAGAACAGACCACTACACACATTCATACATTCTCATATCTATATATATATATATCTATCTGTCTATTTCTCTGTCCATCGAACCATCTATCTGTCCACCCGTTTTTCTATCTTTAGTCCATCTGTCCTTTTACATATACCATCTTTCTGTCTGTCCGTCCATACACACACATACACTACTCACATGTATAACATGTTTGTCTGTCTTAAGTCTGTCGTTCGCTTGTCCACCTTTCATATTATTTGGCGGTCTATCTTTCAGTCTTTCTATTTCAGAAAAGGTACGAAGCATGGGTTTCATTGTACCCGAGTTAGTTGCATATATATATATTCAGGGATGGGCACATGATTATAAACATGGATGGCTTGATTATATAAAAGCCTATATATATATATATATAGGCTTTTATATAATCAAGCCATCCATGTTTATAATCATGTGCCCATCCCTGAATTTCTCGCTGATCAATCCCAGCACCTCAAACTCTACATAGATATGGCACCGTTCTTTACATTGTCTATTGAGAATTCAACATGCAAATACTGTATGTGAGGTTCTCAGCACGTTCTATCCATGATTATCATCTTTTTTAGACTTTCATCTTTTCCGCTCTCTTCCTAATGATTACAGTTATTTCCCATGTCATTTACAGCGTTTTATTTGCAATGCTTTCTTATGGTCACAGTAACTTATATACTTCATTCATTCATTGGTAACATGCCTTCCGGAGTAGGCGATCATGTCTCTCCACAGCCCTCTGTTTGTTATACGTATATTCTACAAATCATAAACACACTTCTACCACACCGGGACTTGTCCCCCCCCCCCGAAGATCTGGGCTTTTTTTTCGATAAAATCTTTGTATCTTCGCTTTCCGCCCCTCTCCCAAAACATCTGCGCTTTAAAAAAAACTACAAAATAAATGTAAAAAAACAACAAAACTACAGTTTAAAATAGAAACATTTAGAATGCCAGTAGATCAAATTTCAATGGATACCATCTCACTGTGGCATTACTGGTTACGAAAAGAAGACTAATTGTCAAAGGCAGTACACAAACTTTCTTAGTCGCATGTTCCTCAAAGTTTCAATGAAGCAAAGCCTCTATTAAACAATCTATGCGATTGAACGAAGAGAACTAAACGAAAGTTACAGATCTGAACAAGACATCAACAAACTGAACAGAAAGTCACGATATTTCGACCTAGGAACAAGACATCAACAAACTGAACAGAAAGTCACGATATTTCGACCTAGGAACAAGACATTTTCGACTGTCTAAAAACACACACCGAAGCAGCGTCAGTGACTCTTCTACATCGATGAAACAACAAAACAAACCAAACCACATATAACAGGACTGTCCGAGCTACATTGTTTCCAGAACAGCCATGTCTGTCCTATAGGGACGTCTCTGCATAACAGGTTGTGGGAATCCAACATAAGACAAACCACTTTATGCACGAGAAATATCAGACTGAATGTATAATGATTGATTGCAGAAAAGAAAGAAGAAGCCGGTCAGAGTTTGATTATTTGTTCGTAATTACATATGATTAGAGCAAGCATATCTCTAGTTGCAATTTACAGCTGTGAAATTGACACTTAATAAATCAGTGGCAAGGAGAAATGCTACCATCAACATGAAATGCAACAGAAGGATTGTGAGAATATCGCGAACAGCAAAAAATATGTCTAAAGAAATGATAAGAATATTAAACCTTGAAGAGGTTTGGCTCGTAAATAACATTATAACAAGACAGATGAGATTTTAGCGCCATATAGAGAGACATAACAGCGAGAACAATTTAAATTTAATAAGAAAGGCATGCTTGCTGGTAACAGGAGTTAGGGCGACCAAGATTATGATTAAACGTGCCATTGACTGCGGAAGGATAATACGTCAATCGTCAGAAGATTAGAACATCCATGGAGAAGACTAATTACAATCGTCAGAAGATTAGAACATCCATAGAGAAGACTAATTACAATCGTCAGAAGATTAGAACATCCATAGAGAAGACTAATTACAATCGTTAGGAGATTAGAACATCCATAGAGAAGACTAATTACAATCGTAGGAGATTAGAACATCCATAGAGAAGACTAATTACAATCGTTAGGAGATTAGAACATCCATAGAGAAGACTAATTACAATCGTTAGGAGATTAGACGAACATCCATAGAGAAGACTAATTACAATCGTTAGGAGATTAGAACATCCATAGAGAAGACTAATTACAATCGTTAGGAGATTAGAACATCCATAGAGAAGACTAATTACAATCGTTAGGAGATTAGAACATCCATAGAGAAGACTAATTACAATCGTAGGAGATTAGAACATCCATAGAGAAGACTAATTACAATCGTTAAGAGATTAGAACATCCATAGAGAAGACTAATTACAATCGTTAGGAGATTAGAACATCCATAGAGAATACTAATTACAATCGTAGGAGATTAGAACATCCATAGAGAAGACTAATTACAATCGTTAGGAGATTAGACGAACATCCATAGAGAAGACTAATTATTGGAAGAATATGTCACTGAATGAATAGTTACACAAATATAGCGAAGCACAGTGTTGTTTATTTCATAGAGCATAAGGGGGAGGGGGGGGGGTGGTTACTACCGCTCTAAAATAGCTTTGTGGGAATACATTTGCTATAGGAATCATTGTGTTGCTCCGTCGATGCTTTGAATTATTAAAAAAATGACAGCTATCACACCTTTTGACCCGACGCATCCAATTGAGGCAGACCATTTTTTGGGACATTTTTGCTTATTCTGATGAGGGAGCCACCCACATGCATAACCCTCTTTAGTCGACTCTTAAATTATGCACATCACAGAGTTACTATTTGTATCTCTCCTTTCTGACCCCACGAATCATGACAGTAAATAGTCTATAGTAAGTCCTATTGACAAGTGGGAAATTCAGCCTTCCAAAATGATTAATTTGATTATTCGCTTAGTTTTCATTGGCTATCGACATAAAGTATAAGCTTAGTGACCAACGAAAATCACGGAAAAAGTAAAATGCGTCATTTCAGAAGGCTGTTCACATGTGTGTTGCTGAGACCCAAAAGAGGAGCAAAGAACAGCAACACTGTTTACCTTTCATGTATGTCGTGAGAGGTGACTAAGGAGGTTATGGATTGGATTTGGCTCTCCCATTCCATACAGGGTCAAAGTGACACAGAAGCCTTGCTAAAGTCGGATGTACCAGGTCGGGAAACACAAATATCGTACAAAATATGTAAACAATGACTAACGCATTCCGTTCTCATGAATAAATCCTGCAGGAGTTTGAGAACGACACAGAAAAAGAAGAAGAATACGAGAAGGCTGTTTTTCGAATAATCAATAGGTCTTTTATTGTAGAGAATCTCGTTAACTTATTACACACACTTCTTGTTATTTGCTATTAATGTCTAAAACACTTGTCCAGGGAAAGTCCATCTATCAGGGTCCAGATAAGTCATGGGAGTTCATACGTTACAAGAGGATGTTCAGTACGACATTTGAGACTGGAAAACTGGAGTTTCCTTTAGATTTTAAGCGGCGAGCAGATCTACATGTAGAGATGACCAAGTAAGTGCCAATGATTGTCTGTGTTATTGCAAGGGTTCTCAACTTGTACAGGGAATATTTTAACTGTAAAATTGCCTATAAACGCCTTCGGTTTTACTTAGAAACCAGCGTCATAGCACATGTCAACGTCCAATATACACTGCCCTCTATAACAATCGGCCATCCATGAGTGCCGAAACTTAAAGTCCCTGGCAGATGCTGACCGCAAGATCTCCTGGTCTTTCCATAGAGGACACACTCATTCCCTTCAGATAAGTCAGCACTGTCTATTTTAAGTACTTAGACCTCCCATGTGTTGCAGTAGTCCAAGACGGGAATAAAGAATACTGTTACATGTCACAAAGAATACCCGTATTACCTGTTACAAAGAATACTGTTATCTGTAACAAGGAATACCATTACCCGTAACAAAGAATGCTATCACCGGTCACAAAGAATACTGTTACCTGTCACAAAGAATAATGTTACCTGTCACAAAGAATACTGTTAACTGTCACAAAGAATACTGTTACCTGTCACAAAGAATACAGTTACTTGTCACAAAGAATACCGTTACCTCTCATAAAGAAAACTATTACCTTTCAAATAATGCTGTCACCTGTCACAAAGAAGACTATTAATGTCACAAAGAATAATGTTACTTGTCAGAATAATGTTACTTAGTATGCAAAAACTAAGGAAGTTTTATGGGTAGAGTTAGGTGTTCCATCACATAGGTTACAAATGAATTAGAAACCATGATACGACATACTGCTAATCTTTTGAGTGTGAAAACAACAACAAAGAAGAAGAAGAAGAAATATAAACAACTGTACGCGAAGTTACTTTTTTTATAGTAAAATGTGATATAGACACTGGGACAAGATGCAAACCAGCGGAGATTGCCTTCCTAAACAGGGGCAATCCCGGTCAAACAAGAATGTCTGGTAACCCTAAGTGTAGTTATAAAATAGATGTACGCATATTGTAATTGAGCTTAGCAATGTTTGTTTTTAACAACCAACTGTTACCGTGATGTCGCAAATCCCGTAGTTATCTTTGTACCTAGCTAGAGATCCATGGTTGAATTCGATTACAAAGGCACACATATCACAGCCAAATGAGCCATATGACACAAAGCATTCATTTTCCCTTCGTGCTAAATTCTGTCAACGTTCAGGAGCCTGAGAAAAAATACAAAACATAATATTTTATATTTTGAAAGTTTAGAATCTTTTATTGAACTTACATTTACGCATAAAACGATTCTGCTGATTAATATATTTGATATTTCTATCCTGACAGCTATATTAAAAGCATTGCACCAAACAGCAAAGCGCCACTGAAGTTTGTCAACGAAACCTACCACAGACTGACCACCAACAGGGGAATAGAAGTCATGTTATTTCTCAAGAAATGGATCAGGAATGGAAAATACGTCCAACCATTTTATCTACGGAAGCCGTTACTAGGATCTCTGATCGATTTCAGGTATCATTTTGTCACTTTCTAGATGATCCGGCACTGTGTAAATGTTTTATAATACAAACATCATCCTTGCTGTAGTGAATGTTTTATAATACAAACATCATCCTTGCTGTAGTCAATGTTTTATAATACAAACATCATCCTTGCTATAGTGAATGTTCTGGATTTTACTATCTCCTATTTGCCTGTTGCCGAGTCTGACGTGGAGAAAAGAGCTTGTAGCACTGTGACCTGTCGTGTATATCAAAGAGACGACTAAGGAAGGTTAGACATGATTTCGTTACCCCCATTCCGTGGAAGTTAAAAGTCAGCCTTAATGCCACACATAAGTCAATCAATGTGCGGTGGTCACCACTCATAAGACAGGTCCAAAGATCTTGTCTGTCAGAACTGTTTCAGATGGCCAGTTTTGTGGTTCTATCTCATACAGGGATGTTTTATCATCTGTGATTTTCATTTAATTAGTTATTTTTATTCCACAAATAAATAAATAAATATTTGCCATGCGCATATTCAAACCTTTTTCTGTGACCTTTCATTTACATTATTTGTATTATCTGCATTTGTTCTCACCCTTGCAGGTTGCACGTTCTAATCTGTAGAACGGAACGTGTTGCGTTATGGTTTACATCCTAGCTACGATATCTGGGCTTTTCGGTTCTATACATTCAACCTCATCATGGCTTTTTTTTGCGGCTATTTTTATCCTCTGAGGATGAGCAGTCAACCCTCTCACCAAAACTTCCTTTCTCACAGTGTCGCTATTCTTTGTTCTCTTTTCGGGTCCAAACAACACAAAGTAGGTCGTTTATAATATTTATATTCTTGTTTAATCTTTGTGTAATTGAGGAACAGTAATACAAGAAAATCAACAAAATCTAAGTTTTTAAAGTTTTATTATGGTCCATCTTCAGCGGCAAATCCCATCTAAAAGCTCTGGATAAGGCACAAAGTCATGAACTTCGTCTTGTCACAGGTGCCACAAATACCTCTCCCATAAATGAAATGGGAACAATTAATTAAAGGCATATTACAAATACAAATTAAAAATACAAATACCCCCTTACCAAACAGGTAGCTTACTAAGACCATGATGTACGCTGACAAGTAAATTAATACATGCCTGCACACACAATGAAGACAAGATTCGGCGACCTAGCCAGTGGAAGTCTGAAGGAAAACAATTTTATTCACGATCAAAAAAAAAAAAAAAAAAAAAAGAAAGAAAGAAAGAAAACAAGGATGAACTACCAATACATAACAAAAGAAATAACACCAACACAGTTTCCATTTCCTGTGAGCAATATCAAAATCCCACTATCAGAATCACCATAAACAAATATACCCTACGATAGAACTGAATACTCTTAAAAATAAAACAATAGTACGCAACATAATTGAAGATATGCACCACAGAGAAACGCGGACACAAATATATATTGAAGATTCTGCAACCATAGCGGTGGAAAAATTGCGGTGCTGGAGCTGACATAAAATATCTAGAAAAAAAAAATGATCTTTGACGTTCGCAAACATTAACAAATACTTTTCAAATGACTTGCTTCTACTCTCCATTCTGTAGGGAAGCCGATGAGCAGGATGAAGAGATGGGAGCTCAGGGTAAGACTATTTACATGTTAATGCCCTTGTACCAACGATCGGCCATCTACAGACGTTTCTTAGAGATGTATGCAAGAACAGTTGCAGGTACTATCATTTTATACTAAATGTTTTTAATAGTCGTGGTTCCTTGACGTGGATTTGGGTCTTAGTTCAGTCAGCATGACAATCAATACAATGTAACTGCGTGAAACGTAACAACAATTAGACTTACGTAAAACACAGGTTTATATAATCGCTTCAATCAGACTCGACAGACTATAACTAAAACTAGTGGGTAATGATGTGCACATACAAAGAAAACATACAAACTACAATACACAAATCATATTCAGCGTTTCAACCAAAATGTCTCTATCAAGATACACACAAAACATAAAAAGACGACAAATTTAAATATTAACGGAAATATAGAAATGAGATGCCGGAAGGTCAGAAAGCACATACAAAACATTAATATATGTGGAAATGAAACAAACAAAAAGATGAGTAAATGACGGAACAAAAAGAATAAAGACAAAGACCACACCAACCCAGCACTAGACAAAAGGTGTAGTTTTTACAGACTTATGGTCGCTCTTCATGCACTAGAATGTGATGGGCATTGTAGACCGGAGCTGGTTGAAATATATCACCATGCCAACCAGTTGCTTACATCTTATGAAGTCAGCAATGTTATGAAGTGGATTCTTGAACACACACCTGGCAATGACATGGCAGGCAGACTAGCAAAGAAAGTAGCACAACAAGAACAGTGATGTACACGAATGACCATGTACACAGTTAAACTGATGTTGAAATATGTGAACAAAGAGATTTGGCCATGGGATACACTGGGAGGGAAATCTATAAATATATGTCCAGCCCAAATCCTAAACACAACATGAACCTCATGGGAAGGAAGGACCAGTGTATAATTTTCCCACTTCGCACACATGCACAGCTGAACAATCACCTGAACAGAATAAAATAACACCACATTTCAGGGTGCCGGCTGTGCACACACCCCTATGTAGCTGTTGACCGCACACCTTTGTGAATGTCCAGCGTTGGATAACGTCATGAAAATGCTTCTCCCTTCAGGCCAGAAAAATGGAACATATTATATGGAACAAAACAACAGCTGAACAAAAATACATGGCTTTATTACACAATGGCATTAGGTCAAAGGGCATGAGTCCATGGACCGCTGGATTAGCAACCAACAATAGAACTAAAGTGATCCACGAACCCGATAATACTTTTTTTGTAAAAGCCATTTTAGTAAGGTAGCCGCCTGTGCGTTGCCGAGACCTGAAAGGGGTGCTAAGAATAGCAACAATGTTTACCTACCATGCATGTCGTAAAAGGCGACTAAGGAGGTTATTGGATGGAGGTGGCTGCCCCATCCCATATAGGGTCATTGACCCAAAGCCATGCTGAAGTCGGATGTGTCAGGCCGAAAGGCGCAAATATCGCAGCAGTGCTGTAAACCATGACACAACGCATTCCGTTCTCCGGACTACATGCTGATAATCTGCAGGAGTTTGAGAATGAACGCAGAAGAAGAAGAAGAAGAGGAAGAAGTAAGGTAGAAAAAAACACATTGAAAATCAATGTTTCCGTACCATATATTCAATATAATTTTGACATACCATATATTTAATGTGATGGTTGAAATTGTAAAGCGTTGACGCGCTTCATAATTCGCGGTTAAGTTTGCGTTAAAACATCACATGCTCAACATGTAATTTGTTACTTTTTTTTGGGTTTTAAAATGACGAATGTACTCTCACAGAGATTTGTAAAAGGGGGGGGGGGAAGGTAAAACTCATAGAAAATTTTCAATATATGTAACGGTTACTGCTTGAATTGGTTACTCCACAATATATTTAACGGTTACTTCTTGAGTTGGTTACTGCACAATATATTTAACGGTTACTTCTTGAGTTGGTTACTGCACAATATATTTAACGGTTACTTCTTGAGTTGGTTACTCCACAATATATTTAACGGTTACTGCTTGAATTGGTTACTCCACAATATATTTAACGGTTACTTCTTGAGTTGGTTACTGCACAATATATTTAACGGTTACTTCTTGAGTTGGTTACTGCACAATATATTTAACGGTTACTTCTTGAATTGGTTACTCCACAATATATTTAACGGTTACTGCTTGAATTGGTTACTCCACAATATATTTAACGGTTACTTCTTGAGTTGGTTACTGCACAATATATTTAACGGTTACTTCTTGAGTTGGTTACTGCACAATATATTTAACGGTTACTTCTTGAGTTGGTTACTCCACAATATATTTAACGGTTACTGCTTGAGTTGGTTACTCCACAATATATTTAACGGTTACTGCTTGAGTTGGTTACTCCACAATATATTTAACGGTTACTTCTTGAGTTGGTTACTCCACAATATATTTAACGGTTACTGCTTGAGTTGGTTACTCCACAAAATACATTCGCGATCTATCTATCTATCTATTCGCTAAACCCTTTATTGCCTTTCAGCGTCAGGGGTAGAGGAGTTCTCTGGAGATGGCCCTCGTGTGTGCTGAGTATATTGTGGAATTTGTCGTCTCTTTTATTTCGGTGGTCCATAGTTTTGGAGGTCGGCCTATAGGTCTGCCTTCACTGTATCTGTGTAGCATAGCTTGCTATGGTATGTTATCTGGTGGTAGTCTGCTGATGTGTGCAAACCAATTGATTTTTTGGCTCTTAATATACTCCAAGATTGGAGTGGTGCCGGTTCTTTGTCTAATGTCCTCATTTCTCACTCTGTCTCTTAGCGATATTCCTAGGATTCTACGTAAGCATGCCATTTCAGCTGTCACTAGTTTACTTTGTGTGCTGTCGTTGTCCATGTTTGGCTTTGGTAGCACAGCGTTGGCATAATAATCGTTTTGAACAGTGTTATTTTGGATTTTAAATATACATCTTTGTTTTTGAAGATTAATGTCCTTAGTCCTAGGGCTTGGTATCCATTGCTTGGTATCCATTACTTGGTATCGTTTGCGATCCATTGCTTAAAAACCAGTGTTCTATATGGAAATTAGACTTAATCCTATCTAAGAGATGATGATGATGATTCTGAAATAATCCCTTTAGCTGTGAGCAGGTATCTCTTAACACCTGATGATGATGAAATAATCCCTTTAGCTGTGAGCAGGTATCTCTTAACACCTGATGATGATGAAATAATCCCTTTAGCTGTGAGCAGGTAGCTCAACAACCCATATCCTTTCTGACAAAAGCATAGGTACTCTTCAGTTGAGTAACCGAGGTGACACTCAAACGCACAAAGCTTGCTGTCCCCAAGATGTGGTTGTCTTAAGAGGGGTTTATGGATGTGTTTAGTTCCCAAAAGGAGGCATTTCAGTGTAGCAGGGTCAACATGTCATGCCAGGAGTATACGTATGGGCCAACTATCTCATCATTCTTTCGTCAGATCTGTTGACTGATTTGCAGTGATGGCACACCTAGTCTTCCCCGCCACATATCAACCTGTCACAAAAGGACAAATGTACAATGTTCACTATCCTACATATCTTCATCAACCATGGGGAAAATGTGACAGAAAACATAATTAAGTAATTGATGTAAGGCATGCAGTGACATTGACTTTTTCACAGGTAACAGGTTGTCACCCCGTCCCCCATCCCAACCTTTCTTAGTCGCATCCTAAGAAAAATTCTTTGCATGTAGGGAAAGAAGACACTGGATCTATGTTTTGCACCCTGAACTAGTTTCCAGTCCATGGTTGTCACACGGGCAAAACAAGAAATAAAATGTTTTTCTATATTGACAATACTGTAGTATGTATTATGATGTGTTGTGTACGAGTAGTTTCTAAATGTACCCCAGGTTACAAAGGTAAAGTGGAGCTTCGAGTTGTGATGTTCACTGACGATCGTGGGGAATACAAACTGATGTCAGCCATGACTTACTCTCTGCTTGGTAAACACCCACAGTTGGATGTACGCATAACATACTTGGATGAGCCGTTCAATCGAGGCAAAGGTGAGAAATTGTATTGTGCGAAGTATAGTAAATACTTGTAGAAATAGAGTAATGAAGAGATTGTTTAACAAAACAATCAGTTCATAAATACGAACGTATGTCGCTGCACGCCGGGAAACTGCATATCTACTCAGCCTCCCCCAGATCTTGAACCAGCAAGTACTGAACGTAAATCAACACCAAAAAGAGCAATATTTTTATTAACAGCAGAGACACATGTGCAGATCAACATCATGTTGAATAGGAATGAGCTTGAAGAAGTGAAAACTTTCAAATAAATTGGATAATGCATATGCAGTGATGGAAAATCAAAACCTGATTTAAAACTAAGACTGGAGATGATTTGGGCAGTTCGCCCCTTTCCGTTTTGTTCCCTCCTTTCGATAAATAATATGACAAGGCGACATGTATGTTGACATGATTCCTTATCAAAATCAATACTGCAGGGAACAGTCGAAGTTAGAAGAAGCAGAGGAGGACAAATAAAAACATGAACAGACAACATCAAGGATTGGATTAGACAAGATTTTTCCTCACTCATCCACACCGTTGAAGATAGCACCTCGCATTACTCTCGTGCTGACCCAGGGTTATCAGATAACCAAGATCCTAAAAGTACCTCCTCGTGGCGCACCCTGGAAACAAATATAACTGCTTTTGCTGTATTCATGGCCAACACTTTTAGGCTCATGTCCGTGGATGTGGAGGCTTTTGGTAGAATGAGAATTGCCTGCACAGAGACACGCAATATGTCCGAGACCTCTACGCCAACACATCCAGTAGCACTGTGGGCACAGAGTGACGAAAGGTATCTTTGCATTGTTTCTCATACCAGGAAATGAAGAGGCAGACAGACTGGTAAAGAATGTAGTAACACAGGAACAAAAAGACCAAGAAATCATTACCAAGAAAAGAAGACCCTCATCAAAGCCATCAGGAAAGTCGACCACCCAAAAGACAATTACCACTATCTCGACAGAGCAGAGCAGGTTATTATCTTCCGCCTCAGAACAGGACACAACAGATTAAACAGCCACTTAAATAGACTAAGATTGGTACCATCACCTCTGTGCCAATGTGGGCAGGCAGGACAGTCCACTGAACATATACTGCAAGGCTGCAATACACTAAATCAGTTAAGGGAAGAACACTGGCCCACAGATATGGATATCCACAGAAAGATGTATGGGAGCACTGATGAGCTTTCAAATACAGCAGCATTTATTAGGAAAGCAGGACTTGCTGTGTAGACATGTCAAACTGTGAAAGAGAAGAAGAAGAAGATACAGAATAAAATGCACAAACATTGGAGGGGCGGCCAATGTCAATGCCCGATATAGATAGATCCCGCTTAAACAAGGTTACCCTATGAGCACACATTAATCATAAAAAAAGCAAAACGCGCTAGAGGGCAGCATGCGAATCGATAAAGTGGCAACGGGGCCACAATTATCCAGCACGAGACCGACTGGCGGAAGTGCTGTTCATGCTAGAGAACACAGAAGCCATACGTCCCACCACAATAGACCCCATTCAAAGTAGAAGTTTCGGGTATTGTATACGCCAACTTGAACATATATAATGAAAAATATATTTTGTAATATGACCTTGTCATTAGAGGTGAGAAAGAAAGTTCTGCTGTACTATATAACCCTTATACTATTATATGGGTGCGAGCCTTGAACAATAAACAAACTAGAAAAAGGGAAATTAGAGGCAATAGAGATGTGGTTCTATAAAAAAAAATGCTGAGAATACCATGGACTGCCAGAAAAAATAATGTAGAGGTGTTGAAAGAGTCAATTGCGAAACGGACCTTAATCAAAAATATAATAAGAAAAAGAAAATCTTCTTTTTTTGGCCACTTCATGAGACAGGCATGTTTGGAGAACATAGTCACAACAGGCAAAATTGAAGGCAACAGAGACAGGGCGACACCGTGAGAAAATATTAGCCAGTTTGACAACCTGGCACGGCAAGGAAACAATAACGACCTTGATACATAATACTGGATACAGAGAGTTGTGGAGAGCCATGACCGCCTACGCCAGCCGGCATGGCACCTGGTGATGATGATGAACTTAAGCATGCACTCCTGGATATGGAAACAAGATTTGAATACAGCTCCCCAATTCAAAAAGGACAAACGTCGGGGAGCCCATTGTTTAAATGTCTGACCGAAGTAGCGTTTAGACTTGGGCAACATAGAGGGTGTGGGGGGGGGGCGCAAGTCACTAACGACACTGCAAACCTAGCCCAATTCGAATGTCGGCCGTTGCCCAATACAGCTCATACAGAGAGAATTGGGTTCAGTACCCAAGGGCCCACTGCATAGCTCCTTGTCCGAGATAGGTGTAATCTACATATTTCTTTTGGTAATATCAATCAATCAATAAACCCATAACCCTTCAGGGTCGTAGGGGTACCACATTGGATGCCTCAGCACACAGAGTCCTCCAGCGAATTCTATCCTCAGCGATGCGGATGAGTGTGGAAATATCTTGCTCTGTCCATTCCTTGATGTTGTCTGTCCATGCCTTTATATGGCCTCCTCTACTTCTTCCACCCTCGACAGTTCCCTGCAGTATTGTTTTTGACAAGGAATCGTGCCTGCATACGTGTCCGAACCATGCTAGTTTTCGTCGTTTCACTATTGAAAGCAAGGGCTCCTGAACACCTGCACACATCTCTACTTTATTTCTTACGTACACATTGGTCTTATGTTCCCTATAGGAAATTCGTAGAATTCTTCTGTAGCATTTGTACTCGAAAGCCTGTAATCTTCTCTCCATGTCCGCAGTGAGTGTCCAACTCTCACAACCATACAACACAATAGAAAGCACCAGACCTTATACAGTTTGATTTTCACTCCAACACTGATGTTGCTTTTCCAAATCACAGTTAGCCTTGACAAGGACGCTAAAGCCATCTCCCGCCTTATTTTTAGTTCTGCTTTGCATTTACCATCGCTGCATATACTGGATCCGAGGTATTTGAAGGTATTCACCTCCTCAATTTTGCTCTTATCTGTATTGATTTCCATTCCGTACTTGCTGGTCACTTTTTGCAACTTTGATGTTAATTCTTGCAATGATTGTTCTGACCCAGCTATAAGATCAATATCATCAGCGAAACGCGTGTTTGACAAAGCAGAACCTCGTCTAGGAAGGTGTACCAACATTGAGACTAATTCGAAATCACCGTTACCCAATACGGCTCATACAGAAGACATTACGTCTGTGGCCTAGGGACACATAGGGTGGTAATGGAATGGTCTTCCTACACGAGGGACAGCTCGCTGGCTGCAAAGCGCCTCGTCGAAAGAAAGACACACAATGGGTGACCCAGGCAAAATATCAGCTGATCTCGTGACATATACCCCTCTAAAAAAAGGCTCATTCAATAGGCTCTTGTATAAGGCCGAAAGCGGAAGTCTCTGGGTAGAACAGAAAGCTCAGAAAAACCACCCCACTGCTCACAGGAAGTAAGAGCTAATCGCTTGCAATTCCTGGAGTTATTGACAAACAAACACAAACACAATGCCAGCGATGGATGACGTCAGGAAAGCGCTTTTCTCTCCAAGGTCAGATAAATGGAGCACATTATATGGAATAAAACAACAGCTCACAAACACATACATATATCACACAATAGCATTGGGTCAAAAGGCATGAGGTCATGGACTGCTACCAACCAACCAAGATATAAATCGCTGGAGGACTGTGCGATGAAGCATCCAAATGGTACCCCTACGATTCTGACAGGTTACACATAGATAGAATAAATTACATTTTTGCAAAAAATAAATAAATAATAATAATCACTAAGGAAAGGATCTTATCCACCTTTTGGCTACACTCATGGTGCTAAAGATCATGTTCTGGTTTGCTAAGGGAGGTGTTGAATCTTCCCCCTAATCTACGGACTTGCCAAGCAGAATATAGTTCAGAAATCAAGACGCATGGCTGTAGATAGCAGTACATGTGTACTTATTGTCGTTTACATTTAAAAGGTCGTTTCCAAGTTGTCGTAAATAGTTTATTAAATTTCGTGAGAGTTTTTGTGACTTTTTTTGACGTTTTAAAATGTTGAGAATGTTTTGAATCTGCACATTTCATCCGAACACATCCGATAGTGACCATTGGTCACTCACATCCCATATTTTCTGAGCTAATTATACAATTTTTAACACAATGAAGGTAGGTAGTTAATAAGTATGCTTCTCTTTTGGAGAGGCGTGCCCCTTTCAACCAGCGGGCAACAAAGTCCAATTAGGTTATATCAGGACACACTACCATAAAATATTAGAAGTAACAAAGACCTCAAGATTTTCAAACACAATGAAGTCATTCACTTAAACTAAATATGGAGAACATCAATGATCTTTGTTTTGAGGCTGGAATGTTCATTTATACACATTATTTTAATTTGAGTCATCTACAATACAAGTCCAACTCTAACTTAATCTTGCAATGTCTAACTTTTATTCACATCATATTCTCCAGGTTTAATGACTGCCAT
The DNA here is from genome assembly GCA_034231615.1 of Meghimatium bilineatum. Taxonomy (NCBI): domain Eukaryota; kingdom Metazoa; phylum Mollusca; class Gastropoda; order Stylommatophora; family Philomycidae; genus Meghimatium; species Meghimatium bilineatum. The sequence goes on along the minus strand of CM067299.1, from coordinate 66,302,762 downwards.
GTCTGATCTTCCATATAACTCCCTTCTGCTGTTTATGGACGTTGATATGGAGTTCTCGTCCTTGTTTTTACATCGAGTATCAAAGTACACAGTTATGGGAAGAAGCACATTTTTCCCAATTTATTTTGTTCATTTCAAGTAAGGATATGAACATCTTTATGATGATTTTAATCATACATTAATGTTGATGGTCATGATACATATAATGTTCACATACGTTATTAGCTATGACTATATCTATTGAAACCATATAGTCATACCGACAGTTAAAAATGAACAACATTGATGCCACCAAATGGTTGCAAGATTGTATGTGATTGGATGTCTGCATACAAACCATTGGAAAAATTACTTCTATATACACATATTCCATCTCAGTTAGAAATATTCTTCTCAAAGCATCGTATAACTGCGATATCTGTGCATTTCTGCCTGACACATTCAACGTCAGCATGGCTTTCTGGGTCACTTGGAACCTATATTGGAGGAAACAGAAAACAAACTCCACCTCATAACCTCCTTAGTAGCGACTTAGTTAGTTAGAACCCTTAGTTTGTTCTACCAACACTGCTTTATGCTGCGTCATCATGGACTGTCTATGTGAGACACGCTCAACAGCTTAACTCTTTCCACCTTCGGTGCCTAAGAAACCTCATGGGAGTACGTTGGCAGGATCGTGTACCAAACACGGAAATGCTTCAAAAGTCCCGTATGCATAGCGTCCATGTCCTGCTGATTAAGTCCCAACTCTGCTGGACTGGTCACATCGTCCGTATGCCAGACAAGCATCTTTCAAAGAGATTCTGATTCTCAGAACATTTTGAGGAAGATAGGAATATGCATGTTAAGAAAGGATTGGGTCACGGTGCAGCTCGGTTGTCCAAAGTATTGCATGGATATACTTCCCTGGTCATGCGGGTTCAAAGATAATGAAAGAGCAGATTAATTGGCTGGCAATGATGGGGTTAATGGCACAGCATTGAAGAGAGATAGGGCCGACTTCATAAGGGCAGTCATTGATTTACTACAGAATGAAGAAGACAGTGCTAGAGGTGATACTGTGTACATACTGTACAAAGAATGACAGATATGCAGATAGCCAGGGATGAGGGGAGAAATTGTGTCCTCTCTGGAAAGTTACAAAGATGACATAATCAACATCTGACTGGGACTTTGAGTCTGTATACTCTTGGATGATTGCTGGAACGGAGAACATAACAATTATGGGAATGTGCTGTGTGTCCTAATGCTGGTTTCTAATCAAGAATCAAGAAGTATCTAAGGATAATTAATTTTGTTTACCCCATCTAAGTGTCTAAAGATAATTTTGTTTAACCCATCTAAGTATCTAAAGATACTTTTGTTTACCCCATCTTAGTGTCTCAAGATAATTGTGTTTACCCCAAGTGTCTAAAGATAATTTTGTTTACCCCATCTAAGGATAATCAATTTGTTTTACCCCATCTAAGTATCTAATAATAATTAATTTTGTTTAATATAATAAATAATTTATAAATAAAAAAGGAGAATGAAAATTTATAGACCATAGAGATGTGGTTCTATAGAAGATTACTGAGAGTACCACGGCCAGCTAAAAATTAAAAAAAAACAACTAGCTAGAAAGTGCATAAAGAGCCAAATATAAAATGGGGGCTATTTTCTGGAGATATTTATACTGACAAGAGACATTTATTAAAAGTCACGTTATGAGAGAAAAAAAAGGGGGGGAGGGTTCGGTGAATATTGTTGCAACAGAAAAGATTGAAGAAAAGAAACAAACGAGTGTCAGAAAATAACATATATTTATATATCATAATAGTAACTATGGTTCTGGTTCATAAACAGTGGTAGGTTTTATGTTGGCAGCAGGTGCTTTCAATAAACTACGCAACATATGGACGTCAAACACACTAAGAAACACCACAAAACTCAAGTTATTTAACTCCAACATCATCCCTATTCTATCATATGGGTGCGAAAGTTGGAAAGCCACAAAAGCCACAGATAAAAGACTCGACTCCTTTGAAAACAAATGCCTACGTACCATTCTGAATGTTAAGTGGAGTGACTTTAAATCTAACACTACTATAAGAGAGGAAAGCAAACAAACCTATATATCTTCCTTCATTAGACAAAGGCGTTGGACTTACATCGGCCATGTTCTCAGAATGAACAGCCTAAGAATTCCCCAGCAATCACTATATTGGGTGCCACCTGGAGTAAGAAGAAGAGGGAGACCTAGAGAAACTCTACGAAGAACCATTAATAGAGAAGGCATGTCAATGAACCTAAACAACACGCAACAATTGAAAGACCTGGCAACACAAAGACAGAAATGGAAAGCTATGGTTTCTGCCCTATGCGCCGCCTATGGCCCTGGAGGAACATAACATAACATATATATCATGGCAAGACAAAGCTTCAGCAAAGATCCTGATACAAGATATTACATCTATAATGATGTGCACATCCATGATTTGCCTATATCATTCAGCATGGCATTTAATGATGATATTATATTAATAAAAGTTAATTGCCGTTAATGAAGCAAACAAAAATTAACTGTTCTTATCTAGTAAGAGACATGTATAAAGTGTCTCACAAGTCTTTGCATGTCTTCTGTTTACTAGTCCAGAGTCTATTTGCTACCGACAAGATGACTGTGACTCTTTGTTAGAAAGTCGACAAGATGAAGTGGGGCTTTGGCGAAGTTTTAGCTATGGTATTGGGGCAGTATACAAGAAGGATTTAATACGGTAAGTCCTTAGTTTGACTCTAGACTATGTGAATATAAATATCTGTATATCTATGTATGTATAGGGCCTCAAGTAAAAAGATTCTAATTATCTTAAAAAAACCCTTGGGGTCTTTGTTACCTCTAATATTTTATGGTAGTGTGTCCTGATATAACCTAATTGGACTTTGTTGTCTGCTGGTTGAAAGAGTACGCCTCTTCAAAAGAGAGGCAAACTCATTAACTACCGATGTATAGGACCTACAAGTAAAGGGGATCTTATGGTGCAGTGGTTAAGATAATTGCATTTTGCTGAAGACTCACAAGAGGCCATGGGTTCAACCCTAAGCTGTGATGTTTTGTTTAGAAGTGCATTTATTTTCGGAAATCCCTGGGAATTATCACATGAAGCAATGGAGTTATGTGATATGAGTGATAATCTTGTCAGGAGGTGTGCTGTTTTGGTGACAGGTGTGGAGTTTTAAGTGGGAATCCAAGAACATGGAAGTATAGGCCTATCCGTATTCTTTGTGACACGTTTTATCGGGTCCTTTTTATGTAGGTGTGTATATATATATATATATATATATATATATATATATATATATATATATATATATATATATATATATATATATATATATATATTTGTATAGATATTTGTATAATCTACATTTGTGTCTTGTCTACCTTTATCTCCGTCTGTGTATCGTTACCTATTCTTTTTTATAACTTTGTCTATCTATATCTATATTTTTACGTACAAGTTTCAGCATTGTGTTCTACAAGGTGGTCAACAATTTCTAATTATTTATTATTATTTACGTTGGATTCTGTGCATAAGTGGTTAGTGAGGCAGTATCATAGACTCGGGCAATGAACTTGGTCATAATTTGAGCACAGCATTTGGTTTTAATACATTTCTTTCTTATATCTATACACGCTGTTATGTCATTATATACGTTTCTAGTCCTAGTTGTTATATTGTCATTCCTCTTTATTTATTAAAATGATTGTTTCTACCATGAGAGGGTCATGGCTTCTGTTGCATTTATATTGTTAAATAGTGACAGCCTAGTTCATTTACAATACTATTTTTAAAATGTTTGTTTTGTACGTTTTCCTGAAACGACATATTGGTTAAAATATCAACACAGTCTATTGTTATCTATATTTTTGTATTTGATTTAGCCTGTTTTGAACTGTAAAATGTATTACTTTGTGCTCTCCTTTCTTCACAACCAGTTAGGAAATATTTTTGCTAACAACATTACTTCATGGTGGGATCAAGCATCTCATGTTTTCATCAATTTAAACTTCAAAATATATAAAGATATAGGCCTAGGCCTATATATATTTTTACTGGCCAAAAATACAAAAAAATTAGTCAAAAATAAATTGGTCGATATGGCAACCCTGTTGAATAGTGTGGTCTCAAAATGTTTACCCATAACAAGAAATACCAATTATTGTAATTTTGTATTGTGTACTACTCTGTATTACTTTTACTATTATGTTTGTTTTGTTTAACAGAGCAGGAGGTTTCAAGACAGATATCGAAGGATGGGGTCTGGAAGATGTTGACTTCTTTGAAAAATGCATTTCTTTAGGTTTGGAGAATATACGAGGCTCGGACCCATCCATGATACACAGGTAAGAAACTGTTGAAAAGTGTTAAATCAGTGTTACTCAGCAGGTCATATGGTTACTCGGTGATTTGCTGGGGAGGGGGGGGAGAGGGGTGGGGGAAGGGGGTGCGCATGAAGAAAAATTGCACAATTGGTAGTGGTCACGGACTCCGACTCATCTGAGATAAACCACACAATGATAGTTATCTGAAAGTGTTTGAGTAATTAGACAATATATATTATGAGATACATGATACTAAAAGAAAACTTAAAACAGAATTGTTCTTAGAACCGTTTGCGGGAAGAGACCATAGAAATAAATTTCACGTGAAAGTGCGTCACAGACAAAAACGGTTCAGACCCACCAGGCTGGATCACTGGTTCTCAATGAGAGCCAAAGTGACTTGAAGGGGAAAAAAAATAAATTAATATTGAGTGGGAGGCAAGGCCCTCTCTAGGAAGCCATAGGATTGAAATTATTTTGAACAAAAGTTAATATGATATTTATCAGTCAATAAACCTTGTAAAGTCTTGCTGAATCCCAAAGAAAGTCGGCGATCTAAGGACCTATGTTAGAGAGGTTAAAAATTGCTCCAAAAGGAGACATTGACAATAAAAAAGGTTTAGAACCACTGGCTAAGATAACCAAAACCATTATGTATTACGACTGCAGGTTATCATCAGCTTTAAAAAAAATAAAAATGTAAAAGGAAACTTTTTTTTCAGAAAAAAGAATTGACGGGGTAGGGTAGAACTGTTTTGGGGACATAAATTAGTAGAAGCAAGGGGGGGGGGGATCCGTGAGTTCTCGACAAAATGATGGGGGGGGGGGGAGGGGTAGCAGTCACATATTAACAACAAAAAGTGTTGACTTAATAGATGGACGACCTCCCCCCCCCCCATTCATGTAGTGTGTAACAAAATTATATTTAAAAAGTGCGTTATCAATCTTTTTGTTTTTCTACCCAGGTACCACCCAAGAGAATGTAGCGCTGCTCTACCACCAAACCAGCTCAAACAGTGCCAAGACAGTGGTGACGCCATGTTGGGCTCTGTCAACAATCTGTTTCGAATGTTATATGATGTTTCTGATGGCCAGGGGATTTAATATTAGTTATTACTATTGTTTGTTTGGTATTAACTCCTTAACTGTGGAGATATTTTTAAGGATTCGATGCAAAGCCACCGTCATTTTGTGAAGATCCTCCTCTTCTTAGCTTCCAAAGGAAAAATCCGCCTGGATACTTATAATAAAGCATCTGGACGAATTGTTGCTATGGAAAACTAAGAAGAAGATCGCGGCAACCCCTTATCGTATCCTTAAGGAAACCTCTGCAGCTAAGGGGTTAGCAAATTATGTGATGTACAAGAGTTGAAATATTGATTGTTTGATGATATTTATTTGTTCTCCTGTGTGTTTCTACAGTCTGAGCGAGAAGGAAGGAATAGTAACACTTTGACCTGACATAGTCTTGTCATAAGAAGCAACTTGACACTTGTTTCACAATACAATCCTAAAATAACAATGAGGGAATAATTGGTAGCATATTATATTCAGGATATGGCCATCAACTCATATTTTTTTGGCTGTAATGATTTTCTAGGCAATATAAATACACCCAGTAGTTAACCTTCTGAATGCACAATTGACTGCAGGGGAACTTGAACTCGGTATCTTGGCCATCATATGCATGCTCTGTACCACGCAGTCACAGAGCCGGGCAAGTTTGGGGAATGGGTTCAAAACACCATTATGTAGAAACTTAAAATGACACAAAATGCCATGTTGAAGTTTGATATCTAAATTCAAAAGATGTAGGCCTAAACCAGAGTCAAGTGCATTAAATTATTTGAACTACACCCTGATAATTAGAGGGAGTTTGAGAGAGTTGATACAGGTGAAGTAGAGTTTCTTTTGTAGCCACAAAAAGTATAAACTATTTGATATTTTTCTTATGTAGAATGAGAGAGGTTATCATATTTCTCAAGTACTTTCTTTCATTCATTGACAACACAATGATGTGTTCAAGTGTGTGGAATCTCTGGAGAAGAAGCCGAGTTATTAAGCATGAGATGCATATCTTCTTCTTCATCGTTCATTCTCAAACTCCCGTCAGATCTCTCTTGTAGCAGGACAATTGTCCTACTAGATTTCTAGTAAGATTTAGTCCAGAGAATGGAAATGCGTTGTTTCGCAGTTTTATTTGCGCCAATGGCCCGACACATCCATCTTCGGCGGGAGAGGCATTTCATACTTTTAGTGTTAAAATGGTTAGATTTTTGCATGGAGAGGACAACCCTTAACCATCAACATCCATATAATTCCAGATGCAATTACCAACTCTGTTCTGAGACATTTTGTGATCTACTTTAACTTCTCTATAAGGCAGCACATATGTATCAATGCTGTCGCAAGACATTTTGTCATCTATTTTAATGTCTATATGACAGGAGCACTTATGTATCAACTCTCTTCCAAGACATTTTGTCATCTATTTTAACGTCTATATGACAGGAGCACTTATGTATCAACTCTCTTCCAAGACATTTTGTCATCTATTTTAACGTCTATATGACAGGAGCACTTATGTATCAACTCTCTTCCAAGACATTTTGTCATCTATTTTAACGTCTATATGACAGGAGCACTTATGTATCAACTCTCTTCCAAGACATTTTGTCATCTATTTTAACTTGTCTATGAGACAGCACTTATGTACCAGCTCTGTTTCGAGACATTATGTGACACCATTATCTCTAAAATGATGATGATGTTTCAATCCCTTTCGCTGTGAGCAGGGCAGGAAGCTCTTGACAGCCCATAGCCCTTTTGGCGAATGTACAGGTTTTCCTCAGCTGTGGTGCAGTTGTGTAGAGCTGGAAGTGGTGGTAATAGTTTGTGTCAGATGTCTGTTAGTTTTGGGCACTGCAGTAGTAGGTGCTCAAGTCTCTTCGTTGCAGTGTCTGCAATTTGGTTAGTGTAATGGGTTTATTCTGTTCAGGTGTTTATTAACGGGGGCGTGGTCTGTTCTTAGTTGGAATGTGAGACTGGTTTGCTCCTCAAGTTGTATCAGAGGATCCATTGGGTTGGGTTTCAATGTTGGTGGTTCATATATGTCTCTCAAATACTGAAACCTTTTTTCTGTGAAAGATGAGTTCTGGATAAGAATGTATTCTTTTCTAGGTTTGGATGTTAATTTTTATTTTTCATATGCTTATGGGAGATACTATTCTTCTGTCTTATGAGAAAGTTTAAAAAAAATGTAAGCTTGAGTTTCACATAACAGTTTACAGATATGTGTCTGTTTTATGAATGGGATGTTTCTTCCAGTCTTCTTTGTATCCAGAATATTCTGAAACTTGGTGACTTTGTAAATTATTTGGAGGAAATCACTTAGTCAGAGGGTGTCTTTACAATGAAGAGTATTTGTACTTTGTATTGATCCTGAAGTAATGAACTCTTTACTAGAAGCATGTTTCATCAGAGATATCACTTTAGTCATTGTGTAGTTTGTTTTGGTGCTTCCATTCAACAGGTTGTGGTGCACTCCTTCCATCTTCAAACTAGGACAGAGAAAGAGATTAGTGATTAGCTGAACCAAAATGCGCAACACAGGTGTACAATCTTCTTCAGTAGGTAACAAAGCATATACACACTGATAGTTGGAGATTATTAGCACAATTCCTATTGGAGAAATCTTAGATCAAACATCTCATTATTTATATTCTCATCCAACTATTGGTCACAGAGATTAATTAATAGTTAAGTGATACCCCTGATGCTTCCAGTAAAATGTTCCTAATCAAATATGGTCACAGAGAATGAAGTATGTTTCCTCAATATTGAATAAAAGACAATGACAGAGCCTGTTAGGATCAGATAATATATTTCACTACCAGCTAGTTAAACTCTCAAGACACAATCCTTTGACAGACACAAAAGCTGTTTTCATTAGACAATAAACAAGGCTAAGAACAAGTCCAGGAATGCTATTCATCCAGCTTTCATATCAATCTTCTTTGCCATTGATATATCATGCTAAATGACTAAAGTATTGACCAGACAGTTTGTGAGATTCGGATTTGTCTGCTTCCAGTATGCACTGAGTGAAGATGCTTAAAGACCATGATTAGTTATCTAACTTTATACTTGAGAACAATGTTAGTTTTGTGATCCTGAGATGTACATGAGAGCAGCATACATCCTTGGCATGATTTAAACAAGCCAATGTATTGTTGCCTGCTGTAAACATGATGTTGCTTGTATGATGTAAATAGATGAATGGTACCGGTAATGTGTGAAGTTTACATGACATATTGCATGTGTGATATCAAGTATTATTTATTATTCAGTTACGACACAAAGTGTTACTGCTGGACTAGTTAGTTAAAAATGTCAAAATACCAGTGTCTTTCTAATGAAAGTTATATAGAATATATTTACTGTATTCTCATATTTGTTGGGAACAAATTCAAATGTCATTTATTTTAAAGGGCTGAATGTTTCCTGTTTTTTTTCTAGATTATCCTAATTACTGGATACTTTCCTATTATCCAGTAGGTCTTATATTGGAGATAGTGTTGATTGGCTTCCCAGCCTAGTGAAGGTTCAATTCCAGTTTAAGAGTAAATATTTTAAAAATTACCAATGGCTCCTATGTCAATCCAACCTAAAGAAATAGATACCAGGTCTCCTGGGAAAAGGAAATGGGTATCAATTCTCCAGGGAAAGTAAATTACAGTATGTCATTGATCATTGACATTTTTGCACTATTCCCCGAATTTGCCTAAAAGATATGGGAAAAGGAAGCATTTATACATATTTGTTTATGTAGATACTGACTAGATCATGACAAACTAAGTATAGTTGTCTGCTACAGCAGGCATGAGAAGAGTATAGTGTAGTGCTGGCTCTGGTCAAATTTTACATCAACTTCAGGGTACATGAAGTCTATATGTGGTTCTCAACCTTTTTTGTCCATGGCCCCTTTTGGGACACATTTTTTCCATGCCCCATTACCATAAACTAAAAAAAATGTGTCTTTCTTCAGGCGTATTATTATATATCTAAATATCATTGTAACAATTACATTTTTGAGTCCCCCTAGACTGGTCTGTGCCTCATAAAATGATGTAGCAAGTGGGGGGGGGGGGGGGGAAATGCCACATTCGGACCACTAGACTATAACTGAGCACACAAATAAAAACTCATATAAACCTATGATGATTTCCTCAATAGGGTTGGTTACACTCATCTTGTTGACATGTTAAGGGAATACGATATCCATCCCTGGATCATGCACTGGATAGCAAATGTGCTAATCTGAAGAAAAGTTGCTCTGAGATCAAAACAATAGCACCTGGTCTGCCACAAGGATCTCCTCTGTCCCTGGTGCTGTTTAATGTGTATACATTAAAAATTGCTCAATTGCAAACCTTAAGCAGAGTTCTAACATATGCTGATGATATCCTACTATACAATATGGGCAGGAACACAACAGATATAGATATGGTGCAGAACATACAATGCTGTGATAAATCCCTCGAAAGCAAAGGCCATTACATGATATACTGCCCTGGTCATGCTGGGGTCAGAGGAAATGAGACAGTCTGACTTATTGGCAGGCAATGTGGTGATAGACAGAACAATGCTGAGAAGAGATAAAGCAGACTTGATCAAGGCAGTAATAAATTCATTTCAAGATGAAGATGATATCAATGAGGCTGAAAATTTAAACATACAGAGAATGTCAGAAATGGGAGTGTCTAGAGGGAAGGAAAAGTAATTTTTTTGGAAAGTCCAGAAGATTACGCAATCAACACCTGACTGGGACACTGAGTCTACATACACTGGGATGGCTGCTGGAACAGAGTGGACACTTATGAGGGTGCCCCACATGCTGTGATGCTAGTTTATAATCAAGATTTCCTTAGTGACTGCCTACACTCCAGGATAGAAAATATGTTCTAAGCCACATGTTCTAGTTTTCATACTTTAGCACATATTGAAATACACACAATTTTATTTAAACTCCACAATGACCATCTTGTTAAACTCCATGATAGTTTCCAAAAATACCAACATACTATCATGGAAATTAGTATTCACACTTTGCTTGTAACTAAGTGTATATAAAATATTTGTTCCTGTTTTGCTTATTCTATTTCTTGTGGATTTCTGATTGGACTAACTTGAATGTACTCCAGGCTGACCCATTAGTGCTCAGTCCCTCCACACATAAAATGAAAAAAACATGATGTAATAGTTTTGCAAAACACACAAACCAGATTAAATCGATGTTTTGACCAAAAGACCTTCCTATAGCAAAGAAAACAAGAAATATAATGTATGAGTGTGTTCACATAAAATCAACTGTTCTGCATCAGCTATGCCAGCATGCGAGGAGTGTGAAGATGTTATCACTTATGTAATAAGTACACAGATGACAAATGGTCACGTGGTAAATTTCTTTATATGGTTAGTATCATTTCCAGAAGGTCAACAACATGGCTGGTGTTATATTCATTTCGTCCAGATTTGACCAATGAGAGTTGATTCAGTTTCTTACAGCCGAAGGAGTTGCCCAACCAACATTCATAAAACAATGCAGGTGGTGTATGGTAGAAAATAGTTTTTCAAGACAACAGTGAATGATTGGGGAAGAATGTTTCGGGAAGGGCGAGAGTAACAAATGATCTTCCTCAGCCAGGTCAGTCCTTGTATTGTTGTGACAGAAGAATCCATCGCCAAGATGGATGTAGCAATAAGTATTGCATATCACTGGAGTTTGTGTTTGCTAGCTATAGTGCTTTTCACTAGCTTTGCCTTCAAACAAATGTAATTATCTGAGTAACCGTCCAACGTATTAATGCCATATTTTGCATACAATGTAATATTTGGTTAGACCCAACAAATTTATAACCTTATATTTTTGCATCATGTCCAGTTTTTGTGCATGAATGAAATTCTTTGATCTTTGTCAGCATACTAATTATTGTATCTCGATAAAAGAAGTTTTACCACTTCAGACATTACACCGGATACAATCTTAAACCGCAGTCTGTCTTGTGTTTCAGAGTACAAAATTGTCACATTTCATGCTTTAATAATGTGAAATGTATGATAAATAAATCTTCTGTAAATGACGCCACATCATTGATTGTAAACACCCTAATTTTTGTATGTGAGATGAGTGGTGACAAGCAGACTTTTAATCTACATCACAAATAAGCAAAAATTTGAAACTAATGAAAAAATTAATTCATAATGTCTACACCATTTTCAATTCACACACAAAATTCTATGTAAATATGTTATATATTTGCTGAGATGCATGATTTTAAAGTTGGATAAAGCTGGTGAAACGTGCTATAATAAATTCTCAGTATCATTAGGAACAGTTCAAATACTTGTTAAGAAACTGAAGTATCAGAAAGTGTCATCTCATTGTTTACCATAGTTATTGACTGAATATCATAAGGAAGAATGAATGGGGTGGAGTTTGAACCATTTGCACTGTTATCGTGTGGAGGATGATGCATTTCTGTTCCCAGTAGTGGCAGGGTGATGCATTTCTGTTCCCAATCGTGGTGTCACCACTTTGAGCTATGCAGCAAAGCAGCCAGAATGCAATGGAAACATCCTGGATCACCAAAGAACAAAAAAATATAATCACAAATTTCTATAGGAAAGGTTATGCTTACTCCTTTTTTGACAGAGAAGGACTCTTGTTGGTGGACTTTAGAGAGCCTAGTGTGAACATCAATGCTATTCGCAACAAGAAAATACTAGACAAGCTGCATACATTAATCAAGAATAAGCGAACTGGCATACTGTTACATGGTGTAATTCTGTTGCATAACAATGCTTGCCCGTATGTTGCAAAAGTTGGGTCTTCTTTCACAACAACACCAAGGAGAGCTAATCTAGAACATAACTTCAAAACTGTAGACCTTCACCAATGACTACTGCATCATATACTTCACGCTGAATGATATGAGGCAGCAATCATTAGTTGGAGGAATTGAAAGCTTACACGTCCGCTATATATCTGATACAACAAGTGTGACTAGTAAAATGCATACAAGTAGGTACAAAATAGATGTATCTACAAATCTGTTTTGTAAAATATTACTTTGTACCAAATTCTTCACTTATTAATACCTCTCTGTATTCTGGTTATAACCAATGTCACTGCAATCGGCAAACCCATATTTGCTCAATCACCCTCAGCAGATATAAAAGAGTTTGCATGTTGAGCTCCTGTGGCTCTAATTAAAAATACTCATTACTCTACCCTGCAGGTTCCCAGTTTTATTCATACCAGTACTAGTAAATAATTCTTCCCATTGCCATCTAGATGCATCTTCTACTGTAATGTCTACATCAAGCAAAATTTGACCAATGCGTACAGAAGTATGTCCCGCCCCTATCCATCTGTAACTCACCATTCTGAGATAAGCTCTCAGTTGAAATTGATAGCCCATACTGATCTCTGGTTTCTTACAAATATGTTCAATATGAACAACTGAGAAAGCTGGTGTATGCAACACAATGATTGTTCCAAGTTAAATTAAAAAAGGTGTAGAGGATTTACTACATATTGTACTTGGGGTTTTTAGTATGTACTCAACAGAGCAGCATGCTGCCTATAAATGTATCACTCATAGCACATAACTCAGTAGCTTCCAGCAATAATCTACTGGGTCTCTAAAAAATGTTCTTGTAGGCAAGACATCATGGTCTAGTTTCAACCAGCAGCCTATTGAATACCAGGCAAATGGCATCAGAACAACCACTGCTTTTTTTTACAAAGATAAAAATATTCAAATTATACTTAAATCTGCCATGTACAATCCAAAATAAAAGAAAGTTGTGATCCAGTGGTTACCATCAAACTGTGATATTGTTGGTAATGAAAAAGTTGATAGACTCGAAAAATCTGGAAGTAAATATTAACAATTTCAACAAGAACATTCTACCCTGTATAATGAAGCTAAATCAATAATAAAATATCATTATAGGAAGAAGTGGCTTAACCAACATAACCCAAACCAAACTGCCCTCTTGCATCATAAACAACTATTTTTTTTAGAATATGCACTTGGCACTGCTGTCTTTGAGCACAACTGCATTGACTCAACCTATTATAATAATCCAGACTGTATATGCAGAACAGGAACCCACACCCCCAGAACACCTTCAAGATGGGGGAATAAATGTCTGATTATAGATCAATATAACTTTGAACACTGGTTTCCAAACATATCTATCTTCACATTGTAGGTGTTCATAATATGTTTTCTTGATTCTTGATTAGAAAACTGGCCTCACAGCATGTGGGGCATTCCCATAAGTGCTCCGCCCTCCGCTTCAGCAGCCATTCAATTCGATGGTGTTTCGAGTCCAATGCCGCAGAAACAGACGTCAAGATCAGGGCATAACTCTGGCCCTTGTGACAGGTTTCTTTATTGTTCTGCCTACCCATGCCGTGCCCGTAACTAGTTCAACCACAACGTCGGCCTGTCGGAACAACATGGTAACTGTTATCGAAGGTTACGACTACGGGAAGTATGTCCTCCTTGTCACCTTCTGTTGATAAAAGTCATCACTGATGGTTGGTTGCTGATCCAGCAGTCCATGGGCTCATGCCCTTTGACCCAAATCACTGATAAATATATGAGTTGCATAGATGATCTAAAACTTTGTGTTTCATGCATCAGGGCCAGTACTGACACTGGTTAAGATTATGCTTCACCTCTCTATGGAATGTCCTAGACTTGTCTTGCTAACAAAGCAAAGATTTAGATAATCTCCACTGTGATGAAACCTGCTGAAGACTCATGATTGTATGTTGGAAGGGAATCAACCCTTTCATCTGCAGCATGTCTCTAGATAACAGAAAAGTCATGGAAAAGTTTCCTCTAGAGTTAGGAGAGTGATTACTGTTCACTCATCTAATTGCATCATAATTGTCAACTTCCAGAAGCATCATTCTGTATTTCAGTTGAAAATACTTATAAGCTTTTGCAAAATGACTAAATTATAAAGAGCACATCATCATCAGGTGACATATTCTTTCCAGAACGTAGTCTTTCTTATGGATCTCTTGATTTCTCCGCGGTCTTGAGCAAGTTGCCCCACTTATTTAGTGACATGCGCAGGTATTCTTGAATGTCTTTTGTCCAACTTGGATGGCCTTTGCCCCTGTTGCCTTCTGTCATCTCCTCCAGTAACACTCTCTTCATGCCGTAGTGTCTTTTAATGTGACCGAAAAAAAACTAGCTTTCTCTTTAATTTGGTGTTCTGAAGCCAGCCTTCCTGGAATTAATTGTTCTTAAGAACAATTGCAATTTACTGAAGGTAAATGCTAAAGGTCAAAATAGATGTATTACATTAAATCTGAGTATTGTATATTCTGTACAACCATGCAGGAAATCTTTACCAGCTTACAGGTTTGCATTACACTCTACAATAACACTGAGTGCAAAAGTCATCTTGGACTTGAAAAAATAAAAACTTTTGATACCTTCTGGTCAAAGGAAAATGCCAGGAGCTATAAGAAATATTTCACTGTCTGGCAAAAGAGTGAAAAATCCATACTTTCTTGGGCATGCACTGAATCTAATTAAATATATACTAACTTAAAATCTAGATGTATATTTGTCACAATTGTCTGGAAAAATATTTACCTACAACAAATTTAGTTTCTGAAAATGCATTACATTCAGTCATTCTTATTTAATGTTTCTAGCTATCCTGCGGCAATATCCTGATTTCATTTCTTGTAATGCTTCTTCTAACACACGAGTCACATGTAATAGATTTACTGGATCAGTTTGAAATAATTGTGACTTTGTCTTTCCTTCATCATCTGTCTGAAGTTTTAGAAGAACTGTGGGTGTAACCTGGTGTCTCAGAGAGCGACTGGCAAGCTGAATAAAAAATAAATGAATAGAACAAATCCTCAGATGATGGCATATTAAAACAATATACATTAACTCTCAGTATATGCATAACATAAATAACTTGAGATATGCAGATGACACTATTCTGTTTATCAAAATTAAGTAAGATCTACAAGATGTGATCAGCATAGTGGTAGCAGAAAGTAAAGATAAGGGTCTTATCTTAAATAACAAGAAATCATAAGTGAGTACTTGGACATCAAATAATTATATCAATATCTACTTACCTGGATATCAAATAACCACATCAAGATCTACTTACCTGGACATTAAATAACCACATCAAGATCTACTTACCTGGACATCAAATAACCACATCAAGATCTACTTACCTGGACATCAAATAACCACATCAAGATCTACTTACCTGGACATCAAATAACCACATCAAGATCTACTTACCTGGACATCAAATAACCACATCAAGATCTACTTACCTGGACATCAAATAACAACATCAATATCTACTCACATGGATATCAAATAACCACATTAATATCTACTTAATGTGGTATTAAAACATCTTATCCAAAGTATCTTCATTCCAACTCTGTGCTACCAATGTCAAACATGGTCCTTAACAACAAAACATAAAAGACAGCTGGTTACAATAGAGATGAGATGTCTGAGAAAAGCCATAGGAGTGACCAGAAGACAACGATTTAGAAACGATGTTATAAGAGAAACAGTGGGTGTCATATCAATTATACAATACATACAAAATCAACAAATGCAATGGTTTGTCATCTGGAAAGAATTCTGTGTGATTCATTAGTTTATAAATCATATATGAAGAGAGGAGAAGCAAAAAGAAGAGCTAGGGGTAGACCTAGAGTATGCTGGATCGACATCAAAGAGTCATTACACAAACACCAAATGACATTACCTGAAGCTGCCAGAAAAGCGAGAACAAGAACATTGTATCTCACTTGACACCCGCAAAGAGTAAAAGAGGAAGAAAAGATAGATAGATATCTACTCACCTGGATATCAAATAACCACACCAATATCTACTCACCTGGATATCAAATAACCACATTAATATCTACTTACCTGGATATCCAATAACCACATCAATATCTACTCACTTGATATCAAATAACCACATCAATATCTACTTACCTGGATATCAAATAACCACATTAATATCTACTTGCCTGGATATCAAATAACCACATCAATATGAACTTACTTGGACATCAAACCTCCATTCCAGGTTGTGATAGTGTGAAAAATCCATGCTCATCTTGTCCAGGATTTGTCTAATCTCGCGTCTGTGTTCCAAGTAGAGCCCAAGTAAGATGGACCTTGTCTGCTCACCAAAACCTAAGGTCATTACTGAGTCTTGAAAGTCAATCTCATTCAGCTAAAAACAGAAACATTTTATATAATTTTAAAATGTTTCTGCTTTGTAATTCCATAATCTATAAATACTCATAACCCATCAGTCATAGGTGCATAAGCCATCATGCATTGAAAGCAAAACACAGAGTCTTCCAGAGATTTCTTCTTCTGCGTTCAGCATCTGTGGTCATAATTTACCGTCAGGCCTGTTGTCAAGACAAGTCCACTGTCTTCTCTAGGTCAGAGTGGCTGCCCCATAGCTTTTGCCTCAAGTCTGTATCCTCTGGCCAGGTCTGCTGTCTCTGCTCTTTGTATGTTGGGCAGTCCTGAAGTATGTGTTCCGGGGTTTCCAGAGATTTACATCTTTAGCAGCATGGATGAGTGTAGAAAAACCATGACATGTTCATTCTTTGATTTTGCCTGCCCTTGATGTCTCCCTTAAAAGCATTTAAGGACAGACTATGAGCAAGATGGGATGAATGGATGGCACCATCCGGTTTAGCTGTGATGACAGGTGGCAACGTCAATAATGTTGACATCATGCAATCGCTTAGTGGATCAAAGAATCATGGTCTGATGTCCCATCCGAAATGATTGTCCAATCTTTCAAAAAGTGCTACATCAGTAATTCATTGGATGAGGGTGATGCTATGACAATGTACCCGTAGACAGTGAGATAGAGACAGATGATATCCACCCTTATATTCCTATGACAGAGGATGAAATTAATAAATTGTTTCAGAATTCAGACAGTGACTATGACTTCAAATGATTTGAATGACTTTTTGTACCAGCAATTCTTTTTTCTTTCACTTGTTTGATTAGTCATTTGACACTTCTTCTCTTTAAATGATATTGAATATGATCCTTTTGATTACCTGTTTTTATCCATATTTAGAATATTTGCTTCTTTTTATAAATTATATGTTTGATTTCAACATTCTACCATGCAGTTCTTTTGCACCCCTTCATATTATTTTTGGTATCACAGGATTTTTAGATTTTTTGTCATTGATGTTATGAAAATATTTCCTTCATTATGTTTGTCAATAGTGCTAGGTAGTTTTTCATAAACTTGAGTCATTGCTTGATGTAGGTTGTCTCTTATTGTTTCGCCCTGTAGTTTACAAAATTTCACACCTTAGGTCTTGTGTTTGTCTAGTTGGTTTCTTTCTTTGTTGTACCTGTCTTGGTGATATTTTCTCTGTTAGTATTACTGGAAAGTGATCTGTATCTCTTTCAATGTTAGGGAATACTCTTGCATCTGTGATATATCTTTCTTTGTTTGTGTCTGATAAGTATGAAATATATTTGTGATTCTTGATTTAAGTTGTCCCACCTGTACCATGTTTTGATGTGGCTTTTTCTATGTTTATTTGTTTGTAACCCCAGGAATTACGAGATATTAGCTCTCACTTCTTAGCTCTCACTTCCTATGTGCAATAGGGAGGTTTATAAGCTTTCTTTCATACCCAGAAGGCTTCACCTTTCGGCCTGGTGCAATGCCTATTGGAGGAGCCTTCTACTCATGGGGGGTGGGTACTTCTATGTTTGAAAAAGGTATTTGTTATTACTAAACCATGCTTTAGGCATAGGTTGATAATTTCTTTGCTATTTATGTTGTGTTCTGCTGTTGGATCGCCAAAGCTATCAAGGCATATTTTGTGCCAGGATTTTTTGTTGCTTACTCTGCCGTTGAAGTATCCCATGACATACAGTTCTTATTTGTCGTTGACTTTGTATATGTTGTTTGTTTGCGTTCATTCTCAACTCCTACTGAATCTCTCTTGTTGCAGAACAGTGGTCCTGCTAGATTTTCAGAGAGAATGAAAGTGTTTTGTGCCGCCATTTTAATATATGCCATAGGCCCGGTACATCCATCTTCAGTGTAACTTTGCTTATGATATCAGATAGATTGTTCAAAAATTCTTTCTCTCTTCCTTCTTATTGTTGTCATTACATGAAGCATATATCTGTACTATGTTGGTTGTTACAAAACAACAAACAATTGATAAGCAGTATTTTAATACCAACTCTGTGTAACTAATGTCAAACATGGCCCTTGACAAGGAGACTAGCGAAAAAGATCACAGTATGTGAAATGAGATGTTTGAGGAAAGCTATATATGTCGCCAGAAGAAATGACGGAGAAATGAAGATATCACCCAAAAAAAAATAGACCATCTCAAGTCAAGACTACATAGAGAGGCAGCAAACCAGGTGGTTTGGTCATGTCATGAGAATGGAACTAATGCAAACAGGCCTTTGCACATACAACAGTAGAATATCGGGCTACAAGGCACAAAGAAGTCTAAGAACGAGATAGGTGGAGACTATCAAAGAAACATTAAAAAGACACGGGCTGACAATATCAAAATCGACCAAAATTGCCAAAGACAGACAACTTCAACTTCACCTCACACTTAACGGCACAAGTGGAAATGACAATAGATTAAAGTTTTTACCGGTATTCAGTGGTATTGTTTTGTGTTTCTACTGGAAATATTTGTTTTAAAATTTTAATGTGCACGTAACTCATATTAGGTCACGCCTGTGTGTTCCCGGGGCCCGAATAGGAGCAAAGAATAGCAACACTGTTACCTTCCACGCATGTCGTAAAAGGCGACTAAGGAGGTTATGGGATGGAGTTGGCTGTCCTATCCCATATAGGGTCAGTGACCCAAAGCCATGCTGAAGTCGGATGTGTCAGGCCGAAAGGCGCAGATATCGCAGCAATGCTGTAAACCATGACACAACGCATTCCTTTCTCTGGACTACATCCTGCTAATCTGCAGGAGTTTGAGAATGAACGCAGAAGAAGAAGAAGAATATTAGGTCAAAATTCCTAAGTAATGGCAGAAGAGCATATATAAATTCTTGGCTTATATCCAGAAATATATGGTAATTTATTGTCAACAAAGTATTATAATTTTACCATATATCTCGAACTCTCAACAAGAAGATACATAAGTCCTTCCACTCCATGTTGGACTGTTTCAACTGGCACCTCAAGTTTTTCTGAAAATGTGGAGATAAATTCAGCATAATTTCAGCAGTGTTATTCTAGTACAGAATATACAAAAAATGCATACAGATTCTGAAATATGTTGTGTCAGTTTTATATCTGGTATATAGATAGCATTTCAGAATGCTGTATAAATCGTGCATCTGTAATATAAATGGTGTCTTTGTTGTATCAGTTGTGTATTTGGTATAGATAGAATTTATGTTTGTTCCATACAGTAAGTATTGTACTTGTGGTATTTTTTGGGTCAATCCCCAGAAATTACAAACAGCTCTTGTTTACTATGGGAAATTCGAGAGGGGTGTGTACTTTAACGCTTTTTTTTAAAATACTAAGAAGACACCATCTCTCAGCAGTATGCAATAATGTTTTGAGAAGAAGCCTCCTACTCAGAGGGGTCTATGTGAGCATGTAGAAGTCATATTTCACCTTTTTGTATGTTGACATTAAATCACATAAAAGCTTGCAACCATTGGTGGTATCAGTGTTGGAAATTGTGACCAAGCCATATGAATTTTTTGGCTTCAATACTGTCATATATTTCTGTGGTATAGATAATGTTACTGTCTACTGTGTAAATCTCCATGCATACATCTGTGGGTCTCACCAATGACCTACTAGACAAACCACCCATGCAACAGAAAACCTTAGTAGATGACATACCATTATATTGAGGCTCTCTTGTGGAAGCTTTGTAGCCTGTCATCTATACAATTATAGACACCCTCTGAGTAGAAGGCTCCTTCAATAGGTATTGCACTTAGCCGAAAGCTGAAGTCTCCTGGGTATGAAAGAAAGCTCAGAAAATCCACCCCATTGCACATAGGAAGTAAGAGTACCGGGTAACAAACAACAACAAACTGTGCCAATCTTCTATCTGCTTTATATTTGCTTGTTTGCATTTACTCTTACATAATAAAAAAAACCTCTTAAGAGAGTGTCGAAAATTAAACACATCTCACTGCACACCAAAATTTAGGACTGTATGTCTACAACTAATAAGTCCACTAATTCCACAATAAGAATGATTTGAACATGCAGTTTTGTAGCTGCCCAAAATGCCATCACAAACAAACTAAAAATGAGAATTGTAAACTGCTACATCAACTCTATATAAATGTATGGTTCAAAACATGGATAGTGAGTGAACAAACAACTAGAAGACAGAATAGATGCCTTTAAGATGTGGACATATTGAATAGGAAGAACTTCATGGTAATAGAAGAAATAAAACAAAGAGGTTCTAACAACACTGTATATGGAAAAAGAGCTATTAAAAGAAATAAAAATAAAAGATATAAAATATCTTGACATATTAAAAGACATGACACTTTGAAGGTAGAGATGAGGGGTGGTGAGCAAGAAGCAAGCAGAGATACAAATTAGAAGAAAACATTATCAGATGGACAGGATAAGTTTATTAGATTGCACCACCAAGACAAGAGACAGAGATGTTAGAAGTTTATTGCATCTAACCTTTGATACAAAGATGGCACTTGATGATGATTAAACAACCATTAATTATGAGCATGCAAGAACAATTTTTAGAGGGAATGGAACTTTCCTAGAACACGGGTCCCGCTAATTTAACGAAACTATAATATGAACCGAATAGCATTGTGCCAGTTTTATGTGCACCACTTGACATATCAATTTTTTAAAAATTTCTTCTATGTGATATATATACTACACAGAATGTTGTTCTCACTACCACTCTGTAAGCCTCTTAGTTCTATGCAAGCTGTCCTGCTTTCTTTAGTAATATATTCAAAAGGTCCTTGATACCCTGTGTCTACAACTCTGGTTACCTCTTTTACTCTTTTCTGGAACTTTTCTTTCCATGGATTAATTTTTCAAATCAATTACCGGTATGTCATTTTTATATGTCAAAATATGTTTGCTTGCATATTTTCTTTTTCTTTTTTAGTAATGAGGAACAAATCTTCCTCATGTTCAGATTTGTCAGATTTAAACAATTTCAGGTTTATATTGGATTCTCTAATTCGTGACAGTCTTCCAACTTGTTGTTATGGCATGAATCAACTCTAGTGAATTTTCTCTAGAGGGTTCTGGATGTGGAACCTCCTTAGTAGTGTGAGATGATGGGGCATTTGAAAACCCTAAGGGATGATAGTTACTTTCACAGTTTAAAAGTGTTTGGTTGAATATTTTCACTCTGTTATTCAGAGAACGGGACAGGAGTCAAATCAATGTCATGACTGATACAAATCTGATGTACAAAGTTTCAATCTGTTATGTCAATCTTATAAAGATAACATTTATAGTCTGTAAATCTTATATCTGTGAAAAAATTACTACCACTTCCTAGGAAATATGGAGTTTGGCATAATTGATATCATGAGTTTCTAGGATACTGCTGATAACTAATTGTATCAGCCATATGCAGATATTGCAAGCAAGCTGTAAACCATACAACACATCAATCCATTCTTTTAAATTCATCCGGTATAATGGCAGGAATTTTAGAACAAATACAGAAGATCTACCTTGGAGATTCTCACTAAGGATATTTATTTAGAGATTCTATCCACAGCTCTATAAACCCAGTAACTGAAGACATTTCTGGTCAAAATTGCATATAATAAGCTGTGCTTTTCTGCTTGCCGACGAGCCAACTTCTGGAGAGGAGCTGGTCGCCAATGAGTAAAATTCTGCCCATTTAAAAACTATGCTGGCCTATTGGCACAAGGGAATAATATTCTTAATTGTTCTAACATCAACAACTATTAGTGGTAGACCACTTTGTAGCTTGCGCTATGCATATGATATATATATATCTCTTGGCTGGTTATGAATCTGAACTCCAGAAACTCGCCTCAAAGTTGGAAGATGTTAGTCGGAAATATGGCATGCAAATTTTTGTTGATAAAGAAAGATATTGGTGACTAGTAATATCAAGCAAGATCCCATGAACATCTGGTTAAACAGTCATAAATTAGAAGATTACCACCCTCAAATATCTTGGGTCCCAATTATGTGATGACGACAACTCAGGAAATGAGATTATGTTAAGACTTGAGATGGTGATAGCTGCCACAGCAAGGTTGAATATGATTTGGAAAAGTAAGAACACTATTACAGTAAAGATCAATCTATTCAGATTGCTAGTCCTAAATACCCGGTACACTGAATACTTTTATACAGATGTTAAAGCTGGACATTCAATGTAGGTACAGAAAGAAGGATTCAGACTTTATAATACAAGTGCTACAGACGTTTTTTCTACGCACCTCTGAATGATTGAGGATAGAGGTGTTTAACCTGTAGCAACCCAGAGAAAAAAATTATGCAACTTCCTCTGGAACCCTGCCATTTGTTATTATTTCTGGTTTTTCTGGAAGTTTTTGCTTTTTTGGCATCATCATCATTAGGTGTCATGCCAGCTGGCATAAGCGATCATGACTCTCCACAGCTCTCTGTCTCCATTATTATGTATCAAGCTCATTGTTGTTTCCCTCCCATGCCAGGTTGTCAAACTGTGTAATATTTTCTCATGTTGTTGCCCTCTGTCTTTGTTGCCTTCAATCTTGCCTGTTGTGACTATGTTCTCCAAACCTCTTTGTCTCATGAAGTGGCCAAAAAATGAAGATTGTCTTTTTCTTGTATTATTGATTAAGGTCCGTTTCGCATTTGACTCTTTCAACATGTTGTTTTTGGCAAAACCTTTTTAAATTATTGATTTCAAATTCTGAGATAATAGAGATACGTGGATGCTGGATATGGTTGTGGTGTTTGTGTGTGTCAGAGTTATGTGGACATCCAGTGGACAACAAACATGGACAGTGATAGCAATGACAAAACCATACGCACATAAAGGACTTACTAGTATATAGTTAATCCATATATGTAGTAGAAAATATATCCACAAAAAAAAAACAATGCACATCTATACATCTTGTCAACTGATTAACAACTAATAAATCATAAATATATATTTACACCATAATATAATAACACACTGAAGCCTTCAAAATCTTCAGCGAAAATAAGTATCAATGAAGAATTAAAAAACAATGGCATCACTGAAGTTAGGTCTGTACAGTAGGACTTGCAAACATGAAGAGGTTGAATAAATCTTCTTCTTCTTCATCGTTCTTCAGTCAGATATCAGGTTACAGCACCATTAGCTTCAATGAATTGTGTGATTCGCTTCAGGTCATCCATGGAACCCCTCAAGTCTGGAAGAAGTGCCGTCTCAGTAGGCCATATTTTCTCCCTCTCTTCTTGGTAGAGTTGACAGGCATGAAGAATGTGTTCTGCAGTCTCTGGGCTCAGTCCACAGGTCTGTCTCACCAATCTTCAGCTTTCGGAACATGTGACTTCTCAGTCTGTTGTGACCAGTTCGTAGTCTGAAAAAAATGGTTTGTTCCTTGCGTGACATTTGGTGGTAGGGGTCATTTGGTTCTGCAGTTGGGTGCATTTGCTTCCACTTTTTCTTATATTCTGCTTTTAACATGGTCTTACTTTCATAGTACGTATTATCATTTTCTATTTGTTCCAGTGATCCCCTTTTCCTTGCCAGGAGATCAGCTTTTTTATTTCCAGGTATGCCACAGTGACCTGGGATCCACTGCAGTACTGTTTCTTTGGTGGTACTGCTGAGGTGTAGTAAGCAGGCCGTAAGTTCATTCATGCTTGTGTTCTCTGGATCTTTCAATGCCTTCAATACTGACTTTGCATCCGTTAGAAATACTACATGTCTGTTGTGACTCGGCAAGCAATTCATGAGCATTTTGGCTGCCTCTATTATGGCTTCCATTTCTGCTTTGAAATTTGTGGAATGTTTGCCTGTGGGTATGGATTTCTCTATTTCTTTTCCATCTGGTGTTACTATATATATTCCTGATCCTCCATCTAATACTGCCTCTTTCGCTGATCCATCTGTATACACATGTGTCCATATATCCTTTGGGTATGCTTTCTGTATGTGATTCTTAGTTGTCTCCTTTAGTACTTGTATAGTAGTTTCTGTTTTCGAAATAATGCTTGGTATATTGTCCATAATTCTTGGGAAGTTTTTCCTGTCCCATGTTGGGTATGTGATAAAGGTGTTTAGTGGTTTTAGGTTTTGTAGGTCTGTATCTGTGAGTGATTTCTGGAGCTGTTTAGCGGAGTGTAGAAAGCCACCTCTTTTGAGTCGCTCTTTTGTAGGTCCGCTTAGTCTTTGGTTCATTTGATGACTCTCTAAACATTTGAACTTTGCATACTGTGTGAGGATTTTTTCATTTCTTCTTTCTTCCATTTGATGGCAAACCTGTGCATGATTCCATTTCTGTGATTGGGGTAGTATTCATACCTCCTGTTATAATTCTGAGATTGCGGTTTTGTATCTTTGAGATCTTTTGAGTGTTACTCTTGGCTGCAGTCCCCCATGCTGACATTCCATATTCCAAAGCTGGTCTTACATAACCTGTATATGCTCTACTTAGAATTTTTCCATTTGCACCCCAATCTGTTCCAGCCAATTTTTTAAGGAGTGCTGTCCTCATTGTACCTTTTGTTTGGCACTTGTCTATGTGCTGTTTCCATGTAAGTCTTGGATCAAAAGTGACTCCAAGGTATGTAGGTGTCTCATCTTTTGGCACATTTTGACCATTTATGGTTAGTAGGATTTTCTGTGGTTTGGTGGACATACTGAAGATGGTATAGGTAGTTTTTTGGGCATTGATAGACATGGCCCATTGGTCTGTCCACTTAGCCAAATTGTCCATAGTTTCTTGCAACCTTATTTTTGTTGTGCCTACGCTCTCTTCACTGCACCATATCACCAGATCGTCTGCATACATTGCAGCATTTGCTTTACGTGAGAGAATTTGGTCAATATCATTCATGAATATAAGGAATAGAGTGGGGGATAGAACACCTCCCTGTGGTACTCCATGCTTAAAGAGTTTCTTTCTGCTGTGCTTCATTTCAAGCTTCACTGCTGCTTTTCAGTTGTGCAGGTAGTGTTTTATCCAGTAATACATGCGCCCTGTCACTTTGTTTTGTTGTAGTTTAAGGAGGAGTCCATCTTTCCATACACAATCAAAGGCTTTTTCCATATCTACCCACACCACTGATGTCTGCTATTTTTCCTGGAAAGCATCCTCTACTTCCTGGGCAATTAGTGTAATCTGGTCTTCAGTTGATCTACACTTTCTGAAGCCAGCTTGCTGATTTAGCAGGATTTTTTTTTTCTAGGAACCACATCATTCTTTTGTTTACCAGGCGCTCCATTAATTTGCAAACACTGGTCAGACTTATTGGGCGATAGCTGTCCACCTTATTTTTTGGCTTGCCTTTCTTATGGATGGGTATCATTATGGCGGTTTTCCACACCTGTGGCACTAGACCTCTATCCCAACAGTTGTTAAAAAATTGTATTAATTTCTTTTTTGCTGATGGTCCGATGTGAATTAGCAGTTCATTTGGTATGTCATCAGGGCCAGGTGATTTCCTAAGTTTTAATACTGCTAGTTCTTCATTTAGTTCATTGATCATGAATGGAATATTCATGACATCTTGCTTATCTTTGCTGATCTATTTTTCGATCTTCCGTAGTTCTTTTCTTACTTCTCTTCTCCTATTTTCATTGACTTTGTGGCAGGCAGTACTTTGGTAATGCTGTATAAAGTGATTTGCAGCCTTCTTTCCTGTGAGTACATCTCCACCATTCTCTATAGCTACTGGTGCTGTTTTGTTATCTTCGTTGTTGAGCATTTTTGTTATTTTCCATAGTTTTCTTCCCTCTTTGTTGAAGTTTAAATTTTCTGTTTTCTTCATGCCAGCTTTTCCTTGTGTTTGTAATTGTCGTTTTTCTTAGTTTGGCTACAGCAGCTTTTAGTGATATGTTGTTTTCTGTGGATGAGCTTTTTTCTGCTGTGTCTCTGGCCTTTGACACTTCTTTCTCCAACTCATCGAGTTCGTCAGACCAGTACGGTTTGTAATTTTTCCTAGCACCTCTTGGTATGGTTTGTTTGGCTGCTTGAAGAAGTGCAGAAGCCAGGAGTTGTGCAGTTTTGTTCACATTTTTAATCCTTGGATTTAAGGTTTTTGTGAATTTGTCTGTCAGGTCAGCATACTTACTCCAGTATGCTTTCTTGAAGTTCCATCTGGGTGTGGTTGTAGGGCCAGCAGGGGTATGGTTAATGTCAATGGTGAGTTTGATGGGGCGATGGTCACTTCCACCAAGCTGCTCCAGCACTTCCCTGTATGTTATTTTCGCTAAGGCGTCTGTTGCAAAGGCTAGGTCAGGGGTTGAGGTGGTGTGCCATCTTCTAGAGTAGAAAGTTGGGTGGTCTTCAGGTTCATTAAGCAGTTGAAGTTTCACCTCACACTGCCAGTCTTCCACTTCTTCTCCTCTAGTATCTTGTTCTGTATATCCCCAACTCTGTGAGTGGCTATTGAAGTCACCAATCACAAGACAGTTATCTTTTTCTGTGTTAATTGTGTGTAGAGATAGGCTCTTGTCTTGTGGACAGTAATAGTTATATACTGTGACCTCTTTAGTTGGAAGGGTTAGACAGGTTCCAATGATTTCAGTCTGTTCCTCTGTGTCTACTCGAATTTCAGAGGCAACGATATTGTTTTTCACAAGTATAAGAACTCCTCCTTTATGTCTTTTTTCTCTATCGTTCCGAAATGTTTGGTATCCTCGGATGTTGAATCTATTGTTGTTTGTGAGGTGTGTTTCCTGTATGCATGCTATGTCGATTTCCTCTGTGTGTAATCAGTTTGCAAGTGCAGTCTTTTTATTGTACACATCCTCTGCATTCCACTGCAATATTTTTAAGTGCTTATTTTTGTCTTTGTCTGCATCATGATCTATATGTGATTTTTTTGAACCAGTAGTTTTTTCCTCTGATCTCTTTTCCTGGCTCCACAAATTGAGACAGAGGTACCACCAGTCGCTGAGGGTGGGCTCCTTCGAGGCTTAGAGAACGGCACTTCATCCGCCTGACGGGATTCCACAGATGAAGCACCAAAACGAATCATGTAGAATAAATTATGACAGGGTATTTATATCACTGCAAAAAAATTCAGGGACAACCACTCTAATAAATAGTTATTATAAAAGCATGATGGGAAAAAAATCATGGGAGATTGTTTTACATGACTACAAATGGCTACCTCAATGGTGATATTTGTCGACATTGGGTGTCAATGAAAAGAGTAAACATGTTGAAAAATGTCAACATCAGGCTGCTTCTGGTTAGAATGCTTTGTTTCTGCTGATGTCTCTAGTGTGGCACCCCTACAACCCTGATGGGTTATGGGTCTTATATTATTATTATTATTATATAAGTGAATGAAACAGTACAGAAGCAGAGGTTTGCAAAGTGCTAACTCTTTGTCATCAATCAATGAGTTTGGTTCTATGTTTTAGAGGTAGATAGTGCATCTTGGATGGTTAAATAACTAGTTTAATATCAGCTGCAGGCAGCTGGGCAATGTTGGACTTCAGAAAGCAATGACAACTTAATAAACATAAATATTGCTTAGAAAAAACACTCCAGCCAAAAATATTAGTTCTACTAATATTGTTCTACTATATCCTGAATAAAATATGCTACCATCAGCAAATTAAAATAAAACATGTCTACCAGGATTACCTAATTACAAGTAACAAAAGTAAAATTTCCTTTTTGATACCAATGTGCCATAATGGGAATATAGTGCTATGTCCTTATTTTTCATTTACCACTGGCATACCTATGTGTGGCAAAGACCACATTCATTGCTTTCACTTTCCCAGAAGACAATGTATACTTTCTTTAGGATTGGTTCACCCCTATAGGAGCAGTTGGTCATTGTACATATATTTCAAGTTAAACTGGAAATTAAAACTTGGATCAATTAACTGGGAAGCCAATAAACATCACTAAGATATCTCTGTCCCACCTATCTATACGGCCCTGATTATTAGTTTTCCTTCTAACCATTCTCCTGCTAGCAAACATCATTGCACTGAGCTCATATGAAGCTCATGTTAGCAAAAGATATAAATCATAATTCTTTCTATTATAAAGTAAACCAAAGTGAATGCATGATAGATAACTCACGTGCAGCTCCATGGTAAGTTTTTGGGTTGATTCCCTTGCGGATAAAGTTCAGAGATATACGGCCAAACTCTTTCAATACTGAAAAATACAAAAGCATTGCATGACAATTGAAGTTAGATATAAAGTGTTATACAAATATATATACAAGAATATAATTGTTACTGAAGAATTGTATGAATTTCCTATAGAAGGCATAAGACAAATGTGTAAGCAAGAAACAAAATAGAGATGTATACTTTTCCACAAGAATCCTACTTTCATAGCAAAATTATGAAAACTCACATTGTTTGGAAATGTAAGTTGATACGATTTCCTGTCAATACTGATCTGGAAGGGAAAGTCTTGGGTAGAAGGGAGACCAAAGAATATTCTAGACAGACACAATAAAAGTATGGACAGGTCATGATTTTTCTACTCATTCACATTGCTGTAGATAGAAATCATTGGAGAGCTTTGTGTATTGATGCATTTAATGCAGTACCTAATGGATTGTATGGATATGAATTTATGTCTTCTTCTCTTCTTCTTTCTGTCCTCATGTACCTTTCGGTGTTGAGGGGAGAGTGAGTGTACGGTCTTTCGCCCTTCTATTTGCCTCTTCTGCTGTTATATTTCCGAGTGTCTCTAATACACTATCTATCCACCTTTTACGAGGGCGCCCACTAGGTTGCCTGTTTTTGTATGGATTTATGTGAGAACATAATAAATAAGTGTAGCATATTATAGTTGTTACAGACTAAACATAATGGACGAATAGATTACAGTTGAAATTTTACCAATTCTTGAGTTTAATGGGAATTGAACGAGTCCTTTCTAATGGCACTGAATCGCCTGGCAACCTGAGTAAACGGGTTTTCCGTACTTGACTAACCGCATCTCAAAAAAAAAAGATGCAATTTTTTTAAAGGCTGTTTTGGAGCGATTCAGTTTTAGACTAGATCTAGCTTATGAGAATGACTTTATGACAAATCTATAAGGTTTATTCATTTTTCTCAGTCAATTATGAAAAATTGAAAATAAATGATATCGAACTAGGTAATATCCATTGTTGCCACTCCAGGAAATTCTACACAAAAAATCAGAATTTTTTCCCCTGTTTTTTTTTATAAGTGGATTTTTTTTGGTGACAAAATGTCTTTACAACTTCCCCACATGCCTCGCACCACAAACACACAAATAAAACATACACCAATTTGAAATATAATTAGTATTTAAAATGAAGTGATATTTATTGAAAACAACTGTATTAGAATTAGCGTTTAGGGTTAAGGATTAGAATTAGATTTTAGTATTTAGAATTAAGGTAAATTATTATTATATACAATAGTGGGAAGATATAAGGGCCATGCGCAGTGGAATACATTAGCAGACGGAAAGAACAGCTGTGAGCGTGTTGTTAGATGTAACCGTACATTCGTTATAAATTTAAATATTGAGAAAAAAACTTGTGAGGTTGAATGATATATTAATATTATTTATTGAAAACAATTGCATTAGAATTCGTGTTTAGGGTTAAGGATTAGAATTAGTTTCTAGTATTTAGAATTAGGGTAAAGTATTAGTATATACAATAACAGAATACTCATGGAGTTCGTTTCTGGAATTTAAAAAAGTATATCCTGCAGAGTAGATGAATAAGGTGAGTGTTTCGTTTTATTCACATTGTTACAGTTTATCAACCCTATGGATTATTGATGTTCCAGGGAAATCCTTGACGTCAGATAGTTAAAAATATAAACAGTATGCTATTTATAGCACAGTGGAGACTTACTCTTTACTTCTACCATTAGTAAGATTACCGTCTACTGCGTCTACTAAAAATACTCCTCTACAGAAGGACACGAGATCTCAATGTGACTAAATATGCACACCATACCTCGGTAAAAATGCTGTTTCATCCACAGTTGTGCTATAAATAGCACACTTTTCCCTTGAAAAACGAATCATATCAATTCACGCCTTAGACAATAATTTTTAGAGAATTAATTATTAATTCTAAACACTGATTCTAACCCTTCTCCCCTCCCAAAAAAATATATAAACGAATTATAATCCTTTTAACCCCCCCCCCCTTACCAAAATCTATAATTTTACGCAACTTATCTAACAGTACTGCAAAGTCACAACGGTGGACGAAACGGCAGATGCGCCCATACCTCTAAATGAATTTCATAACGTGGGTGTAGCTTCCAACGTCACTTGTGATGGATGAACAACAACTAATATATAGCCTTTTCATCAACAAAATTAAGTTATTAACAACAAATTTACCTTCTGGATCAAGATCTGATAAGAATGACAAGTGTTCTTTATGAGAATCTTCGTAAACGAGTAGCATTTCTATATTAGTTTGTAACAAAAAATAAGACAGTCAACAATGGATGCGACTGTAGTAAAATTGTATAACAGTAGATGTGTAATACGAAAACAATAATGTTTTGTGAGCTATATCACTTGATCTGCTACACAAAAACAAGGCAGTGTGATGGGCGTTAACTCGGAAGTTAAAATTGAATACACACGACGGAAAACGGTGTCTAATTTAAAATGTATGCCAAGGTGTTTGTTCTTTTGATTGCCGGTTTCTGCCCATTACTAAATTTAGTAATATATAGTGATTTAGTACTTAATGAGCATGAGTAAAAAAATGTTTAGGAGGTCGTGGTGACTAGATTACAAGATCTGCTACCTCCACTATTTTTCGATGGTTGTAAAACTCATATACAGTGTATAACCAAATTGAACTAACGCCTGAGGTGAAAGTTCGTACCTCCATGGAAAGAAGCGAATGCATATGAGGTACGTACATTTTACTGACCAAAAATAAATTTTAAAAAATGTGAGCACAAGAAAAAACATAATTTAAAAAATAAATATTGGATCGACTTTAAAGAAAATCTTCATGCAAACTAGATGTTAGAAAAGGTTACATGTGATTTTGTACACTATAATAACAATAGCAGAACAAAAAAACGTTTAAAATACAACGAGCATCATGGATGGCAAGAGACAAAAGTACATCATCAATTGCTGTCTCCGCAACGAAGGCTGGCTACAACAGAACTTCAACATCCTCTGTCTCTTGTTTTGGTGGTGCACTCTGCTAGAATATAACCTGTTCATCTTGTGATGTTACTATCCGACTTGTGTCTCTGCCTATTCTTGCTCGCTTCCATTAGAGTTTACCCTCAAGTAAGGTCTTCAATTGCAACCTGGAACATTCGGACACGGAAAATTCAAAGTGAATTGGAGGCTACAGAAATGTGGTTTCTGAGAAGAATGATGAAAATACCATGGGCAGCCAAGAAAACTAATGCAGAGGTTCTCATTGATACTGGCGTAAAAAGATCAAACATTAGAGGCAGACAGTCACGGTTTCTAGGGCATGTGCTGAGAAGAACACAGCTTGAACACTTAATAACCACTGGAAAGATCAAACGGAGAAGAGATAGAGATCGACAAAGAGAAAAGTTACTAGATGGGCTTGTATCGTGGCACGGTAGAAGCTCACCAAAAAGCTTATTGACAACACAAGAGACAGAGAGTCGTGGAGAAACATGATCGCCTACGCCAGTCGGCATGGCACTTGATTGATTGAAGGTCTTCAACACGGTGTCATGTCTTTTATTGTGTCCAAAATATTTTAATTGCCTGATCTTTATTTCCCTTAACAATACTTTCTTCATATTAAGTGTTATTAGAACCTTTTTTGTTGTTTTCTTCTCTTTCTATGATGTCCTTCCTATTCTTCTATATATTCACATCTCAAAGGCATCAATTCTGTCTTCTAATTGTTTGTTTAGTGTCAAGTGCAGGATTTACGTATCAACTACACACGCTATAGCTGTGGGCCCCTACTTTCCTGCGCATTTGTCATATATATTTAAATATATTGCAGCATTATTTGTCCCAATGCCGCACATCCAGAAAGCTTAGGGCATTATTAAGTCTAAATTCGGCCCTGTTAGTGTCTATGTTTCTGACGCATACATTAATATAGAATAGATGTAGCATTCTATAATTCTAATTTTTAACTTGTTTGTAATTTCTTTAGATGTTAATATTTTCCCCGTGTTATTGAAGGTACTTTTAGCCACTCCTATTTTCCTTCTGTTTCACACGTGCCGTAATTTGTGATTATGTGTCCAAGATATTGATAGTGTTCTACTTGTAGTTTCTCTCCATGTATGTTTATGTTTAGCGCCTGTTCTTCTGTGACTTTGCTGATTATCATGGTTTGAGGCAGAATATACACTTTACAGAATCTGCGAGTCATACCTACGATTTAGAAAGAAGCTGTGAATGGGTGAAAGTAACCAGAGAGATTAAGTTCCTGCCAAATGTTGTGACACAACTAGGATGAGAGTGACAACTAAGATAATGTACTATTGTTACTTGTATAACTAATAACTAACACATAATGAAACTAATGTAAAAAAAGAAATAGCAGAAAACAAAGGAACAATGACTTCTTCCACGTTACGGTCCAATATAGAACTTTATCAAGAAACAAACACAAACGAAATAAACACACAAAATCAAATTAAAATACAGAGAGAGATATTTACCATCAAAAACCGCATAAAAAGGTACAACTTTTTTTGGCATCACAGTCGTAGTTGCTTACTACTGCCCCACCCCACCCCAAATCTGCATTGCTTTATTTTCTCTTCTTGCACGGCATTTTCCTATACAAATATCAGTGAATTGGCCTCGCCGATTTAAATAATTACCCCTTATTTTATGTAAATTAAGTAACTAAAGACACGCGAGTGATTGTACAACAATACCTTATCATGAATATAATATGAGAAAATTAGGTAGGTAGTTAATGAGTTTACCTTTCTTTTGGAGAGGCGTGCCACTTTCAACCAGCGGATAACAAAGTCCAATTGGGTTATATCAGGACACACTACCATACCATATTAGAGGTAACAAAGACCCCAATTGCATTACAAAATGCTATATGATAAAATTAAGGGTGTATTGATCAAACTCATTGTATTACACTGAAAGACACAATCGAAATGTTTAGATTACTAACCAGATGAATGGCAGGAGAAAAAAAAGAGAGAGACATTGGGATTGAGAGAAATGCTAAACTGGACGAAGTTTAACATTACTCTCAGTTAACATTAGTTATTTTGGTACTGTACAAGTAGACGCTACCACATAGTCGAGTTATTTGTCCTTGTCTACGTTTGTAAATTCATTTAATAGTTTGAATAGAAATTTACTTTAGAGTTTCGGTTAGAATAGGTGTGTTTTACATACCTAGCCATTCTTCTTCTTCTTCTGCGTTCAGCATGTGGTCATGCTATACGTCAGACCTGTCGTCAAGACAAGTCCACTGTCTTCTCCAGGTCAGAGCGGCTGCCCCATAGCGTTTGCCGCAAGTCTGTATCCTCTGGCCAGGTCTGCTGTCTCTGCTCTTTGTATGTTGGGCAGTCCTGAAGTATGTGTTCTGGAGTCTGGGTTCCGGATCCACATGGACATTCATCTGTGTATGAGATCCTTAATCGATAAAGGTGACCCAACAGTCTGCAGTGGCCTGTTCTAAGGCGAAATATTGTGGTCTGTTGATATCTTTGGAGGAGATGTATTGCACCATGTTCGTATTCCCCTTCCATTTCTTTCTTCCACTTTGCTGTGTATGTGTTGCGGATTATTGTTTTTACTTCTCCGTAAGACAGTGGGTGTCTGTGTTGCTCCATTTCGCTTCCTGCCTTTGACAGAGCATCCGCTTTCTCATTTCCCATGATTCCACAGTGTTATGGTATCCACTGAAGGGCAATAGCTGTTGATTTTTGGATCTGTCTTAGCTCATGTCTGATGTTGTACAGAAGGCTTTCGTTTCTGTTGCTCTGGATTGATTCCAGTAGGGATCTGCAATCTGTGAATATGGCTATCTTCTTTGATCTTGGCAGTCCTGGTTCAGTGAAGACTTTCAGTGCTTGATGGAGTGCAACTGCTTCTGCTCTAAAATTAGAGGAGTATTTCCCGGTTGGAAAAGCTTTTGTTATTGTCTTTCCATCTTTGAGTCTTATAAAAATTCCACCTCCTCCATTCCTTACTGCTCCTTCTGCCGATCCATCTGTGTAGACATGTGTCCAATCCTTGGGATTGTATTTTATTTCTATCATCTCCAGTGTCAATGCTTTTAGTTGAGGTGGAGTTTGGTATTCCTTATTAATTATTCCAGGAACCTGTGTTATTATGGAGACATTCTGGAGACTATTGCCTGGCTCTTCAAAGTCCGTTAGTGTTTCAATTTCATTTGGGAGGTACATGCCGAAATCGGATGTGCTAGGCCTACAAGGCGCATAACGGTGACACAGCGTAATCACGCTCCCGGCGGAAATCGCACGGATATCCGTGATGGTTACAATGGAGCGAACGCAAAACAAACAAACAAACAATTTGGGAGGTTTGTGAGGATTTCTTTATGTTGTTCATGGATATCTTTAGAGATGTGATAGAAGCTGGTTCTCTTCAACCTGCTTGTGGTTGATCTAGAAATGTGCGCATACATTGGATGGTTTGGCATGCGCTTAATTTTGTCCCTTTGAACAAGCACTCTTTCTTCTCTTCTGTCATCCAGTGGGCGGATGTTTACATGTTTTTCCATTGCATGGATTGGAGTGGTTTTCATCCCTCCAGAGATAAGTCGAAGTCCTGCATTTTGTACTTTAGATAGGCGATCAGTATTTGTTTTTGATGCATATGCCCAGGCTGTCATTCCATATTCTACTACAGGTCTGACTGTACCCATGTAGACTTTTCGGAGAATATTTCCATTTGCCTCCCAGCTTGTTCCTGCAAGTTTCTTCATCGATGATAGCCTCCTGGTTGCTTTTTGCTCGGTGGTTATTAGGTGTGGTTTCCAGGTGAGTCGCTTGTCTAGTGTGACCCCTAGATATGTAGGGTTCTCCACATGTGCTAGCTCACTTCTATTTATTTTAATATTTGCTTTTTCTTGGTGGTTTGAAAGTGAGAAGATGGTTGTCACCGTTTTGGAGAGGTTGATCTTGACTCCCCAGTCAGATGCCCATTCACTTAGGTGTCAAGTGCTGTCTGCATTCTGTTTTTTGCAGTGGATAGGTTTCCTGCCACACTCCAGGCAGCGAAGTCATCTGCACGAAGAGCCTTTGAAATATGATGTGACAGTTTCTCTCCCATATCATTGATGAATACTAGGAAGAGGGTAGGAGAGATCACTCCTCCTTGAGGTACTCCTTGTTGGAGAGTAACACGTTTGCTTAGTTTACCATCTACTTTTACTCTTGCAGTGCGGTAGCAAAGGAAATCTTTTATCCAGCTTAACATTCTGCCTTCAATTTTATTTAGGAGCAGCTTGAAGAGGACTCCCTCTTTCCACACCTTATCGAAGGCCTTACTTAAGTCCACAAAAGTAGCCAGCACTTTTTCCTTATTTTGGAAAGCATTTTCGATTTCCTGTGCTATGTATGTAAGCTGGTCTTCAGTGCTTCGATTTTTTCCTATAGGCCTACTGTGTCTTGGTGAGCTTTTGGTTTTCTTCTAGGTATTTTATCAGTCTAGAGTTCACCATTCTCTCCATTGTTTTCCCTATGCAACTCAAGAGGCTGACTGGTCGGTAGATTGACTAACTTGTTTTTCCTTTTTGTTTTTTCATAATTGGGATGATGACAGCTTCACGCCACAAGTCTGGAATTTTACCAGCTGTCCATGATTGGTTGAAGATAGTAAGGAGCTTGTTTCTGCTGATTGGCCATAGGTTCCTGATCATATCATTGGTTATGCCGTCTTTTCCTGGGGCCTTTTTGGTTTTTAGTTTTCCTATGGCACCATTTAGTTCTGCGATGGTGAAGGGTGTCTTCATGCAGGGCTCTGGATTTTGATTCTTCAGTTTTCTTTTAATTTCTTTTTTGACTTCTTTGATACGTGTATGAGAGAGTGTTGTTGTGCTTTCTTCCTTGTAGAAGTCAGCTAAAATGTTTGCTGCCATTTTCCCTGTGTGGAATTTTACCTCTTCTTCTATGACAGTCTTGTAGTGTGAATTCTTTGTTTCTTCATTTAGAGTTCTTGTAAGGTTCCATAGTTTACTTGTGTCTTTTGTCATGTTTAGACTGCTGGTCTTTTCATGCCAGCTCTTTTGTATCTCTGTTCTTTTCTGCTCATTGAACGTGTGTTTGATTTCATTGTGTTTCTTTGTGTTTTCTGCTGTAGGGTTTTGCTCCATTGTATGTCTTGCATCATTCAGCTCGTTATGCAATTTTTCTAGAGTCTCACTCCAATAAGACTAGTATTCTCTTCGTCTGCCCCTTGGGATTGCCTTCTGTGTGGATTGTAGTATCACTTTGTTTATTTGTGAGATGTTATGGTTTATGTTGTTAGTGAGGGTGATATTCTGGCAAAGCTGGTCTGTTTATTCACTGAAGAGGGTCCAGTTTGCTTTTTTGAAGTTCCAGCTTGCGGACATGCTATGATGTCCTGTACTTCCTGACTTGGCGATTTGCAGGATGACTGGTACATGGTCACTTTCTCCCAGCTGACTTTCTACTGTTCTTGTAATGTGTCTATCTATGTCATCTGTTGCCATGGCAAGGTCTGGTGAGCTAGTTTTTTTCCCAGACTTTGGAGTAGAATGTTGGTGTATCTTCTGGCTGGTTTATTAGAATTAGTTTATTTTCCATCATCCAGTCTTCAATCTCTTCACCCCCTTGATCAATATCCGTGTAACCCCAGCTTGGTGAGTGGCCATTGAAGTCACCCACTATTAGGTGACTCGATTCCTCTATCTTTAGTTTACAAAGTTCCATTTTGGTGGCAGGAGGGCTGTAGCAGTTTGTTATTGATATTTCTCCACCAGGTAGCAACAATTTTACTGTTATATGTTCCAGTTCTCCTTCTCCTGATCTTTTAACTTCTGCTGCTGGTATTGATGTTTTTACTAACGTCAGTATACCTCCTTTGACTCTTTTGAGTCGATCTTGGCGGAAGGACTTTAACCTCGAACAAAGAATCTCCGTGAGTCCTTTAGGTGCGTCTCTTGTATGCACATTATGTCAATCTGGTTTTTCCTAAGGAATTCCTGTAGCTCAGGCTTTTTGTTTCGCACTCCTTCCCCATTCCACTGAGCAGCTCTGAGGCATTTGGTTTGGTCAGTAGCACTACTCTGCTTTCCCCTGACCTCCAGGTTAGCAGATGCACCGGTCGCTTGGGTGGGCCCTTTCTAGGCAAGGGGCCCGGCTCCGCCCCTCCCCGGTTTTCGCTGATAGGAGCGACGCCATGATGACAGGGTTGATTGTCGCATGACCACATTTCTGTAAAAGCGTGTGTACCCTAATTTGTCCCAGTATCTGCGCCATCGCTGTCTAACACACTCCGTCTTCGGCAGGCTGGGTTGTGATTTTTCTGTCTGGATTGTCTCTCCTAGCCTTTCCATCTCCCGATGGTGATTGCAAGGCAGCAATTTAAAAAAAAATAAACATTCCCCCTCTCCTAGCACGCTCCTGACTTGGAGTTAATAACTCCATGCCAGCAGCATGAGCTTATAGGCGGCTCATACTCGCTTGAAGCTGCCCGTCACTGGACACATGGGGTATTTCAGTGAGGATATCAACACCGACTGATATCCCGCCCCGTCCTGGTAGGCAGCAACACCGGTTTGGTCCGCGGCTGCTTAATTGCAGCAAGCACTCCATATATGGACATATATGGAGTGCCCTCCACCATCCGCCACCTGTGGACGCGCCTGGTAGGGGTCGGTAGCCCCCCCCCCCCCCCCAGGATACCTAGCCCTAAAACAACCCTACATAAATAAATAGTTCAATTATTAAATGATGAACATGAAATTTACAAACATAGACAAGAGATAAGCAAGATGTTAAGAATATATCGTTCACAATCAATGAACTAAATGAAGAACTAGTAGTATTAAAACTTAGGAAATCACATGGCCCTGACGACATACCATATTAACTGCTAATTCACATCGGACCATCTAGAAAAAAGAAACTAATGCATGCAATTTTTCAACAGCTGTTGGGATAGAGGATGGAAAACTTCCCAAGAATTATATACAACATACCAGGCATTATTCCGAAAACAGAAACTACTATACAATTACTTAAACAAGAATCACATACAGAAAGCATACCCACAGGATATAATATATGCAGATGGATCAGCGAAAGAAGCGGTTAGATGGAAGATCGGGAATATATATGGTAACAACAGCTGGGAAGGACATATAAAAATCTATACCCACTAGCAAACATTCCACAAATTTCAAAGCAGAAATGAAAGCCATAATGTGGCACACTGTACTTGGAAATGGCAACGCTGATCTCATGGCACGGAAAGGGGGAATCACTAGAACAGATAGAAAGTAATGATACGTACTATGAATGTAAGACTATGATAAAAGCAGAATATAAGGAAAAGTGGAAGCAGCTGAACCCAACTGCAGAACCAAATGACACATACCTTCAAATGTCACGCAAGGAACAAACCATTGTCTTTAGACTACGACTGACCAGAACAGACTGAGAAGTCACATGTTCTGAAAGATGAAAATTGGCGAGACATTTGCAACTGTGAATAAGCCCAGAGACCACATAACACATTTTTCATGCACGTCAAATCTACCAAGAAGAGAGGGAGAAAATATGTCATACTGAGACGGCAAACCTTCCAGGCCTGAGTGGTTCCATGGATGACCTGAAGCAAAATACACAATTCTTTGAAGCTGTAACCTGATATCTGACTGAAGAACGATAGGTACGCCGAACCATGAAGAAGAAACTCTGATACTCTCTTGTTGCACGACAGCGGTTCTAATAGATTTCCAGCAGGATGTAGTTCAGAGAATGGAAATGAGTTATGTAGTCGTTTTATTTGCGAAAATGGCTCGACACATCCGTATTCGGCAGCTTTAGTTACACTGCACTGCAGCTATTCCTTCTTCTTCAGCGTTCATTCTCAAGCTCCTGCTGGATCTCCCTTGTAGCAGGACCATGGTCCTATTCGATTTCAAGCAGGATGTAGTCCAGAAAATGGAAATGCGTTGTGTCACCGTTTAATTTGCTCCATTAGCCCGACACATCCGTCTTCGGCAGGTAGCTATTCCAATTGTAATCTTATTGATTGTGAACAACTGATATTACTAGATCTTGTGACACGGAACATCAAGACCGGCTCATTGTTTAGGTAACCCCTCTAAGCTGTGAAATGTTCCTTTTTAATCTAGGAATATGTCAACTCCTTGATATAGAAAAAGGGTAAATTAGTAGTTGCAAATTAGTAGTAGCGTATTAACAAAGGTCATGTATTCGATAGCACGTTACATAGCGTACTTTTAACTTGCGCTCGCTGCAAAGCAAATGGGAAATGATACAATTACACCAGGCCTCGGTAGCGCAGTAGGTAGCGCGTCAGTCTCATAATCAATCCTTAGGAACGAGCAATCTGAAGGTCGTGAGTTCGATCCTCACCCGGGGCATATTTTTTTTGGGCTGTTCCGGTATTGTCTATATACCCAAGTGGAAGCCGGTTGATAGCATCCGAGCTATAACCTTTGTGTTTGTTGTTTTTATGTAATTTTAAAATATAAATTGTCTTCACCTCTTGCGCAAACCTCAGGTAGGATACATAAAAAAAACCCAATTACACACCCATTTGCAGTATTCAATTCTGCATTTACATCTGTTGAAATTATTTTAAAAGCTCTAGTAATAAAAATGGTTCTGAGTTTTCCAAACACCCATGTCTTTTTTGCATGTTTTCTGTTTTTTTCGAGAAAATGTCTTCACCTCTTGCGCAAACCTCGGGTAGGATATATAAAAAAAAACCAATTACACACCCATTTACAGTATTCAATTCTGCATTTAAATCTGTTGAAATTATTTAAAAAGCTCTAATAACAAAAATGGTATTCAGTTTTCCGAAACCCATGTCTTGTTGTTTTTGTTGGTTTTTTGCGAAAAAAAGGTCTTCACCTCTTGCGCAAAACCCGGGTAGGTTACGTAAAAAAAAAAAAAATACACATACATTTGCGGTATTCAATTCTGCATCTACATGCCCTAAAAAAAATTTTTTATCTCGAATAACAAAAAAGTTATTGCGTTTCCGTAACACCAACCAGAAATGATGAAAATTCTCAAAAAAGAATCCGGTGGCAGAAGATGTTTTGTATTTTTTAATCCGGCTTGCTAAAGGTTAAGCGCTGGGGTGGGAACTGTAATTTTCTGTTCAAGGCCAGATGCGATACCTGAGTCGTCATGTGGTTGTGGAGGGTGCTCGTGATGTTGATCCATCTCTTTCTCGGTCTTCCCTTTGCTCTGTATCCAGCTAATCGTTTATTATAAGTTCCGGTAATGTAGCGAACATATCTTACGGAATAACAACGCAGACACTGTATCGGGGGGGGGGGGGGGGGGGGCTATTCGTAAATTATGTCAACACTTTTTTGTCAGTTTTTGACCGTCCCCACCCCTGCGAACAATCTAGGGACCTCTCCTTAATTATGTCAAAATCCCCCTATTACAATAAAAACATTTTTAGCAGAAAAAGTGCGGGAACGACATAATATTTAAAGATTTTTCAGAAAAATTTTCAAATTCACACAATTTTATAATTGGTGTATAAAAACCGTTTTGCTGGCATCAATTTGTCCCCTCTCCCCTTTTCCTGTCAACAACTGTGCTATTTTTTAACCTCACCTCCTCTATTTGTTTACGTAATTTATACACCCCCCCCTTTCCAAGTTCAGTTGGTATTTGCAAAAGAAAAGAGCCATAATTTATTTAGCCACCATTTATGATGTCACAATTTGAATATTTTCATTAGATCTAGCCTAATTTCGGGTTTTTGTGGGAACAAATATTTAAAAAAAAAAATATAAAAATTTAACAAGTACAGCATGTGTACACCTACATTGGAAAAGATAAATGAAAGCATAGTTATGAATCAGCGTCCTAGCACAGAGTTCCCATAGACCGACGGTAACGGCACTTTTTCAGCAGCGATGATCAGATGTTATTCCTCGACTTTCCCAGAGCATGACCTCTGGTACACTAATTCCTGGTGGCTGGGTGAAAAACTTCTTATTTTAAACAATGGACAACACTAGACTCAAATCAAGAATCTGGTCGGCGGAGGAATAACTTATCACTAGATTATCTTTACAACGCTTTCATATTTTACTCAACATTATAATTAAATGCAAAATCATATAAATTTCATGTTTTATTCGGTTTAAATTTAATTATTAGTTTATCCATATCATTGACGCTTTTATGAATCGAATATGTCAACTATTTCCAGCATTTAGAGAATTTTATATAGTAACATTCAGTGTATTATAAAAATAATTGGTACATTATACATTTTAAACGAAACAAACCATACATTATTTAACGAAGGGAACTTTTGCTAAAGGATCACACAATGCAACATCCATTGATATCCAGCGCAACGCACTGAATTCCTTACCCTCTCCTGGAAGACCCTATTGGAGGGGGGAGACTCAGTGTGTTGTGCGCAAATAGAATGATCGGTAGCAGACGTTGCGTGTTTTTTTTAAATTTATGTGTCACGGAAGCTGTATGAAAGCAAGCCTAATATTAAAAAGCTGGAATGTGTGAACACATTTCCCCGTAATGAATCAAAGGTACATGTTACGGGAATGTAGCTTCATCACGTAATTGATAACAGTCCATGTTTTTCAATAGTAGGTCTGATTTCATTGAGCTTCTGTGATTTAAAAAAAAACATGCTTCGTCCCCCCCTCCCAAAGGGTGTTCCAGGGGAGAGGGAAAGGGGTATCTCAGTTCGTTACGCGAAGTTTGATGGATGCTACATTGTATGCGCGTTAGTGAAAGTTCATTTCGTTAAACAATGTATGA
Source organism: Meghimatium bilineatum (assembly GCA_034231615.1). Taxonomy (NCBI): domain Eukaryota; kingdom Metazoa; phylum Mollusca; class Gastropoda; order Stylommatophora; family Philomycidae; genus Meghimatium; species Meghimatium bilineatum. The sequence goes on along the minus strand of CM067299.1, from coordinate 66,260,109 downwards.
GACTAGTTCCGTAAAAATAGGTTACATCTGCTTAAAATGAACTGAATCAAATAATCAATAATATAAATGTAAATTTAACTTGTCAGTTGTAGCACAATGGCTAGAGACATAAAAAGTAAAGTTATAGTATATGAACAATCATATCCCTTGGTAATCCTGGCCTTTAGCTGAACGTAGATTTGATAAGATACAAAATGAAGGTATGCCTATCATTCTTGAAGGACCAGAGATGCAGAAATTTAAATATTGCTAGATTTTCCTATTATGAAGCAAAGAGGGGAGATTTGACGTATCCATGCATACCTGCTCATCAGCGCAGACAAGAACCATCCACTACATGAAAATATTAAAGGAAACCGATTAAAAAAAGAAAAGGGAGTAGTCATTCCTTTGTAGAGCAGATGGGGTTATTAAACGGGTATACACATTAGGGGACAAAAACACGGAGAAGAGTGGAAAAGTAAGCCTATCAAGTTCAAATTTACAAATTTCATTGAAGTGGTCATCACACTTTCGAGGAAACGTGGCACTGACATTCTAGTGTAGGCATATATAGATTCAAGAGTTCGGGCTCTGATAAGTGATAATTTCTCAGACGGAGATATTATTGTCTACACTGATGGATCCGCAGTTCGGCACATGCGCAGTGCTTGTACATTCACGGCTCAATTCAGAGGGAAGTGTATTAAAGAAAACTGTGGTGCTTTCTGAACAGCTACTAGTAATATGACGATGGAGGTGACCAGGGAAATGTATGGCTGGAGTTTTCCTACCGACTCTATAGGTATGCTTCGAAATATTCAGCATTCAGCTGGACCATTTATATGTCATTTGGAGTCGTGGATGAAGTCTGTGTTATCCAAAAGAGGACATTTGTCTGATTCTGGTCATCCGCCGGCTAATCAGCAGAAGACTCATGGGGAAAAGTGTGTTCTTTAAAAGAGAAATACGAAGTCTGTATGATGGAAAATGATTTTTGAAGACAACAGTGAAGGATTGGGCAAGAATATTTCAGGAAGGGTGACAGATAACAAATGGTCTTTCGCTGCTGGGTCAGGCACATGTTCTGACAGAAGCCATCACCAAGATGGATGCATATACGTGCTAGATCATGTTAGCTGTTGCTCTTCCTAAAATATTATTTCTCAATCCTTCACTGTTGTCTTAGAAAAACATTTTCCACCATACACCGATTGCATTCTTTGATGAATGCTGGTTGGTCGACATCCTTGGGAAACTGAATCACTGCTTCTTGTTCAAATTTGGACGGATTCTTTGTCACACCGACCATGTTGGTGACTGAATGTACAAGATACTAAGATTACGAAGAGAATGACCATGTGACCATTTATTCATTGATGTGTACTTATTATATCATTGATGACATCTTCACGCTCCTGGCATATAAGGGTTTAATGTGAACACACATCATAAGTATGGCTCTTGCTTATTTAAACAGTTAGTAGCAAAAATGACAGCAAAACTGATGTAAATGGTTACAGCCAAATTCTGCTATAGCGCATACATTTTTAACAAATGTCTGTATTGAACAATTTTCAAAATCCCCAATTATTTTTATTCTTTATACTGTATATGTTAGAGACGCATTCTATGAATCTCCTATGGAAAGTGTAAGACAAATGTGTATGTAAGAAATAAAATAGAGATGTATGCAGGTCAGCAAAAACCATTACTTTCAATAGTGAAACGACAAAAACTTGCACAGTTTTAAAATATATGCAGACATGATTCCTTGTCAAAAACAATACTGCAGGAACTGTCGAAGGTGGAAGAAGCAGATGACACATAAAAACATGGATAGACATAATTAAGTACTGAACAAGACATTTCCTCACTTGTCCCTAATGATAAAGATAACATCGCTTGAATAGTCTGTGTGTTGATGCATCCAATGTGGTACCAATACGACCATGACGGGTTATGGGTTCATAGATAAAGTAGATACTGATTAACAAATTTCTGTTGTTACATAATTATTTTGCTAGTCACAACCAAGTTGTAAGTTGGATTTGACTGTATTATAATAACAAAAAAGGATGTTGGCTTCAGTCACTGGTAGGTTAGTCGGATACTCTCAAAGTCTCACCTAGTGTAAACTTGACCAAGCATGAAAACAGAGAACAAATTATGCTTACCATCAACATTTATTGACATTACAGAATTATATAAGTGGTGCTTAAAAATTCAGTAATAGTTGACAAGTAATGAGGATATACTTCAGTTATTATTCATGCAAAGGCAGCACAGTACTGTGTGCTTTGGCTTCCTAACCAGGTGATTCAAGGCTCAATTTCCAGTTAAACTAGAAATATTTTTAATATCTACAAACCAGAGAATAATCATTTCACTATTGAAAGCAATGGGTTTTTGTGGACCTGTATACACATTTGTCATACGATCTCTATAGGATATTCATAGAATTCGTCTGTAACACATACCGGTACAATATAAACATTAAAGAATACAAATAATTGGGCATTTTGAAAATTGTTCAATACCGACATCTGTTAAAAATGTATATGCTATAGCAGAATTCCACATGGTTATAAATGTAACCATTTATAATATCTGTTTTTCTGTCATTTGTGCTACTAACTGTTTAAATAAACAAGAGTCATACTTACAATGTATGTTCAAATGAAACCCTTTTATACCAGCAAGCCAGGAGCGTGAAGGTGTCATCTTGGAATATATCAAGACACAACAGATCAAATGGTTTGCACACATCAGCAGACTACTATCAGACAGTACACCACAGCAAGCTATGTTACACAGATATATCAAAGGCATACCTGGAGACAGACCGCAAAAACGATGGACCACTGAAATAAAAGAGGAGACAAAAGTTCACAATATACTCAACACACAAGATGGGTCGTCTCCAGAAAACACTTCTACCCCTGACGTTGAAAGGCAACAATGGGTTTTAGCGAGTAGATAGATAGAGAATAAAATGGATTATAAGATCTTTGTCATCTGAACTATATCTGCTCTTTGTATGTTGGCCAGTCCTGAATTATGTATTCCGGATCCACATGGACATCATCCGTGTATGACATCCTCAGTTGGTAAAGGTGACCCAACAGCCTTTAGCGGCCTGTTCTAAGATGAAATAGTGTGGTCTGTTGATATCATGGATTAAATAGAGTTTGTCTTCCATTTATTTCTTCCACTTTGATGTAAATGTGTTATGACTTTTGCTTCTCTGTGGACCAGTGGGTGTCTGTGTTGTTTCATTTCACTACCTGTTCTGGACAGAGTATCAGCTTTCTCATTTGCGGTGATTCCATAAGTATTCTATTTCAGTTCAAACATTACTGCATGATGAAACAAGCACTAAATTTAGTAAAAACTTGGCACTTTATATTCTCCTCCTGTTTATCCCTCCAAGAAAAGATAATCGGAACAACATAACAGCTCACACGCACAGACATATACCACATAATTGCATTGGGCCAAAAAACATCATCACATTAGCCACATCAGCAAACCAATTAATATTCTCAAACAAGACTTATTTTGTTTGAAAGCATGTTTATTAATAATAAACAATTTTGTAGGATACTACTTGGCCTGTGACAGAATATGATTAGTTTCTGGAGTGCCATTTTTAACAAGAGATTTGATACAATTCAGATACATAATGCATTCCTATTTGGGAGAATACAGTAAATGTGTAAATATATTGTGGAGAAAGGATTGATAGAGTATGTGCTAAAGGAAATATCTATTCAATGTCAACAGGTCTTTAGCGTTAAGTTCTTGCTAAAATAAACATAATGTCTCCACCAACAGATGGTCATCCTCCAACAAGAACATGTCCAGCAATCTTATCTTGGTAAAACTAAAGAAAATATTGCTCTTACCAACAGATGGTTATGTTCCATATTCCCACCACATTATGTGTGTTATTAATTACTGGTTGTCCAGTATTCTGTCTCATGTACTGCCCATCATTTCAGATACTGATGTTTCCCCATGCCACAATGTTCAGTATTATATCTCTCTGTGTTCCATGATCCATATTGCTCTTTGACTTTTCTGGTGTCCAGATGTGCCCCACTTCTACTTTTCTCATAATGTGATTAGAGAATATGAACTGTTTTCTGGTGTGAGGCAAGTTCTCCTTGTGAGTTTAAAAAAAAAGAAGAAAAATTCATTACGTTTGTTATCTCTCCATGACTTTCTCATCATTCTTCTATAAAACCACATCTCTACATGATTCACTTCTATACACCCGAATTGGTTCAATGACTTCTAAGAAACCCTTCACCTGAAACGACAAATATTTGTCAGAAAACCTACCCTGGTGATAGTTAAGCCACAGAGTAACCATTGCTTAAATTAAGGATTTAAAACAAAGTGCTTCACACAAACCAAATGAATTATGATTGATGATGATAGATCCCAGAGGGATTATAATTTCTCATTCTCTATGTCAAGCAGTGGACAGGATATTTCAGCTCCAGATTGATGTTTCTTTTATATTCCTTTTGATGGGAAGGTTTTTCTACAGCTTTTACAAGTCCCAGATGACTGTTTTGAGTTATTATGACTGTCTTGCAACCTTGAGGCATGTTGCAGATAATATAGTTGATTCCCTTCTAGCAGTTCAGGCATGGGGCTTTAGCAGATTTTTAGCAGACGGGTAGTTAACCAAACAACCAATCTTCTTAGTTGCCTCTTATGATATGCATGGAAGGTTGCAGTGTTACTATTCTTTGCTCCTCTTTCTGGCCCTGGCAACAGATAGGTGGGAATGATTATTTAGCCCAGAAAGAACTTACATAGAAGTCTTAACTGATGACTAACAACTTCTGCCTTGTGTAACAGTTGAGGAACACAATCAAATTCATGCTGGATAACAACGAGCTATACAAAAAATAAATAATGAAAAAGATAATGAAAATAGCCGGGAAGAAGGAGAGACGATTCACAATTTATGCAAAGATAATAATATATAGATTATATTTACATTAAAATAGTGGAATCCCATTATAACAACTTGGTCCAGACACACAAAATATGTATGTAATAACAGAAATTCGTTATATACAGTACAAACAATATAGAAAAAATATAATTGGGAATTTTTAAAAGTGTTGTTATATATGGAAATTTGTTATAAAAGAATGTGCTATAGAGGGATTCCGCTGTATACAATTAACTGAGACAACATCATACAGAACCAATAATTACACTAGAACAACAAGATGATCTGATGGACAATTGGATTTGCTAGATGAATAATATAGCACAGATGAATTATCTGGATAAAAATCACATAAAAAATTTATGATTTAGTGAAAACAGTACAAGTTTCTAACTAAGAGTAAAACAACACACCAGACTCAACAAGACTCACATAAACAGAAAAAAACTCCTCACACAGATCATCAAATTGTAGTAATTGTATCTATCCATATTATACAACCAATATATATATATATATTGCACACCTGCATTGTAGTCACATCAGAAATAAACACTTGTGGAACTCCCCAAAAACAATTACTGTTACTAACAATCTACCCAATAACTTCTAACATGCTATGCAACACCAGAAATTATAAGTCACTTCATGAACCTGGCTATAAAAAAGTGACTAGCTCAGCAGATTTTGTCCTTAATAGCAAAAAAATAGTTTACTAAAAAAAGTTTGCATGCGGCAAGTTTGATCAGTGACCCTCCAGATCCATCTCCATGAAAAGAGTAAACCTCCAGTATATTATATGCATGTATAGTCAGGCTTTTCTCTTGTGGAAGTCCCACAGAACTTCATCTATGCAATGTTTTTATCCCCTCTAAGTAGGAGATCTTCTCAAAGTATTCTGGCCACTGAGAGTTGGTGTCTTCTGGGTATGTACAAAGCTCTGAAAGAACATGCTTCTTGCACAAAAGGATAAAAGAGTTCTATTACTCATAAAATAGGGGATCCAAATAAACTAGCAATACAATACAAGAAAGTCTTAAAAAGAAACAAAAATTGACAAAAACCTGGTCGGAAATTTGAGCTTATAAAATGAAATGTGAGCTTACACATTCAAAATGACATTCTATATGTGTTCAGATCAATTATTCTTCTTCTCCTCTTGTTCTTCTGATTTCATCTGTTTTTTTAGTCTCTTGCTCTTCTTCTTCTCCTCTTATTTCATCTGTTTATTCTCCTCATCCTCTTCATCTTCTACTCTTGCTCTTCTTATTTCATCTGTTTATTCTTGTCTTCTCTTGCTTTTCTTCTCATCCTTGCTTTTTTTCTCCTCCTCTTGCTCTTCTTCTTATCCTCTTGTTCTTATTCTTCTCCTTTTGTTCTTATTCTTTTTGCTGCTCATATTTTATCTGCTTCTACTTTTATACTTTCCTTATTCTGCCTTTCAGTGTCTAGTTGTTGAAGAATTTCCTGGATAAGGCTCTGCTATTTGGATGAGCACACAACTCAATAAATAAATAACAGAAGCATATGCTGAACAGGACAATGCTTTTCAGTTTTTGTTGAATGATTAGGCCCTTGATTATACCTTCAAAATGGTACGTGCAACATAACTTCTCATGAGATGGAGCTTCAAATTAGTTTGTATGAGTTGGAATTGTGAGAGCTTGTGCCTTTTGTACATACATAAATGTGTCTCCAACATTTTTTAAATTTCTTTATTAGATTAAATCTTGTGCCAACTGTACATCAAAAGTTTCATTGTAATACAACTCACACTATTTTATATTTCTTGATTTGATCAGATTTTAACACTGGAATCAAAACTTTATGGGCCACTGTTATGGACTACACAAAAAATAGTGAGTTTTATCCAGGAGACAGAATTACAGATATAGATAGACATGTTTCAAGTGAACAAAAGAAGAAGAAAATGAGATCTTGTTGAAACTGTACACAGAAGTTTTTGTTGTAACATGCCTCCAGCATTTTATATTTCTTGATTTGATTAGATTTTGCGCCAACTGTACATCAAAAGTTAAATACAACTCCCATTTTTTATTTCTTGATTTTATCAGATCTTGTGCCAACTATACACAGAAGTTTTGGTTGCAACATGTCTCCAACATTTTATATTTTTTGATTTTATCAGATCTTATGCCAGCTGTACATCAAAAGTTTGGCTGCAACATGTCTCCAACATTTTATATTTCTTGATGTGAGTAAATCTTGTGCCAACTGTACATCAAAAGTTTCATTGTAATACAACTCCACAATTGTCTATTTCTTGATTTCATCAGATCTTGTGCAGTTGTACATCAAAAATTTCGCTGTAACATGTCTCAAGCATTTCCTATCTGTTGTTGCTAAACAATTAGAGTCATTGTACAGCCATTGAGCTCAACTGGGATTTAAATTATGAATGCAGTGTGTCTGATTGTGTTTGTAATTTCTTTCCACACTCTGAATGCACGTGGAAGAAGTCATTGAGACATTGACTTTCTTGTGGATAGGTATCATTATGGCTGTTTTCCACACCTGTGACACCAGTCCTCTATCCCAACAGTTGTTGAAATATTGTATGTATTAGTTTCTTTTTTGTTGATGGTATCAGCAGCTCTTGCCCAGCTTCTGACACATTTTTGTAAAACCACAGCTTGTCTGAAATTTTCTACAGAAGCTGTACCAGAAGTATGAATCATGGGTTGCTTAAAGATTGAAATGGTCTGGAAAGAGAAACATATTAGATATGTGGATACCGAACTAAAACTATGAGCTACTGCACTCTGATGAATTTATTGGGATGGGGGGATAGGAGCACCTAAGAACTTATCCGGTATAAACTGATGATTATTACAAAACTCAGTTGCATCTGCCTTGAGTCTGTGATGACAATCAGAACTGTTTTGTGCTAGACTCTCCCATAATTTTATTTCTATCTACTGCATTATTGAAGTATTTTGCCAAACATAGTTGTAAACATCTTGAATGTACAAATGTGCATAACGTCCCCCTTTTGATTGCAAACATTTTCTGAATAAAAAAAACAACTGCCATTTATATTTAGGAACTGGATAGATTGATGACTGCACTAAGGGTGCAACCAAGTTACTCAGTCCTTTTTAGAACATTAAAACTGACAATAAATCAAATATAGAGCGTTAATAAAAATGGTCTACATTATGTTAAATTGCTTTATTTTTGTCCTGCTCATGTGGGTGTGGAGAGAAATGAATGAGCCAAGAGGTTGGCTAGGTATGCCACCATAACTTATGGTCAACTTATGAAATGAGCAGAAACACTGAATGCTCTATGTGAGTTTGCACGATTGGAGGATTTTAAGGTTAATGAGCATGAGAGCATCAAGAACATGCAAATTTTAAGTGAAAATCAGAATGCCCCAGAGAAAATATCTACAATTTTTCCAAACACATCAAACAATCAGCAGAGAACCAGAAAAATAAAACTTTATAGCCTGAAAAAATTGACTAAGTTGTGATCTGAGCACACATGGACATGCCTGGTGCTAAAAGATGATAGTCAAATACTAAACATACCTAAATCTAAGAAAGTCTACATACTTAATTTTCCCACAACCATAAGGATATAACTAATTTTCCATCAAATCAAAAGTTTTACATGCTCAACTTCCACCTCCAAAAAAAAGTTGAAGTACTCAATTGTTCTTCAACTAAGAAAATCCACATGCAGAAAGTCTAAGCACTCAATTTTCCTTCAACTAATAAAACTGTAAAAAGCTAGGTTTCTAGTTTTTCTTCAAATAAAAAGTTTCAATATTCAATTTTTCCCCAAATAAAAATGTTTGAGTATTCAATTTTCCCCATAAATAAAAAAATCTTAAGTAGGACTTCCGCATGTTCCCTCAAATAAAAAAGGTGTAAGAAGACCCTTCCCAATTTTCTCCAGAATCTAAAAGTTCAAACGCTTAATTTTATCATCAAATTAAAAAAAGTTCAGTAGTCAATTTTCTCTAAAATAAAAAAGTTTAACAAATTTTCCAAGCTCAAAATTTCACTTAATAAATTTCTCCCAAATCAGAAAATATAATTACGTAATTATCAGAGATCGCAAATCTTTATATGGTTTAAAATCGCTATGTGAAAATCTTACAAAATATTTTTTGGCTTCTTGAAATTAAATTCAGTCAACAATTTAAAATGGACAGCAAGTATTCCACCAACATCTAATATGGACAAGAAGGTACTTCATCAAATTTTAATATGAACATTAAAGGATACTGCCATTTATGGCTACTCCGGGTCTCCCTTATTCTAAATATAGAATGAATGTGAGTGTGCACACTCTAAATATAGTATAATTTCACTGTGAACAATGTGATGTCATTTTTGTGAGTTATAAATAAAAAGGCTTTAAATTTCAAAGAGTGTCAATATTATTACTAAAATGTTTATGTATACATGGATCAGATGGCAGTTTGGGCAAATGCAAGGCTGTAATGTGTAAACCACTCTAGAGTTGGTGTATGAACTTCATTTATTTTTAATATCTCGAGTCTAGATTTGATCAGCAAGTGTGCAAGTTTCGTGACCTGCATCTTCTAATAAGATGTGTGGCCACTTTGCTTAGAGGTTGATGTACATTCCTCTGAGATTCTATGGTATTTATGTTGTAGTGTTCAAGAAGGACTTCTAAAAGCAAAAAAAACAGTAACATCTTAAGGTTGATCTGAAGGTGAATTAGAACACATTTATAAAATAGAGTATGTACATTCCATTACCCCCCTCTCTCTCAACACACAGACACAAAATATGAGATATTTTGTCATCCAGATCTTGTAATGCTATACCACATTGTAACCCTGTGAGTTAAGAGACATATCTGCAATGTATTTTTTACTGGTTTGATTTTTTCTTGAAGGCTGCAATTGTTGCTCCTATTATCCCTCCTACAGCTAGTGCAGCGCCCCCTACAATGGCTATGCCAATCAAGCCATCTTGTGTGAGAAAGAAGAAATTAGAAGTTAGTAAATTAGAAACAAAATATTAGATCTCAGTATCCAACTTGTAACAAGTGGGAATGTGTGTTGCTTGTAATGAGTGGGACTGTGTAACTTGTAATGAGTGGGATTGTGTGTAGGTGTAATGAGTGGAGCTGTGTAGCATGTAATGAGTGGACCTGCATATAACTTGTAATGAGTGGGACTGTATGAGTAGAAAAGAAGAGTAACAGAGGTGATTTTTATGAGAATCGCTGAAGACTATTTTCAGAATTGGCTAATCATATCATTATCAGTATTTTGGATGGAAGACACTGTATTTGTGCACCATCTTTTTATCCTGTTTTCTGCTGAAACAGTATTCTGTCAGATCTAATTAACTAACTCTTAGTTTAGAGTTTCATGCTTACTATATGAATGATTGGTGATTTAGACTTAACCTTTAGCACGCTGTGTTTACAAATGTTGGAAATGTTACGCAATCGTTGGTGGCTGTTTTGAAATCGCGATAACTTTTTTGTTGTTAGATATTTAAATAATATTTGCACAAATAAATAAAGAATTAAATTCTGCATATATTGATGTAAGTTTTGTTTGTGTGTGTGTGTGATACGAGAATTGTGAGAAAGTGATAAAGACAGATTTAGACTTATTTAGATCTAGGCCTATTGTATTTTTGATCTATTGAAAGCTGTGAAATCTGTTGAATATTCTATATTTTACATAATGGAAACCTTGTGGTATATTTTAAATAATGTATTTGAAGAACTTACCTCTCAAGTTGTTCACTTTCCAATCAGAATAAATAATGATTTCACTAAATATACGATGAACGAAAAGTATATAAAACTCGAATCACTGTCATGTTGCTTCACCGCAATGCAGATGCCTACAGATTGCTCTGATTTAAATTTCATAATCACACAACATCGTCTATCACCATTTTAACAATAGAAACAGGAAGTTAGATGAAATGTCTACTTTATATTGCCAAAACATCCTGCCAAAAAATTACCGATCTGGCGTATTTCATTTGGATTCGGGTTTAACGCACTGGGCGACGGATTTCGCCTTCTGCAATCAAGACATATACAATTTGGGCGAAATGTATCGCCCGAATTGTAAACACAGCGTGCTAACATTTAAACACTAGATGAAATGGGGGTTCAGAGATGATTGAACTCAAATAATAGACACACATTTACACAGATGGATTGGCAGAGGAAGCTCTGAAAAAAGGGAGGAAGCATCTTCATAAGATACAACAATGAAAAGAGTCTCAGTGAGGCATTTCCTACAGGAAAAACAAGCTCAAACTTGAGTAGAATCTGAGGCACTTCTGACATTGAGTACTCTCAATGGCATAAAGCAGTCAACAACTACCAATATAGTAATTATTCACAGACTGCAGATCTCAACTAGAAGCATTACACGACAAACAAAATGAAAGAATAATAAACAAAATTAGATGAACTGAAAAAAATAATTGGAAGCTCAAACATTCTTCTTCTATGACTACCTGGACACTGTGAAATCACAAGAAATGATAGAGCTGATACCCTGGCAATAGTGGGAGAAACAATGAAACAATTTAGCTACCCTCTACTTAATAGTGAAGGCAAAAAATCTAAACAACAACCCTTTTATATATTCCAGGGAATGAAAGATATGGATATAGATCAGAAACTATACCCTATTCACTCACTGCATGGGCAAAAGACTATATCATTCAGCTTAGAACCGGACAATGCAGACTACTGAGGGTGACCCACACACATTAGTGTCAATGTTAAGCAGAAATAGACTCCTTAACACATATTTCAAGATTTACAAGACTTCTCCACCGAAGACGGATGTGTCGGGCCATTGGCGCAAATAAAACGGCAACACAATGCATTTCCATTCTCTGGACTACATCCTGCTGGAAATCTAGTTGGACAATGGTCCTGCTACAAGAGAATTCAGCAGGAGTTTGAGAATGAACGCTGAAGAAGAACAACAACAAGACTTCTATGAACAGCAAGACAAGACATAGCCACACTGGGCTGAAGAAAAATGTTGGGGCAGATGGTATGACCTGGAGATCTAGCAAGATCAAAAGAAACCTTAACACAGAAAAAGTGGGTTCAAAACCTTACTTTGATAATTTTTTGGTACATCCAAAATGAAAATGTGGACCCAAATTGGTTATAGAGAAAACGACTGAAATCACAATCAGGAGCTATTGTTAAAAAATTATGTCATTATTAGATAAAGTTGAGCAGACACTACTAATTTTCCATTTAAAATGTTTCCCATTTGTGCATGGCCATAGATGCAAACCACCAATGGAGTGGAAGAAGTCCTCAGCGTAATTTGATATGAACAGATGATTTATTGGTTGGTAAACCCTATTCTACAATAAACTATACTTCAAGTTTACAAAGAAATACAAATATTTGATTGTAGATTGTAATCTTGTGCAGCACATTTTGAAAGGATGCATGTGCATGTACCTTAGAAGGAGTGCAGGCCACTGGTACAAGCTAAACATAAAAAAAAAAAAGGAAAGTAACCCATAGCATTTATTAATGCCGTAGGAGTGTGAGATGTTAGCGATCTCACATTTCACAGGCTCTGCAAATGAGGGCGGTAGCCATCTCCTCTCCCTCGCAGTCTTTACTTCCAGGATTAAACCGGTACCCATTTAAGGCTGGGTCGACCTGGGAGCCGTTGCGATCTGAAAACATTTCCTCCTCAACTGGGGAATGAACCCAGGACCACTCATATGCGAAGCCAGTGCGATAACCACTGCGCTAACGCGGCTCCCGATAGCTAAACATAATTAATCCTAAATTCGTTTTTTTAAAACAACTATGTGTCCATTCGCCTACCCACCTTTCTTCATTCTAGCCTTGACATACTTTTCAAGTTGCCTGGCCTGTCTGTTGTTGTGCTCAATTTTACAGATGGCTTCGGTGTACTTTAAAGCCTTTTCATACTCCTGGAAAAAGAAAATAAATGTCTTAGAAGTATACAGGTTTTTTCCCCTCATGTGTTCACTCCTGGTTCACGCCTCTTAGAGCTCTTTATTTTCTTCAGCATAAGTTCAATGTTACCATTGTCATGGGTCTCCACAGCTCTCTATCTCGAGTATTATGTATCAGGGTCGTTGTTGTTTCCCAGCCATTTATATACATTTCAAAGAAAAGATGTGGAAGCCCACTTAAAATTTCAGGAAAAAAAAACCCAATCCAATCAGCTGTTGATTTTCCTATATTATTTGTCCTATTTATAATCACAAACACATATTGTGCATAGAGAGTAGATTTAAAATGAACAGAAATTATATCAAATACAGCTGAAATTGAATTATAAATACTGGAATTGAATATACGCTTATAACAGCATTGTAACGTAACAACCTAAATCAACAAATATATTGTTGGGATGCCATTAAGAGAAATACTCTACCAATGAATAGATTGATGTTTAGTTCACTAAGTGTTAATTATTAGCAAGAAATATTCTTAGCATTTTACAGCACAGTGGCCCAGTGACTGAAATTATAAATTTGTTTAACAAAAGTGTTTGTATAAATAATACAAATTATGGTAATCAGCAGCCACATCACGTGTTAAAATTCCAACATTTTAATATTATGCGTAATTTCATACAGCTTCCATAACTTGGAGATTAAAAATACGCAACTACTGCTGCCAATGCATTGATCTGTGACCAACGTACATTGAGAGGCCCCCCCCCCAAAGGCTCTTTTTCTAAACCATTGTGTCTCTCTATATGTCTGAAATATGTTAGCTTGTATTTTTTATTGTTTTAAGAAGTCAGTCATCTTCTATGTTCAGGTCTTTGCAGACATCTGCGTTGTTTCATCTTTCTGTCCATGATATTCTTAGGATCTTTCAATAATATTTCATTTTAAATGCCAATATTTTCTTTTCCATTGCAGATGTCATTGCCCATGTCTCACAACCATATGTTGCCACTGGAAAGGTATAGCTTCTTAATAGTTGTAACTAATGTTTTTCTGTATGCTCCTTGCCATAGATTTTTAATCTGTGAATGTTTTTTGTAGGGCCATTGCTAATCTCTTTTTGATCTCTTCAAAGCAATCTCCTGTGGTGTTGATGGTTGACCCGAGATAATCAAAGTGGCTGACATTTTCAAGTTGTTCTATGTCAATGACTATTGTAGGTGTGAGTTCATTTCTGCTGATATGCATTATCTTTGTCTTTTTTTGCACTGAGGAAAAGGTTTGTTCCTCGCTATGTTTGATGTAATCATGCGTTCTAAAACTGTGGGACTCCTTGATATATTATGGTGGTGTCATCTTCTTCTTTCTTCTTCTGCGTTTGTTCTCAAACTTCTGCAGATTAGCAGGATGTAGTCCAGAGAAGGGAATGCGTTGTGTCATGGTTTACAGCATTGCTGTGGGTGGTGTCATCTAATGATCCCTCTTCCAATAATGTTCCATGTTGCAGTTCATGTCATGACTGAGTGAAAAAGTGTTTACCACCAAATAACCTCTATTATTAGATCTTTTTAAAATATTAGTTAAAATATTTGAAACTACTATCATATTTCCAGTGGAGAAAACATATACAGTACAGAAAGATATGATAAACTTAAACTGTTTGCAGAAATAGCCTCAAACTGGGTATGTGAACAGCCTTCAATAACTTGAAGATGTAATTCTAAATATTCTCATTTTTGTATTCTTCTTCTTCAGCGTTCATTCTCAAATTCCCCCTGGATTTCTCTTGTAACAGGACAATGGTCCTACAAGATTTCCAGTTGGATGTAGTCCAGAGAATGGAAATGCGTTGTGTTGTCGTTTTATTTGCGCCAATGGCCCAACACATCCGTCTTCAGTGGGATTTTTGTATTCAAACCCTGGGGATTCATAAACAACAATATAGAACCCTTGAAATCCTTTTCATTCCATGACAAATCAAATTTTGAAGATATAAAGAAAAATATACAAGAAATGCTATACTTACATATGGTATTATCTAACAATACAATTATCTCTGCAATCCATAACACAAAAACATGCAGTAATAAAAGTTAATGCAAATGACTATTAAAGAGTATTAGCTCGAAATCTCCAACTCTTAACAGAAAAGAAGTCTACAGGCGATACTCACTTTAATGCGAACAAATCCAACTGCTATATAGTACAAGTAATCTCTCTGGCTCAAGTCATCTTTAGCATGTCTCAGTAAATCTAAAGAGAGAGTAATAAGTGGTTTTTCTTCAGGAAAAGTTCATCATCATTCCTGCAGTACTATCAGACTTCATATGAGCCTGGTATTTCATCATGCAACTGTTTTGAATAATTTCCCAAACTCGGCGAAAGAATCTACTATCTTCTTCTTTTTCTGCGTTCGTTCTTAAACTCCTGTTGGTTAGCAGGATTTATTCCACAGAATGTAATATATTGTGTTATGGTTTACAGATTTGTTGCGATATCTGTGCCTTTCTGACAGTCACATCTATTTCAGCATGGCTTTTGTTTTGGGTCACTTTGACCTATGAGATGAAAAAGTGAACTCCTTCCCAAAGCTCCTTCATTGACCTCTTATGGAATGTATTACAGGTCATAATGATGCTATTCTTTGCTCCCTACTGGTCCCAGCAACCACTGTCACATTTATGTTTATCACATAAAACGGCATGACTTAAAATCTCACTGACATGTCCTCTAATAACTTGTGAATTGTACATGATCTTAAACTTCTGGGGAATTCAATGAAAGTAGAAAGTTACTCAAATATTCTTGATTAGAAAACTGGCCTCACAGCACGTGGGGCATTCCCATAAGTGCTCCGACCTCTGTTCCAGCAGCCATTCCACTCGATGGTGTTTCGAGTCTAATGCCGCCGAAACAGACGTTGACATCAGGGTACAACTCTGGCTCGTGTGACAGGTTTTTTTGTTGTTCCGCCCACCCACACACAGTGCCCGTAACTAGTTCAAGCACAACGTCGGCCTATCGGAACAACATGGTAACTGTTATCCAAGGTTACGACTACGGGATTGTATAGATGACGTGCCATGAATCTTCTATAAGAAGATAACCTCAATATAAAGACATGTCATCTAATAAGGTTTTTTGTTGCATGGTTGGTTTGTCTAGTGAGCCATTGGTGAGACCCACAGACATAACCGCATGCGCAACACAAATATTACATCACAATACTACTGGGTATTCACAAACATATTGTTTTGTTTGTTGCTGATTAACCTTCACCGCGCCGTTGTTAAATCTGTTTGACAAAAAAAAGATGGCGGCTGTTTACCGTTGTCAAGTGCACTCACTCAATGAGACATTGTGCCAAATAGGCTTACAACAGCCAAATCACAGCATGTATGTAGTTCAGGGCATGCGCAATCGAAGCCGGTACCAGTTCACGTCCGCCCTGTCCATTTGTTATAATTTACAGTAGCGTCAAGACATTGTTCCATCGCATTTTCCGACAGCAACCTAGGCCTACAATGGATACAATTTATTTTGCGTTCGTAATGGATCCCGATTCGGATGAGGAGGTAAGTGTGCCGTTAACAGATGCAGATATCGCTCCAATAGATGATGTGTTGTTAGATAGAGATAATAGTGATACTGATTCAGTTCGCAGCATGGCCGATGACGACATATTGGAAGAAGAAATTGTTGGAAATTCTAGTGTTCCTTCGGGGTATAGCCATGATTGGCTTAGCAACTTCGATGAAGTTGTTGGACCTATAGGCTTAGCTGATGACATTAGTGCGGTAGACGTGTTTCGTCTGTTTATTACAGATGATATTGTGAACATGTTGGTAACTGAAACTAATCGTTACGCTAAGCAGGTTAGTGATTTGAAGGGACAGGCCGCCGGCAATGCATCTCGTGTGAAGATGTGGAAGGAAGTCACAGCTGATGAGATGACAGCTTTTGTTGCTTTGGTGCTCTTGATGGGACTGACCAAACGTTCCTCCTTTGAATTGTATTGGTCTAATGATGGTCTCATCAAGATGCCTGGGTTCAGGAATATCATGAGTAGGAATAGATTTTTAGCTATTCTTTCATTCCTGCACCTTGTAGACAACACAACAGCTGTTGCACGAGGGCAACCGGGTCACAGCAAGGCGTTCAAGATACAGGGGTTTGTTGACAAACTTATTCCTCTGTTCCAACAGTATTATGGCCTCTCCAAAGAAATCAGTATCGATGAAAGCATGATTGGCAATACACCATATTGCTATAAATCCTAAACGGTTGTCCAGTGGCAAGCCTGCGCTTCCTGACTGTGTAGTCTGTTCAGATCGGTCAAAGAAGCGTCACCAGACTCAGTACGTGTGCGCAGCATGTCAGGTCACTCTGTGCCCCTACCCCTGCTTCCATAGATACCACACATTGGTACATTTCAAAATTGATTGTTCCTCTGAGCTGCACAGCATGTAGGAGAGCAGCACAGCCTGTAGGTTTACTCCAGAGCTGCATGGCCAGTGGGTAAGTCATTTGTGTTGTTTGTTTTTATGTAATTTTAAAATAAAAATTGTCTTCACCTCTTGCGCAAACCTCGGGTAGGATACATAAAAAAAAAACCAATTACACATCCATTTGTAGTATTCAATTCTGCATTTACATGTGTTGATATTATTTTAAAAGCTCTAATAACAAAAATGTTATTGAGTTTTCCGAACACCCGTGTCTTTTTTGCATATATTTTGTTTTTTCAAGAAAATGTCTTCACCTCTTGCGCAAAACTCGAGTAAGATACATAAAAAAAAAACAATTACACACCCATTTGCAGTATTCAATTCTGCATTTAAATCTGTTGAAATTATTTTAAAATCTCTAATAGCAAAAATGTTATTGAGTTTTCCGAACACCCATGTCTTGTTGTTTCTGTTGGTTTTTTGCGCAAAAAAGGTGTTCACTTCCTGCGCAAACCCCGGGTATGTTACATAAAAATTTTTAAAATATACATACATTTGCGGTATTCAATTCTGCATTTGCACGGACAATTTTTTTTTTTTTATCACGAATAACAAAAAAGTTATTGCATTTCCGTAACACCAACCAGAAAAGATGAAAATTCTCAAAAAAGAATCCGGTGGCAGGAAGAGGTTTTGTATTTTTTAATCCGGCTTGCTAAAGGTTAAGATCAGACTGGGACTTATCTGTCATTCTATGAGGTAAAGTCATTGCTGTTATAATTATTTAGATATAAAAAGTACAGGTTGCCAAGTAGTCTCAACTAATGCAAACTTGTTTATGGTTTGACACGCATTGTAGATCATGCTGTTTCACATAGCTTTGATAAAATTACTGATACACATATAGGTAAGTGTTGTTTACAATATTTACAACAGTTGAAAAGTAATGTCCTATATGGGATATACCGAATATAATTACATAATAGCTGTCCATCACAGAGATAATGATAACAATTTCAATGCTATTGCATTTATCAGAAGTTTGTGGAGGTGATTGAAAGGCAAATTCTGGCAGTAGATCACCGACTACAGCAAGGACATTTATAAGAAATAAACATCAGGTGCATTTTCAGTCCTATTTGGCAGCAAGCTAGCCTGTGTACTTTGATGACCCCCAGAAATGGAAATGAACCTGCTGATATTTGATTTTACTGCACTACAGCTGGTGATTCAAACAACTAGTTTCCATGTGGCAGTTTTCAACATTGATTTTCCCCAGAGAATCTGTGAATTGTTACCTCTGTCTACCGGCCAGTCATCAACCTTCAAGGAGCTCAGTCTCATACATCAGTGTTATACAGAATGCGCTTCAATTATATTTACATAGTCCTATAGTAGTGACATACCCTCCAATAATGCTATGCCTCTATGCATATCTGATGTGTACCTGCTCCTGACAAGACACCATGCATAATCAAACTGGGTTTTCTCACTGACATGTCCTCTTATAACCTGTGCATTGTACAATGTCTCAAATTTCTGGGGAATTCAAAAAAAAGTAGAAAGTTACTCAAATATTTCATCATAATACTTCTAGATACCAAGTCCATAGATATGCATTCAGTAAAAGGGGGGGGGGGAGGTGCAATTTAGCTTTTAAAGCCATTACTTCCTAGTATTAAATGTCATGTTCAGAATTTCCAAAAAGGAGGGGGAGTGTATTGATTAGAATACTCCCCTCTACAGGCTTGCTGGGTACATACAGAGAGAGAGAGAGATTTTTGTTTGAGACTCAAGATTAACCTGTGACTTATATGTCATTCTACAAGGTAAAGTCATTGCTGATTGATGTGGAGAGTATGATATCTCCAGTAAGAGAATGGAGACTGAGGTCATTACTGTGTTGGGTTCTCAATCCATGATTCACAAGATTCAGTTGCACTGTGAGTGGATTGATTGTATTGGTGTATCACACATGCAGAGTGATTTACATGAATATTTGCCCTGCTCTTGCTGGAGGAAAATTCATTAGAAAAATGCGACTGCATAGCAGGTGAAAGTGATCCGGAAGCTATGATGAAGTCTGATATGTCAACAGGGGCATATATCGCAGCTAACTTGCATACCATGATAATGCATTCTGATCTCTTGACTACATCCTGCTAATCTACAGGAATTTTAGAATGAATACAGATTTTCACTGGTGTTAAGAGACTTTTCATAATCATTTTTAACAAGAAAATATGTGATGATGATGCCATTAATTCATTTAGCTGTGAGCAGGTAGCTCTAGATAACCCAGACACTTTCAGGAAAAAGCACAGTCCTCCTCAGTTGAGTAACTGAGGTGACACCCAGATTTATATGTTTGTTATCTCAAAAGCAAGGTTGTGTTGGGAGGTGGGGGGGTTACAAATGCATGTTTAGTCCCCGAAAGGAGACATTTCAGTGTAGCAGTATCCTAGGATCATTATGTCCTTCCAGGAGCTTAGAATACCCTTCTCAATATATATTTTATATCTTTGCTGTCAGATATGTTAACCTATCTGCAGTAATGGTATACGTAACATTCTCCATGACCTAGAAGTCTACAAAGCAGTCTCCCTTACACAGCATGACAACAATAGCCTGTAACTGTTAACTACTCCAAACATATAGGCCTAGTTCACATAAAGAAATCCCTAGATATCTGGTGAAACAGGTTTCCAAAATGGATCTCGTTTTTCTTAAAATTTTGATACTGCATACACAACATTATACAAAGAAGCACGGTAGCCTAGATGATAGTAAGCTTGCTTGCTATCACCGAGTTCAGCGTACCAGGTTCGAAACCATGCCTGAACAACAACAAATCAGCGCATATATAAGCTGAAACTCCTACATCAATAGCATAAAAAAATACAAAAATTATCGGCTTACATACGGAAATATGCGATATTTCTTTCATGATGTAATTTTTTTAATGTGCACAAAAAAGCTACGTCATTTTGTTGGAATATTGAAGATATAATTAAATCATACTATATTAAGAGTGCATTTATGTATAATCATACTATATTTAGATTAGAGGGTACATATGGTCCTCTCAGTAGGGAGTGCCAAGAACTATGCTTAGGTTAATCTCAACTTTAGAAACTCTATATCAATGAATTTCATGATTTCTTCTGAGAGATCTAAAATTTCCCCAAAGAATCTTATGTGGCTATGTTTTTCTTAGATCTTTTCTTGTTTTCTATCTCTGATTATTCAGAGGAACCACAAAGATGTGTTCGATTTATTTTAATAATAACAAAGAATCTGTGTTATTACAGTCATTATCATAACGTAGCATATCCTGGACAGGATGTAAACAGTCACCACTTTTCAAAACTCCTGCCAATATTGAACTAATCCTCCTGCTTCCATAAGCATTAATAGTGTCATATTAATTCAGGTTATCTTTGATATCTTGAGTCCATCTTCTTTCTAGTTTACCAATTTTTCATTGCCCTGACCTCATACCTCCCCTCCTCCATGGTATTTGCGAGGCTGTCGTGTCATTTGATATGGCCAAAATATTGTAATTGTCAATAGAGAACCTTGTTTGTTATTAAGCCAGTTTTCTTTTCAGTTCTTCGGCATGTTCCTACTATATATGAGGTATGCCTAAAGACTATTAATTATATGAACATATACTCTTATACTGGTCACAGTATATATAAAGTTACAGTATATAGTATACTATATATCTTATTATATGGCTATCCTATATATATTCATTTTTCAAGTTCATTTTAATTCCACACTGTGACCTTTGCTCTAGTTTTATGGTGTTTCCTAACCTTTGGGTGTGCTAAGGTTAGGATATTGTAAAACGTGAACATGTCTTGTGTTCTGGTTGCGCATGCGAATTAAGCATAAATAGCAGACGACCTGCGTAGTTGTGTAGACAAGAGACAACATGAATGGCGGACCGGCGAGATATAATCTTACTTTATTTATAAATAGAAACCGGGACTCATTGAGGGTTTATGGGGAATTGTTAAAAGAGAATTTACAAATCAGGGTAGGAGATGTTCGGGGCAGTTTGCATACTATTTGTGTGAGTTTGTATGGAGAAGAGTGCATGCAAAGTCATGAGATATATTCCTGGAGTTTGTGACTTGGATTAAAAAAGTATATCCAACAGGAAATGGTGAATAAGGTGAGTGTACATTTTTATTAACATTATTGTTAGAATATTAGGATTAGTGTTTTAGAATTAGGGTTTAGTGTTAGGGTTTAGGATTTAAGAAGTAGGGTTTAGGATTTGAGGATTAGGATTTAAGGTTTCGGATTAGGGTTTAGGATGTAAGGAGTAGGGTTTAAGGATTAGGATTTAAGGATTAGGATTATGGTTTAGTATTAGGGATTACAAGAAGCATTGGAAATTACCATAATATTAGCATGTGCAGGAATTCTTTCTATCTATATATGTACTTATCTAACTATCTCTCTATTTATCACTAAGCCAGTCAGAGTGTCATTTCAGTGGCTGCAGATGGTTGAACTGTAATAGCACACAGTTTACATTTTTAACAATTCCACCTCATGTATTTCAGAGTAAAATCCATGAAATTTATAGATACTAAAAAAACACTAAAAGACAAGAATATATGTTCATTTTCAGCAAGCAGATTGCACACCGAGTAACAAAATTGCATTTTCTTCAGTGCAATTTTGTGCAACAATAGTGATAGCGTAAACTTTTGTTGGTGTTGGGAGATGTGACATCACTGCATCCATTAATTCCATTGGTATTACATGAATCCATGACGTCCTCCAGTAAAAAATGTAAAGTGTGCTATTTATAGCACAGTGTAGAATCAAAATCAACTTTTACCTATATATATATTATATATATATATATATATATATATATATATATATATATATATATATATATATATATATATATATATATGTATATACAGTATAGGGCATATACATAGGCCCTATATTAACCTTCACCGAGCCGATATGATATCCAGCCGCCGAAAAACAAAATGGCCGCGCGCGCTGATGGCGGGCCGTCCCTCCCAGCGAGATTATCGTGAGATTTACACGTACCACAGTACGTGCACATAGCTGGGGACATGCGCAATCGAAGCCGGTACATCCCCCACTTCCGACATGATCGTTTTTGAGAATGGCTGGCTATTCGTAAAAGTTTAAGAGCAATTAATCTGACACATCTTTACACCGGTACGATGCCATGATGATGGATCGGTTTTACAGACCTTTATTTCATCGTATTTCGAATAAAATAACATTGAATCGTGGATTGAATCATGGATTATTAGGTTATTTAGTTTCACAGCAGTGAATATACAGAATGCCGTGCTGGTTTGGGGACTTGTACGTTTGATATCGAATATTTTGAAGTGGCAGAAAAAATAACTCTAGGCCTAAGCTCAAAGAACGATTTTGCTGCAAATCTACATGTTTTATACAGTTCCCCCGGCTATATTTTGATAATTTCGCAGTGAAAGAACATAAATACAACAGATTTACGTGATTTAGTTGACAGTGTTGCCAAGGAATTCGATATGTAAGGTAAGTTATTTTTTTTTCTTATTTTTTCCCTCTTTATTTGTTATAAAATATATGCTTTTTGTGAAAAACGTCTTTACCACTTTCTCATACGTCTGGTATCACACACACACGTACATAAATTACACCAATATATGCATAATTCAATTCTTTATTTATATGTGCAAATATTATTTAAATATCTCTAACAACCAAAAAATTATCACATTTTCAAAACAGTCACCATCAATAATGAAAATTTTCAAAAAAGAATCCGGTGGCAGGGAGACGTTTCGTATTTTTTAATCTGGCTTGCTAAAGGTTAACTATATACCATGTTGTGACCAATATATGTCCAAATAATAAAGTATAAAGTCTTTAGGCCTACATCATTTTGATGAAAATAAAATCATTTATTTTCGTTTTCTGTTTTGCTAGCTACTGATTATTATTTGTTTGTATTAGTATTATTATGACATTATTTATCACTAATATTTGCTAGAAAATAACAGTAAATATTATTCATAAGACCAGGTCTAAAGCGTTGTTAACATCAGTGATCATGACGGTGACTCACTCAGTGACATCAGATGAGATCAGAGATGTCAGATCTCATCGTGAATCCGAATCGAGTCACCGACATCGTAACTTAAGAATCTGCTAATCGGAATCAGGAAAGATCTTCTGGACTATGACAAATACGTCGCCAAATTATCAACAGTTTTATCTATAAAAATTATGTATTACATACAAACAATACACATGGTAATTAATACCTTCAAATCATTGGGGTCAATATTTTCCTCGACAACAGCCTCCATCTTTGTTGATCTTCTTCCTACTGTTTTTTTTTTGTTCGCACATTAAAAATATATGGTTCGTGCAAAATTTATTTTTGATATCGCATTTTCTTCATTAATTATATATAAGACATACCGTGCTAAATGACATGTTACTTCGGTCGGATCTTTTCCTTCAAAGTTGAACATGTTTAAAATATGATCTATTTTCTTTTTAAATGCGTTTAGTTTTCTTGGCAAATGGTGTTGTAAGTGAAGGTTCTCAAGGCTCACATACAGCTTTCTATGGATGTCTGACTCTGTGGGTCACTGCTCATACTTAACTGGTTAATAGTGCATGATGGCCTTTTGGGCCTTGCAGACGATAATTAAACAAAAAGAAGCAGCAATCCTTTGAACATTTTCTCAGGTATTGGGACCCTTTACGCGATCATGTCACATCAACAGAATATGTTTGTTTGCGACTTTTTTTTCTTCCATATCTTTAAACATGTTATTTCTGAACAAAGTTGCTTCCTCTCGCAGGTTATATCTCCAGACAATCAGTTTTCGGTCGTCGTCCCCCCCCCCTCCCCCAGATTTTGGGGTCAATTAAAAAGCTTTGCATTAAAGATTTACAGATGTCCTTATATCTCATCATTGGTGACAGTGGGCTTGCTGGCCTTCAGCCAGTTCTCCGAATAGTACTTGTTTTGTGATTCGGCAGTTTGACATTCTGCGGACGTGGCCCAGCCAAAGCAATCTATTTCTACTAAGTGTTTCTATGGGCAGATGGTAGCGGCGTAACACGTCCATGTTGGTGATTTTGTCGTGCCATTTTAAGTTGAAGATTTTGCGGAGACCAATTCGATGTAAGATGTTATGTCTCCTCTCATTTTTGTGTGTAGGAAGTTCATGTTTCGAATCCGTAGTATAGTCCTCTTTTTGTACCCCTGTCCGGGCGGCTTAAAAGAAAAATAGGCTTTTGTCCGGGTTTTTCTCTGGACCGCCCGTCCGTCGATCGATCGATAGTTTCTTGCTTACTTTTCTGTGCTATATACTTTAATCTATTATGTATCGTGAAATAAACACGCGCGCCACATACATATCAAAGGAAAGAAATAAGTTGCTCATTGAATCTGCCACAGGAATTTTGTTTGTGCAGCATAACTTGAAGCATAGGCCTATGTCATGCAAGGAATTTCACAATATCGCAGCAAGTTGTTGAAGACCATCAGTTCTTCGGAGAAATACGCTTGGGCTCAGCCCCAGGTGCAATCTATGATCTCAACGTCAATTTCCTCAAATGCGGACGATTTGGATGAAGATGACTCAGAATGAGATACTTTTACTACTGTTTGGTAAACTTCAGTAATTTAGTTACAAACTTAGGCCCCTACTGTTTCTTTTCAGTCAGCTAGTGTGGTGCACTGAACACTCAGTTAATACAAGTTTATAATTAAATAAGAACAATATTTTATGTAGTTAAACTTTAATTTTATTTGTACAACACTTAATATTGGCCATATTTGATGAACATTTTGCGTGTCCTCTTTTTCCCTATGACAATTATAGTAAGCATACGATAGAGCATAACCAAGACATATCTGGCTTTCGTGGATCAATATAAAGCTTTCGACAGAGCACAACTACAGACATATGGAGTTCCCCAACATCTGATAAGCCTAACATGGACAATGACAGCACAAGACAAACGTAAACTTGTGACAGCTGAAGTGGCATGCTTACACGGAATCCTAGGAATATCGCTAAGAGACAGGGTGAGGAATAAAGACATTCGACAAAAAACCGGCACCACCCTCAATCTTGGAATATATTAGAGACAACAGATCAAATGATTTGCACACATCAGCAGGCTACCATCAGACAGCACACCACATCAAGCGATGCTAAATAAATACTAATACAGTGGACGTAGACCTAGAGGCCGACCACAAAAACGATGGATCACTGAAATAAAAAAGGCGAAAAATTCCACAATATACTCAGCACACAAGAGGGTTGTTTCCAGAAAACTCTTCTACCCCTGACGCTGAAAGGAAACAAAGGATTTAGCGA
This sequence comes from Meghimatium bilineatum, assembly GCA_034231615.1. Taxonomy (NCBI): domain Eukaryota; kingdom Metazoa; phylum Mollusca; class Gastropoda; order Stylommatophora; family Philomycidae; genus Meghimatium; species Meghimatium bilineatum. Next base: position 66,234,350 of record CM067299.1, on the reverse strand, counting down.
ATAGATAGTTATTTATATTTGTTGTACCCCTTGTTTGTGTAATGTAAAATATAATTACTTTATGTAGGCCTTTGCGTAAGTAATATTATGGTGCACAGAGCTACAAAATCCTCCCCTCCCCTGCAACTCCCTAACGGGAAACATGCAGTATTTGACAGTCCCCCCCCCCCCCCCAATTATTGTGGTAGATTTACTGCAATCATTTCATTAATTATAGACACACAGTAAGATTTCATTGTCTCCCTTGTAAATTATACGGGGTCTCATGAAAACATTGTTAGTGCAATGTATAAAACGGGACAGGTTTTTTTTGTACCTCATCAAACATTTCCAACACTATCTAAGTGACATGTCCTTTACAGAACGTTGTTCTCACTGCCACGGGTAAACCTCTCAGTTCTGTGCAAGCTGCCCAGCCTCATGTTCAGAAGATCTTCAATATCATGTGTCCATCAATAGTCTTGGTCTGCTGCTTGTTCTCTTTCCTGAAATTTTCACTGCATGATTAATCTTTCTAAACTATTATGTCTTTTTATGTGTCCAAAATATGTTAACCTGCATTTATTGATAGTTTTGAGGAGTCAATCTTCTATGTTCAGGTTTTGCGGAAACGTGTTGGTTTGGCTTTCTGTCCATGATATTCTTGGGAACTTTCTATAATATTTCATTTCAAATGCTATTTTCTTTTTCATTTTGTGAATGTCCTTGCCCAAGTCTCACAACCATATGTTGCCACTGGAAAGATATAGCTTCTTAATAGTTGTAACTGTTTTTCTGTTTGCTCCTTATCATAGATTTTTCATCTGTGATGTTTTTTTTAGGGTCATTGCTAATCTCTTTCTGATCTCTGCTGAGCAATCTCCCGTGGTGTTGATGGTTGACCCGAGATATTCAAATTTGCTGACATTTTCTAGATGTTCTATGTCATGACTATTGTTGGTGTGAGTTCATTTCTGTTGATATGCATTATTTTTGTCTTTTTTGCATTAAAAAATATTCTGTGCCTTGCTATGATGTTTAACTGACATAATTATGTGTTCTAAAACTGTGAGGTTCCTTGATATTAAGCAGGTGTCATCTGCATACCAAATTTCTGAAATCTCATGTCCTTCGATATTAAGAGGTTGAAACTGTTCATAATATGGATCTTCTTGTAAATATTGCATGTTTTATGCATGTATGTTGAACAAATGTTGTGAGAGGATGCATCCATGTCTGGCTCCTTTTTGGACCTAAAAAAAGGAGTCAGATGTTTCTCCCTCGAGGCAGACAGAAGCCTATTGCTCCTAATAAAGCATTTTAATGAGTGATATGGTATGGTGTGGGAAGCCCATGCTTTCCATTATGTTCCATAATTTCTGGTGGGATACCACAGTAAAAAGCATTTGAATAGTCTATGTAAGAGGTATATGTATATATCTGCATTGAACTCTGCACTTCTTTATTATACTTCTCATGCTGAAGATGTGAACTCTAGTACCTATGTTTTGTCTAAAATCTATTGGAACTATATTGATTTCTCTGTCCATATTTATTTTTTATTCTTTCCATGATTATCTTGCTGACATGACTGATCAGTTCAATTGTTCTGTAATTTGTGTAGAGTTTAAAGTTCCCCTCTTGGAAAGTGGTATATATACTGACATTTTCCAATCTTTTGGTCATATTTCACTTCTCCTGTTCTTAATACAGATGGAATGATAGACCTGCGCACTGAGTTCTCCTTTTTCTTCTTTTCAACTTATACCCCTTTACGCCTTGCAGCATCATAGGTAGAATTATCTGGAGATGGCCTTTTTGTGTGCTTCATATGTTTGTTTTTGCTGACTCTTTTATTTTATGTAATCCATCTTTTGCATGGTTTGCCCTTGGCTTTGTATCCATCGTATTTATATAGTAATGCTTTTTCAGGGGCACTATTTGATGGTAGTCTGGAAGCATGTGAAAACCACATAATCTGTTGTCTTCTGATGTATTCCAGGATTGACATTGTGTTTGTTAATCTTCTGATATTTTAATTTCTAATTCTTTCTCTTATTGTTACTCAGAAGATTCTACATAGTCAAGTAATTTCTGTTGTAACAAGTTTTCTTGTCTTTTGTTGTTGGTGTCCACATTTGAAATTAGTAGCATAGTGATGGTATGATGATTATTTTATATGTGCAGTTTTGGTGTTCATGTTTCCATATTTTTTCTGAAAATACTCCCATGGCATAGAAATTATTTTCTCTCTATACAATGTTCACTGAGTCATTTAAGGTGTAACAAAGTTCATCACATTCATCTTTATTATTTCGGGTATCACATGGTGCGTATGCTTGTATATAGGGTGCGCTTCAACTGTTGTACAGTAATTCTTTCTGACATGTAATGTGTATCCATGAAGTATTTGGATGTAACTGGGTAAATTATAAAACCAACACCATGTTTAGCTAGTGCGTTTGGGTCAACTCCTGCATAGAGTAGTGTGTAGTCTAGATATAACATTTGGCAGCCATCACCTTTAATTCTGGTGTCTGACAGAACTAGGATTTTGATGTTTCATTTCTTCATTTCTGCTACAAAATCATGTTTAGTTTCTTAAGCAACAGATATTTATTGTGCCAAATTTGGTATTTGTTTATGTTTGATATTGATTGTCATCATCTGAGAACTCTATGTTTCCTATGAGCATTTTAGTTCTACATTGTTGGTTTGCTAGACCCATCACAATGTTGTTTCAGTTTCCAAATGGTTAAGCAGTGTTCTACCTTTTCACATTCAGAAAAGAAATCACACATTTCATTCAGAAAGAAATGAAACACTGAACTATACTTCCTTTTAGGCAAGCAGAGATAACAAACCACCATCTTGTACCATAACCGGAGGTGGGTAAAAGTACAGATTAGTTCTCCACTGTGCTATAAATAGCACACTGTTGACAATTTTAACTATCCAACGTCATGGATTCCAATCAAAATAATGGCTGCCGTGATGTCACATCCGACAATCACTTGAGTTCAAATCTATACACAGACGAACTTATGCATAATCTGTTTGTTTTACAGTTTACACATTTTTTACAATTTCCTATTATTTGTGGTGAGCTATCAGTATTTCTGCCCGCTACACACGGAGCACACACATTAGAAATATTATTTCTAATTCTAACCTTACTCTAAGTACTTACCCGTAAGCTTGCCAAATCACACAACAAAGGTCAGGTAACACCTCGAAACTAGAACAAAGGTCACAGTGGAGAACTATACTGTACTTGAGCCCCGGAGGTGTAGTCCTAGAGTTCTCCTCCTACTTGCATCAATTCAGCAACCGATCTGCCTGTCACCATAGTGACTAGCCAGTCTTTAATTGTCCATCATATCTCTTCTATAATTGGATTTGGTTCAAGTTCTGTGTGTCTAGTTGTATTTAAGTCTGTGTTTGGATGTTCATAAATTTCCCTACAGTATTCCATCCACCTGTTCTCTATTTAATATCTCTATTTTCTGTTTGTTTTTCCTAACTTGTCTTCAATTGCTCAGCTCATGGGGCTGATTGAAATTTTGCTGTCAGTGTGTCTGCTAAAATGACCATGACACATAGACATCATGGCTATAAAGTCAGAAGCAGACCATGTAAAAGATGGATCACAGAAATAAAAAAAGCCACAGGAACAAGCTTAATAACATTACACAAGAAAGCCATCTCCAGAGAACTCTTCCACCCCTGATGCTGCAAGGCAAATAAGGGCCACAGCGTATAATGTTTCTGCTTCTTGAAACATTATTCTGGTTTCTCCCTGTTTGTGCAGTTGTTCAATTTCTTTATACTTGTTGTGATGTAGTTTTTCTTGTCTTATCTAATCTTCTGATTTCTTTAGTCTGTTTCTTGTAATCTTCTCTTTGGAAAGATCAAGGGAGAAGAGACAGTGGAAGACAAAGAGAGAAATTTCAGGATGGGTTGCCACTGTGGCTCAAAAAGAAGTCACAAACTGAACTTATTAAAAACAAGCGACAGAGAGTTGTGGAGAAGCATGATTGCCTATACCACTCAGCATGGCACTTTATTGATTTAATCTTCTCTTTGTTTGTTGCCTTTTATTGAATTTAGTTTTCATTTCTGTTGCTGATCAATTTCTGTTTAGACTGTGGTGTAATCTCTTCTTGTTGTCACTCTTTGAGCAATGTGAGCTTATACAGATGATAATATTGAGTCTCTAATTGGATTTCGACACTAAGTATAAACAATAAATAAAAAGAGGGAGTATTTGTGGGTCCCCAAACTAATATAATTCTTGAAAATTTCCTTTCCTTTATCTTGGCAAGGTTACATGGATTACATTTTAGTTAGTGGTAACAGTTTTGTGTGTATGAATCAACAGAGCACATATCTATCAGAAAATTGTTTATCTACTGTTTCAAAAGGCTTGATTACAGCATCTGTGAGGATATATTTCTTACTCATATCTTGATTTACTCTACCCCATCAAACTGTGGTTCAGTGAGCGATTAGCAAGGTGAGAAAGTTCACCAATACATTGTTGCTATGGAGACAAGGTACAAGGTAGGTATCAGGATAATTACAGCCCTTTAATGATTGTAGATTATTTTTGGATAGTGACAAGAGACACCCCATTGCTTTAAGACAAGAAGTAAGTGATAAAATCTTGAACAGCTTCTTAATTATGATGGAAAAGATACAAATGTTTATTATATAAAATGTATATGAAATTTAAATCCTTCTTTGTTTCTTCCATTACTTTATTTTAGGAATTTCAATTACATGAAGTTGCTTTATAAAGTCTAAGTACAGTACTGAGACTAATTATTAAATCACAACAATTAAAGAGGCATGCTTTATTAATATTAATATGATGTAAATTCCTCAACATCTTAAAAACAAGAGAAAATTGATGATTTGTATTCTGATATTTAAAATCATTATATCAAATACGGTACATTAATGGTGAAATTCATTTCTAAAGCAAAAAACATTAAAAAATTTGTAGACTAGTACTATATGTGATTTTCAAAGCAGCATGGCCTGTTAAAGCTTTTATTACTACAAACTCCTACATGTACAAGATAACATTTCCTTATAAGTAAACATATAAGGTCTGGACATGTGGGTGGAATGTAGCGAGTTGTCTCATAATTGTGAGACAGGGACTCATACTAAGTTCACAATCAGTTGCAGAACATTCAGAAAGTAATGACATCCTTCTAAATATACACAGAAAATAGCAGTTATGAAAATGTTTGGTTGATCTCTGATGGACAGAGAGAGATTGAGACAAGAATTAAAAAAGCCAACTACCTAAACTATGAACTTACACCAGTCTTGAAATATATCTATCAGAATAGAAAAATGGCAAATCACAAATGAAATCTTCCTACCAACATTTTGTTATCAATGTCAGATGTTGACTCTAACTAAAGAACAAGAGAAAGTTTCATTCATTCATTCATTTTCCTTTTGCGCTGAAGTTAGCGCATAGGGCAGAGGTCAGATCTCTCCAATTCTGTCTGTTCAAAGCTATTCTGTGCAGTTGTTGAATTAGTATGAATATTGGTTGTTTTACTTTCTCTAAGTATTGTTCTTCTGAGTGTTTTCTTTTGGTCTACCCCTTGCTCTTTTGCCTGTAGGTATCCCTTCAAGAGATTGGTGGTGTATTCTGTTGGTGTCTGCATGTAGGACATGCCTGATGTAGGACCGACAGCGTTTTCTGATAACATCTGTGATGAAATTTTGATGTGTCTCTTCTGTGAAAGAGAAAGCTTAGTGAAATAGTATGTGAAATGAGATGTCTAAGAAAAGCAGCGAACAGAACAAGCTGAGGTCATGTGAAGAATGAAGAGATTACAAGAATTGTTAGAAAAACATCTGTATTCAAATATATTGAAAATCAGAGACTGAATTAGTTCTGTCACTTAATGAGAATGGACCCATATTGGCCAGCAGCAAGAGCATACAGCATAAGAATTGAAACACCAAGAGGCAGAGGAAGACCAAGAAGAAGGTGGATTAAAGGAGTTACCATCGCCCTGAGACATCACAATATTACTTCATATCAAGCGAACAAACATATCATAGCTTGAAACTGATCGTCGTTCAAATCTGCGCCACTTAACAGCAAAAGCAGAGAAAAGACAACAGGTATAGATATATCTCTTAAATAAATAAAAATATGAAAGGCGACAGATACATAAACATGTGTATATAACTTGGAAGCATAATGAATTTGTAATGAAAATGAGGTCAATAAGAGACTAGAAATAGCCAAGAACAATTTAAATAGCATGAAGAAAACTAATCTCCACACTGGGTACAGACATAATGAAAATTTGAGTAATCAAATGCTATATACTTGTGTATATTCAATCTTGCAATATGGCTAAAAACATGGACAATGAGCAAAAATCATGGTGCTTTTCATGAACATAAAACAGGTATTGGATACATTCGCTGGTACAGTAGCAGTCAAAGTGAGCTCGCCACGGAAACCCAACTCTCTGGATTAGGTGGTTTGAACTTCAACAATCCACATTTTACTGCAATATGACAGGATGTATTAGTGGTGCCTCAAAATTCATCAATAGCTGAATAGCAGTGTCCTGTATAGGATATGCTTCAATTATTATTGAATATATTCATCATTATTATAGCCATATTGCAGTCATGTGGTCTGTGTGATCAAAAGTAGTAAACATTGATAGCACCAAATTTTTGCAGACTTTTATCTGATTGGATGTCTGCATACAAAATAGTGACTTTCTTGCAACCTTCAGGCATACTGTAGATGCCCTCCCATATTATCCCATTACAATGCCTTTGCATTGATTCCCTCCCATAGTAGTCTCTCGTAAAACAAAACAAAATCATGGTTTTAGTGTGCTAAGAATTAATTCTGCTCTTGAAATTTATTTTGGAGCTTTTGTGCAGGTATTCATCTCAACAAGTTAACAGATATGCCAAAAAGACTACTTATATCACAAATACTGCAAATGTGGAGTTGGAACAAATAAATCCTTACTGCTGATCCATGGCTTCTGTCTCTTTTTGTGAGGGAAATATGTGTGATACCCATCTTGAAATACAGGAGTGTACACATGTGAGTAGTGATCGTATCGTAAAGGGGTATAAAGAGAATATTTATGGCCCCACATATGTTCTGTGGCATCCCCTACAGGTGAGGGGAGTCGGTTAAGTGTTCGATGCTTCTTTCTGAGCTGTTGGTGTGCTTCTAGAATTTGCTGTCTCTCTAGTGTAAGGTATCTGAAAGATGATAACATTAGAAATATGATTTAATAGTAAAGAGCCACCCGTTACACATATTGGAATTATTTTCATTTTTTAATTTGTTTTCTTAGAACAGCGAGTCTCAACCTTTTTTGGCCAGGGGCCCCCCATTTGGAACAGATTTTATTCTGTGGCTCCTCCTGATGCCTTAAAAAAGTCACTGACTTTCTTTACAAGTTACCAAACTCTTTCCTGCTTTATAACTACAATTCTTTTTTTTAAAAATTATACAAGTGCCACCCTCCCAATTTCAAAATTGTTCTTCTTGGCTCCCAGAGGACCATAAGGTACATTCAGAACATCTTCTTTAGAATATACAGCAGTGACTGTTACTCTCATTTTTTTGTTTAGTGTTATCTTTTCCAACTCTTACTCTTCCTATAAAGACCTGATTATTCTGGTATAATTTTCTATTGTTCTTTATGAGTCCAACTTGACTCTATCACTGTGTGTTAAGTCAAGAACCAACATAGTTATCTAATCATGCACCTTTCTGAAGGTACAACTTAACCATCTAATTTTCTATCTTTGATATTTTGTCTTCACATGTAAAGTCAGAGCAAATATTGATGTAAAAACACAGCACACAACAATTGAAGACGATAAAATTAATCAAATAAGAAAGATAACACTGATCTCAGGAGAGAGTCAACACCACTGTAGTGAGATAGTAAACAATGGTGTAGTGAGATATTAGACAGTGATGTAAGGAGAGAGTAAACTTTTATGTAGTGTGATAGTTGACATTGACATAAGGAGAGAGAAAACAATGATGTAGTGAGATAATGAACATTGATGTAGTGAGATAGTAAATATTGATGGTTGAAGAGAGTAAACATTGACATAAGGAGAGAGAAAACAATGATGTAGTGAGATAATGAACATTGATGTAGTGAGATAGTAAATATTGATGGTTGAAGAGAGTAAACATTGACATAAGGAGAGAGTAAATAATATTGTAAAGAGAAAGTAAACATTGATGTAAGGAAAGAGCAAACATTAATGTAAGGAAAGAGTAAACATTGACATAAGGAGAGAGTAGATAATATTGTAAAGAGAAAGTAAACATTGATGTAAGAAGAGATAAACATTAATGTAAGGAGAGAGTAAACATTGATGATAATAATCACAAATTAAATATTGATATCATAACAAAGTAAACATTGATATTATGGTAGTGTAAACATTGATATCATGACAGAGCAAACATTGATATCATAATAGTAAATATTGATATCATGAGAGTAAACTTTGATTTTACAACATAGTAAATATTGATCACAACAAAGTAATCATTGATATTGCAACAGAGTAAACATTGATATCACGACAGACTGGTTATTGGTTATGGACTGACATTACTACATTCCAGGCAAGTTCACTGGTGCTTAGTCCCCTAGCAGATGATGAAGTTATGCATACTAATGGCTCCTGTGGCCTGCTGGTTAAACATTTTTCTCGTTCCTTTCTGCAGACATCCTGTTATATTACTACCAAGCTTAATACTGAATTCTTTAAATCTCAGACTCAATGTTTCATCAATTGTGGTGTCTGCATCCAGCAGGCACTCTTGAAGGAGTTTCATTATATCCCCCTTATCCATTTTTAACATCCCGTCTATTGATGTTTGGGATGCCAGTCTGTCTGCTATCTCATTATTGCGGCATATCCTGGGTGGTATGTCCAGGTGATGCTCCAGAGGTTGCATGTAGCTTTAGATGCCATCCACTTATATCAATATCAGCTATTTTGGATTTTTCACAGAATGGACTAGGAGTCTGACACAATAACTGCTTTGGTGATTGAGGTCCCAGAGATACATTTGAGGGCAGCCTCAACTTTCTTCCTCATACTGGATTATAGTTGTTCCGTATGCTCCGCTGTTCTTGGCAACAACTCTACAATGATAGCTGGCTGTGACGCCCAAGTCAAACCTCTTACCACAACGCACAGATCCATCGATGAACACAACTATATCATCATCTCCAGAGTTATCAGCAATCAGCTGAATGATTTCCAGGTTTCTTTTTTCATTTTTCCACTCTCTACATTTCTTTCCAAGAGAGATAATTACTTTCTGAAAGCCTGTCATGGTCTAATCAATTGGACACCATTTTTCTGTTGGTATGGTTGAAACTGTGGTTACCTCTTCTATAGTCCTTTCAGTTTGTGCCGTCCATGACATGCTGCACTTAATTTTTACTCCCTTTATGTCTTTGATATTCTTGTGGAGTGGGTGTCTTTGGTATGCAGTGATATAAAAAATAAGGATATAAAAAATTCAAATACAGCACACAGATCTAAATGAAATTTGACAACTTTAGTCAAATATTTCACAGGGAACACACAGATCAAAGTAGAACAAATCAATACTAACCTAATTTTTGCTGCCCTCTCCACTTGTGATCGTTGGAATTCCCTGGTTCTTTTTGCAATTATTTCTTCCACTATGCTATTGCGTATTTTATCATTTTCTGGAAGAATAGTACAATTAAACTAACTATTTCAACATAAAATTATTAATGATTTTATTATTATTACATCTGTGGTACATTCTTTTTAGAATGTAGTCTTCTTTATGAATGCTATGAAGTCATAATTGTTTCAAGCACTTCTTGATTATCTTTCTCATTGTTCTTTGTCATCTCAATATCCTTTTGTTGTGGCATATCATTTTAAAGAAGCAATTATTTGTGCCACTGTTCTTAAGCCGTTTACATTTTTCGTGTGTTGCTTGTTCAAACCTGGGTCTTATACACAAGTGCATTTTTCTGAGATAATTGGAGATAATCATTTTAATCTATGAAGTTTTGTGTTATGAGTGGTACTCTAGACAGATTTTGTATTGCTTTATTGTAAGAGACAGTACATATGTGGGATTACCATTTTTTTAGACACGAGAGTAGGACCATCGGGACAAAGTAGTATTGCTACTTTGGATAGTTTACATCTATATCTAGATGTTTTTGCTATGTCTGAAATTGTTTACTATGATGTTAGACCTAATCTACAAATTGGCAAAAACAGTTGGCAACCTCCCTCAGACCGATGTAACGCATAGCTTCGCAGAAGAAACGTCTCTGAAAAACAATCTATGCTACTTTAGTGGAGAGAACTAAATGGAAACTACAGCCATGAGCAAGATACCATTAACAGATTGAACAGAAATAAACAGATCACAATTTTTCAATGGAGAACAGGACACTGCTGTATGTATATCCATCTATGTGAGCGCTACGCACTGAGAGCCCCCCACCCCCTTTTATGACCCTGGGGATGGGGAGTCATCACAGAACATTTATTTGTACATAGAAACTTGTGAAACTTTCTAAATGGTTGCAAAAATTGATATACTTTACAAAACAGCCTACTTTAGATGATAATCACATATTCCTGAGTCTTGTAAAAGTACAAAACAGCCTACTTTAGATGATAATCACATATTCCTGAGTCTTGTAAAAATACAAAACAGCCTACTTTAGATGATAATCACATATTCCTGAGTCTTGTAAAAAAAAAAAACCAACCGTAATTACTGCATGTTTTCCTGTGAAGGAGTGCAGGGAGGCTTTTTATGCTGTGGAAATAAAGGCTATTTTGCCATATCTGTCATTGGAAATAATTTCTTATTTCTTTTTGTCAAAAGACAAAAGTCCTTGTCCCAACTGTGGATTGAACCCAAGACTTCAGGGTTCTGAGGCATAGAAACATTTGAAACTTTCCAAATGGTTACACAAATGGATACACTATATGAAACAGCCAACTTTAGATGCCTTATAAAGTCATGTTTGACATATATACTGTTCAAAAAAAGAAACACAACTTTTTTTGGAGTTAATTTTATTAAAGATATTAGCTGATTGGACATCATTCAACCAATCGACTGTGTCAACCTGGTCATGAACTTCTTGTGGTTACCTGAATTGTACTCACCTCATGATTTATGAGGTCATGAAAGAGGTCAAGGTCAAAACAACGTTTTTGGAAATAAATTGACAGGTTAATGAGAATCCTGTGAAACTTACTGAACACAAAACTCTCTGACCATATTATTGAATGTCTATAAAAGATTGATGGTCCTCGAATAAATTCATTTGAAAATTCAATGCGAAGAATGGGTCATCTCACTACAGAACAATGATACATCATCATTGGACACTTACAGACTGGATAATCATGAGTGTAATGGCCAGACAATTTCTGGCTAAGACTGCTTCATACTACTGCATCACCTCAGGAATGGATTTGCATGTGCATCCTCCACAGTCCACTCAATGCCAGCAGCTAGTCGTTTCAGATGAATATCTTTGGGCTAGAATATCCTACTGAGGTCCTGTTCTTACGGACTGGCATAGCCAGAACTGACTGCAGTGGGCAAACCAGTATTGTCAATGGACCATTGAGAATACCTGGAAACGGGTTTGATATAGTGATGAATCATTTTTTGTGCTCCTGTGACATGATAGACAGGGAAGAGTTTACCGCAGGTTCTGTGAACTCAAAGCCTAGAACAGTGTTGATGAGGCTCCTCCACATGGTGGTGAAGGTGTACTGATGCGGGGGGTGATCGCCTTCATGGGAAGAAGTGAACTGGTGCAAACCGAATGCTAAACGATATGTTGCAGAAATTGTTCATCCTCGTGTCCTTCCTATTTTGGTTGCACGAGGGTCGATTTTTCAGCAGGATAACGCTTGACCTCATGTGGCACAACTCACCACCCAGTTCCTCACTGACAACAAAGTCCAGACCATTTCATGGCCAGCCATGTCATCTGACATAAACCCCATATAATACTTATGAGATGAGCTCAACAGACACTCCACCAGTAAGACGTGGCTCCAGCCAATCTCCGACAGTCGTCGTGCACTGCAGGAAGAGTGGGTAGCCATCCCACAACAACAAATCCAATGGCTAATTGGATCCATGAAATAGTCACGAAGATGTCGCTCTCTGACAGAGGCCAGAGGAGGCCATACACCTTACTGAAATAGAGGCTTCAGTCACAAAGAATAAAAGTCCAAACCAAATTTAATGAACACCATTTCATTGTTAAAGTCTGAAATGTTCTTCATGCCAAGGTTGAAACATTAATTCAGTAAAATAACATTTTGGTACACGTTTGAAATTTGGTGTCCATTAGCCCTGCAGTAAAGTTAAATTTCTTTTTTTGAATAGTATAAAAATATTTTTGTTGCTATTGTTATGTTTTATCAGAAACTTTCATCTAATATACTATGTCTTTCTACTCTTCAACCAAGACAATAGACACATATTCTAAAAATATCATTCAATTCTGCACATTTTAATGTATTGTACATCACTGTAGGTTTACAAATAAATAAAAATTGCACACAGACTAAATGTAACCATATTTTAATTTTGTTGTTTAGAAAGAGTGCCTAAAAATGTGAATGTAGTTCATGTATACAAAGAGTTAAAGAAAATGCAAATCGAATTAAATATTTTTGAAAATATATAAAGAACATACGGATGAAGAACTCGAGGGTAAAAAAAGAAAACAAGCAAGATGTAGGCAGACACAAGTAGGAAGGAAATATCATAGACAAACTACAGCATGTAAGAGTGCACTACCAAAGCAAGAGAAAGTGTGTATCGGAAATCCATTGCAGTTAACCTATGGTCAGGGAACATTTTTCAATATATCAAGTAAAATATGCTTGATAATAATACATGATTTGGGATTAAAAATATAGAGTTTAGGGATTATTTGGGCTGAAATATAGAAAGCTAATGATCTTGTGAAAGTTGATGGCTATGAAATATAGAACTTACTGTTTTTATTGGGTCCATATATGTTAGTATTTTTCTCTTTTGTTACGAAGTAACGACTGTTTACTTTGTCCTGTATGAATGAGAAGAAGAGAATGTATGTAATGATGATACCAGTTTGTCCCTCTTGCTTCTTATGCCAAGCTGTAGAGTTTTACTTTCAGCTCCTATGGTGTTTTTGGACACCATTTTTAATGAGGAAGTTCTCTAAAGCTTTTGCAAGCCCTAGATGACTGCTTTACTCAATGTGGCTGTATGTTTCATACCATGATATAAGTAGTCTTTAATTCAGTAGGGAACAGGCACTTTGTTGTTTTTTTTAATCTGAAAAAAAGGCTGATTATCTCCTAGAGGTCCAGGCATGGGTCTTTTGTAGACTATAACAGTGGAGATCATGGAGTATGGTAGTCAACAAGAAGAGGCTGATGCATTAACACTGGGTGCATTAACATCACCAGTGTGGTGGAGTTGTAAGAAAGTGGAGGAAAGAACAGTGACACCGTACCCTGCCATGCATGTGTAAATAACCAAATGGTTGGAGGGTGTCCGACAAAGTGGAGGGTGCCGCAGTTTCATGTATATTTATTTGTATATGAATTTTGTTTTACATGGTTCTATGTATCCACAAAATTACTTTGGGCCACACATTTGTATGTATACATATGCACTTGTTATAGCATTATCTTTATGTGAACAAACATTTATATTTATATTAATATATGTATATGTTTCTATGTGTGCGAATGTTCATGTTATTATTTATGTGAGAAAGTGTTTATGTGGATGCATGTTAATATTTATGTATATATATATATTTATGTGAGCGCTTGTTTATGTTAATGCACATATCTCCATTCTGTGTCAATATGTATGCTTATTCTGGTGTGAGCCCTTTCCTATGTGTGGATACATTTACATGCCTGTGCATTTTGTGTGGGTATCCTTCACACATCTGTGTCCATTTTGTTATATATTTATTTCTTAACTCTTGGTGTGTGTATTCATTTCTACGTATGTTTAGGTGTAGTTATATATATATATGTTTATGTCTATATTTGGTTTCACATTCGTTCCATGCGTTTTCAAATGATGATTCTTCTTGTATCCTTCCTTCCCCAAACCCACTCACCCCACAACCTCATCATTACTCATCAATCATTATCATATGCCATTCTGGTTGGCGTAGGTGACCATGGCTCTCTGTCCACAGTATTGTTATCAGGATCGTTGTTGTTTCCATGCCTTGCTAGGTTGTCAAACTAATATTTTCTCACGTTGTCCCCATCTGTCTCTGTTCCCTTCATTCTTGCCTGTTGTGACTATGTTCTTAAAACCTGCCTGTCTGATAAAGTGACAAAAAAGGTCTTTTTCTTATATTATTCTTGCATTCATTATAAACACCCCAGCCACATCTATATTGCCTCTAATTTCCCACTTTCCAGTTTGTTTATAATGAATGCACGTATTTTCTCTTTTACTGGATGCGTTTCCATTCCTGCGTCATGGAGACATGGCTTGATGAAAGTAATCTATTTTGTTTATTATTGTGGTGTTTATTGTTATTTGTCTCTTGAAAATGGTTCCATTTGAGCCGATACCTGGAGAATTGTCCTGTGTAGTTTTATTGTATGTTTTTTTATATATCCTTTTTTATATATTTTTATTCATAGGCAAGGTAAGTGTTTTTAGTAACCTGTTTAATTCATTTTGCTTTACTATTCATGCATGTGTATGAGGCTACTAAGGAGAACTAGTAAGATGGTTGCCTACCCTATACTATAGAAAATTAAAGTTACTAGAAAGTGATATGCTAAATCGGATGTGCAGAGCATGCAGATATCACAACTTGGTTGTAAACCATGGCACAACACATTCTGTTTATGAATACATCCTGCTTAACTGACATCAGTTTGAGAATACCAGATGTAGTCTGGAAAAGAGAATGTGTTGTCATGGATTTCAACTTGCCAGTGATGGTAATATTTTCATCTTTCGGTCCAACAGGTCCACTACAGTGTGACAATTTTGGATCACATTTGTCATTTTTGGGATGGGCAACCCACCACATACACAACCCTACTTAGCTGCCTCTTACAACATGCAGTCCTGTATGAGAAAATTGTTTTTCGTCAGTAAAAAAAGAGCAAAGAGAGGAATCAGTGCTATCCAGGTCATAGCGGCTGCAGACATGCATCAACGATCACTCTTTCTGCTACAGTAACCTAACTCCTTAGTTTTTAAAAAATTGGTACATATCCTATTGAGGATGTAGCTATGAGGAATCAGTGCTATCCAGGTCATAGCGGCTGCAGACATGCATCAACGATCACTCTTTCTGCTACAGCAACCTAACTCCTTAGTTTTTAAAAAATTGGTACATATCCTATTCAGGATGTAGCCATGAACCCGGCATTTTTTGGCTGTAGTGATTTTCTAGGCAATATAAATACATCCAGTAGTTTGCCATTGCTTTCTGAGCCAGGATCGAACTTGGTACCTTTGACAGTCACACGCTCTGTACCACTTCGCAACAGAGCCGGAGCTATCTCCTTAGTTAGCTCGTACAATGCAGATGGCAATGTTTATATTCTTTGCTTTCTTTAGGGCCCCAGGAACACACAGGTGAAAGTACAAGTACCCATTCCATTTTGAGATTTATATGCAAAACATATACCGGGGTATGTTCCAATTAGGTTTCCATAAATGACATATTAAGGAATTTTCTTTGTGTAAATGATGCCACTGATGTCACATTATTAATAAATGTAATCAAGCGGTAGATGGGGGGATTTGGGGTGTCAAACCACCCTTAAGAAATATCAGAACATGATTTTTAGCACTATAAATTGAACCAAAATGTGGGTATACAAATCCCATCTAAAAAACTTTTGCAAAAAGGTCATCAGCTTTTTTATGAAAAAGAGGGCATTACATACGGAACTGGGGTAGTGACCCTTTATTTAATTATAGGTAAACCCCTTCCTCCTATCAAAGACGTATCTACGGCCTGTGTACTCTGTCTGTTCCTTAATATATAAATAATTCAATGAATATTGAACATTTCAGAAACTACAGTATAGTAATTCAAGGTTAAGGTTATCATGTCAGAAACTAGAATATAGTAATCCAAGGTTACAGTTAGCATATCAGAAACTAGACATGCACCATCAAAAGCCTCTTTTCAATTCTAATTAATTATGTTAGTTTGTCATCGGATCATCATCACTGCACTTTGAACATGTCCATAAGGATTCCGTACTCCACTTGATTGCATCCACCTATACATGATGACTGACAGTTCGTTTTTTAGTTGACAAACATTCTCCTAAGACCACAGTAGAACTCATTTATGGCAATGCTGCATTTCAAGCCCAGTTCCTTTATTCTGGACAGGAAAAAGGGATCATCACCTACATTTAATTTGCCCATGTTGGTCTCATAAATAATTCAAAATGTCAGCACAGTCCATTGCTCTACTGCTGGACACAGCAGCAGTGCAAGCCTGCCTATTTTCTCTCTCGTTATCATGAAAACCCACATGGCCAGTTATGAAGATGAATGTGACACATTCCAACTTTGATGACTTAACTGCCTCAAACCACTGTTCTCGATCGCAACCCATCTGCATTTATCTAATCAAGCTTATCAAGTCACTAATGATGCAGACATTAGTTGCCCTCTGTGTACTCATCCAGTTCAAAGACTTGGTCACTGCCATTATCTCCATAGTCATGCAGTTTGTAGTCACAGCAAATGCACCACTCTCCTCTTTGATGGGCTTTCTAACAGACTGAGCTGAGAAGGTCCAAGCACTATGCACACGCTTAACAACCGAACCCTATGTGTATATAATCATTTCCCCTTCCCTTGAATTCTCGCTGATCAATGCATACACCTCAGACTCCACTACAATAGGGCACAGCTCTATGCATTGTCTATTTAGAGTTATTATCACTTGAAAGGAGGTCTAGCAATCCACATGCACACTTATTAATCATTCCGCACTAGGTGCCACTTCTGCAACATACACAAACTTTCTATGACATCTTTTCCATGCTCCATTCAGTACTTTTCTCTATTTAGTCTACTACATTTCCTTTTTGAATTTAAGAATGCATTGGGGGTTTTTTGTCAACTGTGATTTGGAGGTAGGCTTGTGCTCTGCATAACTGTGTTCTGTAGGCTATAATTGAACAGTCAAGTAAGAACCACATGGCTCATATTGATGTATCTTGAATACACCCAAGTACAATACATATAGTCTCATTCTAGATCTCATCCAATCTTTCCTTCTGTGATTGGCTGAAAATAAGAATTGCCAATGCATATTCTATCACAGAAACAACCAGGTTCTGATATAGACAAAAAAGTAACCTCAGTTGACACTGATTAGTAGCCATAACTTTCATTACTGCAAGACCTCTGCCTGCCTTTAAAATGATGTGGTCAACATGCTCCCTAAAGCTCAAGACTTCTGTAAAAAAGCACTTCCAAATATTCCACTGTGTTTGTTCATTCAAGGGTGTCCTCGCACAAAATAACACAAAGCATAGGCATTTTTACCATGTGGTTATTGAGGGAAAACCATATTATAGATGGATTTACTATTGAACCTGCATTTAACCTGGACATATCTGTCTTGAGTACACCAATGCTTTCTTGTACTAGAATAACTTGCCTGAGGTATCACTTATTGTTAAATCAGTGAAAGTCTGTGACCCTGTTAACACAACTAGCATCTAATTATATCTCTTGAAATGCTATGATATCTCTGCTGTAGATGAGTTTTTCGAGCTCTGGTCATCGTTTAGTTACATGGCTCACATTCCAGAAAAGAATACACAAATTTGTAAAGGTTAGACATGTTGCCATTAATCTTCCTTTCGCTAGCACGTTTTCCCTTTCGTTTCTTGTCTCCTCTCATTTATAATTTCATTTTGATCATCATTTCTATCATGTATCAACCAACATATAAACAGCAGATATACTCAAGTGGATTTCAAGCCAGATGTACATGCTCCATAAGCAGTGGTGAAGATAATTATTATGATTCACTGTCAAGCACAAATGCATACATCAAAATATAGTCATAAAACACCTTTTGTAATGATCACATGACCTACATTTCATTCAGAAAAGCAGTTGGAACATTGTCTATATTTTGACATGAATCTTTTTAAGAACTCAAGTACTGTATATAAATATATAATGTTTACTTTAGGATAATTTCACCCTGATAACCGTTTGAGCAGGATCAGATGGATGTGACTAGGATGCTATTAGCATATAGTTAATCTTTTAGTGCATCAGGGCACACATCAGTTTACCTCTCATGAGTCTTTCAATTGATGATATCACCAGCCTGTCTAGCCAACAAAAAGAAGGATCAATATGATCATGGCTGTGATGAAGACTCATGCCTGGTATGCTGATAGACATAAATCCTTCTATCTGCAGATTGCCTTGAGGTTGTAGGAAAATCATGCCTCTGGAAAAGAAGACTACCCAGTTCATGACATTGCAACATACAACTACATTAAGTCAGTAATCTGGATTTCAAAGACAAGCCCTGAAAACTTTTCCATCAAGAAGATATATACCTGGAGATACACCAATCTGGAAATGAAAGTTACCCCCCCCCCTTTCCAAAAAGAAAAGTGAGAACTCTCACCCCTCTGAATTAATAAATAGCAATAAGCAAAAATAAAATAAAATAGCAAATAAAGATGGTCAAAGGGCAATTGCATATATTATGTTGGTATTGCCAATGCAAGTTAAATTATAATGGATGTTGAATTAGGATGCATTTTTGGCACAAATAAAATTTAGACACAATGCATTTCTGTTCTCTGGACTACACTTTGCTGGAAATCAAGTAGATTTAGTGTCCTGAAAGAAAAGAGATCCAGCGAGAGTTTGTGAATGAACGTTTTAATAACATTACAATGTATATATAATCTTTAGGAATCACTTACAAATCTGTTTTCTGTCCCAGCCATCCTGGAGTTGACAAGATCTTCTAATTTCTGCTGCAGCAAAGCTTGATCAGCAATCTGTTTTTCTATCTGTAGTCTCAGTCTTTTTAGCTTCTGATCTTGAATCATCTTGCGATCAATTGGCTTTAAAAATGCCATTGTGGGTAGCAGTTTGTCTCTAGATCAACCTGCAAGTAAGTCCCATGTTACATCATTGAGACATTTGGTGAATTGTTTTAGGCTCTGGATTTTTTATGTTAGTCCACTTTAATACTTTTCAAGATTTGAAATAGTGCCCATTTCCTAAAGCTGAATTAATCTATAATTTAATTTACAGTTAAATTACTATGTTCGCATGGAATGTGCTTATATCTGAAGCAGTGAAAATCTGAAATTGATCAGGATTTTTATGCCATAGTAGTAAAACTATTTGTCATGTGTTCATGAGGTGACCGATGTATAAGTTAATTTTTTCAGAGGTCCATGGGAATTATCGCTATGGAATTAGTGTACTCAGTGATACTCTCACTGCTGTGTTGAGAGTGATGGAATTGGGAGGGGGGGGGGAATATTTAGAAATTAATGTCCAATGAAATAAATCCTCTATACCTTTTTAGATTTTTTTGGGGATATTTGCACCTGTCAGCACAGCATTTCTATTTTCGGCACATATCATGGTGGAGTTCGGTTCCCTATCCTGTAACAGTTCATAAAATATATCTATAGCTCACTACATTTTACATACTTTTGAAACTTTGCTTTTATTTCAATACCTTTTAAATTCCATTTCAATTAAATGTTTTAATTATTTAAGCATGGCAAAAATCAAAATGAAGGTTGGTTTTGATTCTGCATGTTGGTCTTCTATTGTCAAGGGTCACTCTTTAAATATTCACCGTTGTCCCCTGTGTTCTTTCCTATGCAAATATATATATATATATATATATATATATATAGTTAGTTATATAGTTAGTCGTCGGATCATCATCACTGCAAACTGGACACATCCATAGTTGCTCCAATCTCTCCTTGAGTGTATCCGCCATCACACATCTGCTGACCGTACCGGTCTTATGCTGGTTGACCATCATTCTTCTGCGCCATCCAAAATGTTAACCTCTAGCAACACCGCATTTCAATCCCTGATATTTAATCCTAGCCATTGAAAAGGAATCATCATCCACATTAGTCTCACTTTCACGTGTTATATCTCTTAAGGAATTCAAAACGTCCGCGCGATCCATTGCTTCATCGCCCTGTGCCATAATCGCGCACGATGCCAGTTGATCCGCTCTTTTATTGCCTCGAACGCCCACATGTCCTGGCACGAAAATAAATGTAACCACTTTCAAGCTCGCCTTTCTCAAGGCCTCAATCCACTGTTCGCGAACGAGACCAGCTTGTACCTTCTTAATCATACTCATAGAGTCACTCAAGATGCAGACCTGCGCTACCTTCTGTGTGCGTAGCCACTCAAATGCCTTGGTCACCACCATAGTCTCCATGGTCATACTACTCGTAGTGACAGCAAAGGCACCATTTTCCTCCTTGATTGTTTTACCTGCGCACTGAGCTGTAAAGGCCCAAGCACTGCGAACATGCCTAATTACAGATCCATCAGTGTATATAATCACATATATATATATATTTATATATATATATATATATACCCTATGAAGGTAATGGGTGACAAGCAATAGCTGATTGGAAATAATAGAACCCTCTCAAATGCAGATGACAATCTGGTCTTGAATAAGGGTTTATAAAGAAGATACATTTTGTAGAATCTACAAAGTGAAATGGATTGCATTGGCCAATGGTCTAATGCATCTAGAGCTCTGGTGAACCTAAGGAAAGTAGCTATGACATGAGTCTCTTTGAATAACCACATCGTCCATGTACTAATGCTTCCTACCAATCTATGTGTAGAGATAGTACATAGATCATCAACTTTAATAAAATACTTGAGAGTGCTGTTTGCCAAATGTTTGTGTTTCAATGAGCATCTTCATAGCTCAAACGGAGTTGACAGCAATGAGGGTGCTGTTTTTTTGTGAACAACGACCTCTTGCACTGCTATATCAAGGACTAGTCCTGTCTGATAGAGAATGTCTTGGCTATCCTGATCCTTAACCATACGCAGATTGATAGACATGATAGGCAGATGATGCAATGTGTATCATTCTTAGATGCCCCAGAGATAAAAAAAATAGTGGCAATGCTTGTGCTCAGGAGGTTACAGGTCTGTATCCCACTCTGGACATCTTGTTTATAAAGTGGATTTTTTCAGAGATCCCTGGTGATTAGTACTGGAAGCTACTGGTTATGTGCTATGAGCTGACCTCTTGGCATGGGGCATACTTCTCCACTGAGAGAGACAGAGTACATATGGAGTAACCTGAGTCCAATGATGTTAATTCTCTACACCTACTTAATCATTTTAAAAAAATCATTTGCTTGCAATATGTTTTCACTGTAGATAGAGAACAATTTTTGTGAAAGTACACTTCCCTATTTCTGACACCTTAACTAATTTGTAACTGTAGACTATAATATAGTCAGGCATTATAACCGATGATCCCAAACTGAGAGGAGATGGGGGGGGGGGGTGCTTGATACTTTTTTGGTTACAAATATAATAATGTTTAAAACAATATATTTAAGAAAAAATAAATAATGAATATTGTTCTAAGTACAAATTATTTTACTAACCACAATTAATGTTACTATGTTCTTATGATTTGCATTTAGATAATTAGTCTACCTTGTATTGTAATGAAAGTAATATTTATGCAAAAATATAAATTGTATAAACATATCAAGACACCAATATTCACCCCAACATTGTGTTTTCAATGTCAGACATGGACACTAACTAGACAAGAGAGAAAGCTGGGACTTACTATGTGTGAAATAAGATGTCTAAGAAAAGCAGCAAACAGAACAAGAAGAGATCATGTGAGAAATAAGATTACAAGAACTATTGGAACAATATCTGTGGGAAAATATATAGAAAAACTGAGACTGAAATGGTTTGGCCACCTAATGAGAATGAATCCTTATTGGCTAGTGGCAAGAGCATACATGAGAATGGAAAGAGCAAGATACAGAGGAAGACTAAGAAGGTGGGTTGAAGGAGTTACCGACATTCTGACACAGTACAGTATTACTAATTTTAGTGTATATCAAGCGACCAACCATGCAATAGCCAGAAAACCTATCATCATTCAATTCTGTGACACCTCACAACATAAGCAGAAAAAAGACTATAGACCGATAGATAGATTATACAAAGGCTGTCAATTGTTTACTAACAGTTTGTGATCAAATTTGTTTGTTTGTCCAATATGTTGTGGTTGAAAATGTGGGTGCGGTGTGAAACAGAGATCTGATGATGATGTTTCTCCTTTGCAAGCAAAGATGAGCATGGCATGAAAAAAAAATGTGGTGAACAAGTAGAATTATTGAAACATTTATGAATATCTAATTTGGTTAGGGTTTGTGAGTTTGATGCCTGATGAGTCAGATTCGTGCCAGGAAAGTTCTATTGCAGTGAATGCAGGAGTGCAGAGTGTCCCAAGTAGGAAAGTTTTTGGATTTGTCCTTCCGCCATTTGTAAATTGCCTGCAGGAAAGTTCTATTGCAGTGAATTCAGCAGTGCAGAAGGTCCCAAATAGTAAAGTTTTTAGATTTGTCCTTCCGCCATTTGTAAATTGCCTGCAGTGTTCTCTCTTTTTTCAAATTTAGTGATGCCAGCAGTGATCTGGGTGTGCCAAGCTGAGTGATCAAGGGCTGTAGTCTCCTAGGAGTTAGGATCGATATTACAGTGCTTGATCAAACTGAAATCATACCATTTCAGACGTTGGCACGAAGGTTCCCGAATGTCGTACTGGCGCGAGCAATATGCATGGAAACATCATCGTCAATTGTCGCAGTTTGTGATAGGATGCTGCAACTAATATACAAATGGTACAATACAAGAATCAGTAAGACAAATCACGTGACAACATACCAACTTTTTAATTTCATATGCTATTGCACTATCTCAGAAACTTAAAAAGTTGTAACTTAAAATACTGATCTAGCTATTTGCGCAAAGAGGAACTGGGCATTCACCACCCACTCAGTGTGCAGCGCGCATGTGGAGTGGTCAGGGGCTCTCATCGTACAATGTGATGAATATTTGAAGCGTTGTTATATGCGTTATTATATGAATTTTGTTCCGTTTAATTATTTTAGCTATTTGGTCCGTAAAAACCTGTCCACTGATTCTTGTATTGTACCATACAAACTTATTGGCAGTATTGAGTTTTTGTCCCTTTACTGTGATTACTGGTTCTGTGTAAGGGACACCTGGCGCTGGTTTATACATTACTAAAGTCTTTGTGGTGCTGATGGTGAGACCGAACGCGTCACAGGTCAAAGAGAAGAGGCTCATACTGTCCTGCATGTCTGTCAGCGTTAAATTAGGATCTAAAATAGGCAGAGCATATGGTCTTTGGAAATTGTCCAAGAGAGGGATCAGCAAGAAAAGTGTGGGAATAAAGCCTAGTAGTACAGTTTAAGTTTACTCAATATTTTCTAACAAGGTAGGTACTTGAACAAAATTTTCAAAATAGTGCTACATAATTACAAATAATATAGTTAGATAGCCCTTAAAAATTGCAATTCAATGATACCTCAACCAAGTCTGGACATCAACCCTGACTTCAAAATAATTTACATGACACATATAGGAAAAATATAAATAAAGCTTGTGACCGAAAATGTAGCGGAGCTGATAATTTCTGAATTACCTTAGTTATTTTCAAAAATACAATACACAAACTATACATTTTTGTGTTTGAGAGACAAGACGCTTATGTTGATCACATTTCTGGAATTTGTTTTAGGAATAAGGGTTAGGATCAATTATAAATTAAAAAATTAGTTATAAAAGTTATAATTATAAATGTGGTTGATGTCTTTTGCGTCGGGGGATGTGACGTCACGGCGTCCATTAGTTTCATTAGTGTTACACGGAAATCCATGATGTCCGCTAGTTAAAAATGTAAACATTGTAGGCCTATGCTATTTTAATTTAAAGCACAGTGAAGAGTTAATTCGTAGTTTTACTGTTGATCACAATGCTGTGATTCTCAGATGCACGTACAACTAATTAATATTCAAATTGTTGGCTACTTCACATAATTTAAACAAATGATGTTTTAAAAAATTAGTTATTGTTTTGGTCAATGTACACTGACACTAAAAAGTGACACTCTTACAAGTTACATATATAAAAAGAAAATGGTTAAAGAACTTAATACATCTTGTTTCAAACATGACAAACAACGGCATCACTTAATCATTTAGTAAATGCCACACGAAGTTTATAAGTTTATAGCCTAAGCAAAATTTTCCAAAAAAGATAATCCGATCAAGTACCTAAACGAAGTAAAAATAACAATTCGAGTGCATCTGGAAAGTATAAAAATGTACACAAACTACTGAGATACAACAACATAAACATCATCGTGCACTCACATAGTTGGTAGAATTTCTTGAGGTTCATATATGTTTTATTGTTTACTGTTTACAAAAAGTGGCTTCACATAATTACATTTCCTTTACTGTGGCATCAACGGAGCAACCAATGTGTATCCGCCATTTGTAAACAAGTCGCGGCAACTGCTGGTTGAGTGAGAAGTTACGTGACACACATTTATAGTACATTACATACTTTGGTCATAATTCGGATATGTGTAGGCCTACGTATGCCACGCACCGTGCTGCAGCTGATATTAAAGTGAACCATTGCGCTTTAGAAGTGAACAACACTTAGCTGATATGACAGAGTTACCAACTTGTATCGTGATCGCAAAAAAAAAAAAAAAAAAAAAAAAAAAAACCAGTTCCTTGTCTAAAAAGCACTTAAAAAATGGCACTCGAAAATTTTTAGAATAGGACCAAACTAGTGCGCCCGCACAATTTTCACACATTTTGGCACCAGTTGACTTGTTAGCATATAGTCTGGTGCGAAAACACCAAATTGCAACGCTTTAAGTTGATTATTCTTCTTTCGTTCCTAAAACATGTCTATATCTGTAATTCTGTCTCCTGAATAAAACTCACTGTCTTTTGTAGTTCATATAGTGGCCCATATAACTTTGATTCCAGTGTTGTTTCCTCTGGCCAACATGTCTGCTCAGCGTTTCATACTCAGAACACTCTTGAAGTATATGTTTGGCATGATGTACTGTCTGTCCACATGTACACATGGCTGTGTTGCCAATCTTGAACTTCGTGTACATGTGACTGCGGAGTCGGTTGTGTCCCTTTCTGTGGCGTATAATTACAACTTGTTCTGATATATTCATAATGTGATAGTCATCTTGTGTTGATGTTTGTGGCTTTCTTATTGACTTGATCATCTGTGTTTTCTAATGGTAGGTGATTCATGCATCTGGTTGGTCTTTCTGCAGCATCTTCCTTAGCCAGTTGGTCTGGTTTTTAATTTTCTGGTATTTCACAGTGAGAGGTTATCCACTGCATGGTTACCGTATGCTGGTAAGACAGTTCATTAAGCAGTTTGTTTAAGTCTGAGTTTTCAAAATGTCAAATAACTTAAGTAAGATAAGCGAAAAGCCTAGATAAATTTTCCTAGACCACATAACCCTTTCTAGCCAGGACTAATTATGACCTAGTTTCAATCATTCTTGCATTCTTACTAATCTACAAAAGTAAAACATCGGCCCTCCGCAATCGAAGGCAATAACAATTACGTGAACAAAGCATTTCATTTCTCACATCAAAACTATCATTCGTACACAGCTACCAAAACAAGCCCCTAATTATATTGGGTCTGTACATCGTAGTTAACACCTCATAACGCGCATGTCACAACCCCTTGTTTGTTTACATCGCGCGTGTCTTACTGTCAGCAACCATTTGACCCGTGATTTCATAATATTTACATTGTGTGTGTGCTCGTTATATACAACTTGTTCTGATCTGTACATACGCTGCTGAGTTCAACCATGTCGTGAGTGAGGTCACATTTATGTTTTACACAGGACGTAATAATCTGTTTCCCCAGACTCTTTTCTGCAAGAATTTTCTGGTTGGTGCTACTGCTCTATCTAACGCCTGCCTCATTTACTAGACGGGTGCATCTCTGCATCGACTACTTCGTCGCTCGTTAGCACAAGTAGGACTTGGACGAGCACTTTTCTATCCTGCTCTGATATCTGTAGTTGCTCCTGTAGGTTTCGTATCTCGCCATCCTTGTTCGTCTCAGCCGTACGTTCTTCTTGTCTCTCCTGTTCAGTTCTTTGATCTAACTCCCGCTGTAGTGACGTCATTTGTCGTCTAACCTCGTCTAGTTCTCTGAAACCTGAAGTTGGCCTTACGCTGGGCTAACTCCGCCTGGAGTTCTTCGGCTTTCTTATCTCTGGCATTTAGGTTTCTGCCATAAGTGTTTCAATTAATTTCTTGTGTGTCTTCTTAAAATTCTTATCAACTGTATCAGCTCTAATCATAAGATCGCTTCTTTGTTCTACCGTCAACTTCAACTCTGCTTGTGCATGCTTCAATTTGTTCGTTAGTTCTTTAATTTTATCGCGTAATTGCTTTATATTTCCATCTCCTTCCATCAACTCTTTAGTCCACCCTTTTTCTCTGTAGCCCGTCGATGTAATATAATTTTCCCTTGCTATAAACATTTGCTACTCGAACCGATTATGTGCCTCTTATCCTATCTGTTTTTAGTTTACAAGACGTGTCTGTACTGGAATAACAGGTTATTTTAACGGGGCCTGGTTCTTCATTTTCACTAGATCTGCCTGACTCTGTGTTGACTCTTACGTCATGGTTTTCACAGTATGTTCCAACTGCAACATCTATGTGTTCCTTTCGAATTCTCAGATTTTCCTCAATGGTGTCCATTCTTCTTTTTTTCGTTCACACGAAACATGTCTATATCTGTAATTCTGTCACCTTAATAACACTCACTGTCATTTGCATTTCTTACAGTGGCCCATAGAACTTTGATTCCAATGTTGTTTCCTCTGGACAATATGTCTGCCTCAGCGTTTCATACTCATAACAATCTTGAAGTATATGCTTGGTACTCTGTGCTGCCTGCTCACATGTGCACATGGCCGTGTTGCCAATCTTGAACTTTGTGTACATGTGACTGCGGAGTCGGTTGTGTCCTGTTCTGAGGCGTATAATTACAACTTGTTCTGATCTATTCATAATGTGCTAGTATCTTGTGTTGGTGTTTGTGGTTTTTTTATTGACTTGATCATCTGTTTTTTTTCTGATGTTGGATTTTCTTTCTCTTAGCTCTGCCCTCTAACTGTGCCCTCATGTACCAGCATTTTTCTCTATTCGTAGTGTTGTTCGCCGCTCCATTCACATTGGGACGTATCCTCTGGCATATTATATATTTGATAGAAGTATAAGCTGGGTACAACGTGACTCCTTTGGTCTGACTAATTTGCTCTGCCCAATGTAGGCATGTGACCGTCTCTGCCGTCGAGCTGAATTCCACAAACGTGAACGGGAGGCGGGTCTCGTATTTATTTCTGGACAGTGCTACACTTTTCATTCGTCCAAACCAGCTGAAATAACCGACTTTTTCCGGTTTCTGTCGGCCGTTTATGCAACTTATGAACTGCCTTGTTCCGCCATGAGGGTAACGGTCCACTTTGCCTAACCTCTCTAGATTTTTCTGGTGGCAGTTTCTTGCCAAATGTCCTCGCTGGTTGCAGCATCGGCAAACTCGACCCTCCTCATATATTTCTGGTGATTTCTCCCCCCCCCCCAGGGGGGGGGGGGTACCCCTTACTGTATCCGTGACAGGCGATTTGCTTATTTCCTTTATCCAACATCCTTCGGTATGATATTCTCTTTCAATCAGTCTCCCCTCCTGCCGTCTCGTATTTGAAAACATCTCCCAAGTTTGCCATAAAATACAGTTTATTATCTGCATTAATGTATAGAACTCGTTCCTACTATGGTTCTGCGTTGTCAACGCGCTGCTGTGTCGGCGTCATCGCTAGTTGACGTTTTTGATATAATTTGGACTTTTATCACTATATTTTCCTTCCTTGGGTCCGTTAGCCTGCTTTCTAATTTCGGTACCCAAAACACTTCGTTTGCCTTTGGAATATCTATGACCCTAGCAGTATGCACATATGTATGTTGCGTACCAACCGGTGATATTTTGATTGTCTTGTACATCCTCATCATCTTCCTTCCTTCGATCTTCCCCTTCATTCTATTTATCCGCGTGCTGAGGAACTTTCATAGCCTACTTCTCTTGGGTTGTCTACTAATGATACTATTCCTCGTTTTCCGCACCTCTAAAAACAACTTATTGCAACATTTGTCTGATGGGTATTCAAGAAAAGAAAAACAAAACATTCTATACGCAACAATTCACTGTACTGGACTTCGGATGAAAATTAATATTTTGTGATTTTTACCCTCAACTGCTCCGTAATGTCTTACGAGGAAATTATGTTCTTGAATACTCTGTTTAGGTTCTCCTATTTTCACTGCTTCGTAATGTTGTGTATGATCGGACCCGGTCACGTTACACCAGTTATAACTATGTCGAGAATAGAGTCAAGACTTCTAGCTGCGACAGTGTTTTGTTGATGATTATGGCAAATATATTGTGATAACCAGAGTTCTCATATATAACCTGTTTATTGATTCATTACAGTTACAACATCCATTTTACAACATCCAGGATTACATCATCAATAATTCACTATACATCATCTTAGGAAATATTAAACATCTCTTAGTTCACATACTTTCCTAGAGACTATCCGTCCCTCAACTGATAGCTTTTCAAGCTCTTCTAAAACTTTCTAACTACCACTTTGAAAATAAACTTCCCTAACTATAACTTCTAACTATACTTCATAGTTCCGGTCTCAACCAGAGCCCTGAATCTAGTTTTTCGTCCTAGTATCCGGATCTAGTCTCCAGTCTTATATCTTGGTCCTAGTTCGAACTGCCTGAAAATGCAGAGTTCCTCAGTATTTGAGAACAATTTCTGACTAATCAAAATGCTTACTTCGGAATTCTCACACGCATTTTAAAGTCCCGCCCGCTTTGTCATTTAATTGAAGACAGCAAGTTATGTACATGAAAACAGTTCTCCATGGCCAAATTGCCGTCGGATTCGCACATCCCAGACAGTCCGCCTGCTTTTTTTTTTCAAGCTACTGGCATGTATCATTTCCAACTAGAGGTGACAGGCAGGCCTCTATACTTTACCACTTTGTTTACTCGTTAAATAGCCACGGCCAACGACACATTTTAACTGATATATCAATACCTGGCCGAATGAGTCTTCCCGCTGGCGGAAACGAACGACACACATTGTCAGGTCCGTCCTACATATGTGAACATGTTGATTTATGTCGTCTGCTTTGCTAGATTCGTGTAGACCAGTGTTTCCAAACGTGGGACCTACCCCCTACAGTGGTGCAATTTACTTGTTCAGGGGGACAATACAAACACGTTGTAATTAGACTTCATTTAGGGAGTAATTACGTTTTGAATATAAAAAATAATTATCTGTTACAAAGGTGGGGGGGGGGGGGGGGCATCATAATTTTAGAAAGACTTAGGTGGGACATGGTACAAAAAAGGTTGAGAAACACTGGTGTAGACTGTCGTTCTTAAATATGGTTCAATGTGCCCTGAAGGCAGGTTTTAACAATATTGTTACTACACTTTACTAGTTCATTTGGTTCAGTCAGACATTCTGTCTGGAATTTGACTAAGCAGCTAAGCAGCTAATACTGTTCTATTGTTCTGGCCTGCCACGCATCACTCTATTACATATAATCATATTCGTATTGATATTGAGCATGCTAAAGCAAAACAGATATGTCCTGATACGTATACTTCATCAGTAACCCTAACCATGCTATTCAGTTCATTAGCCGCGGTACCTCTGTGGATTTTACGCTAGTTCCCTAGGTTAACACAGTTTAACGGAAACTCTATACTTCTATCTGACCTTCTGGAAAAAAATTAAGTCGGCGGGCTTAATGCAGACAAAATGATCGCTATATATAGGCTATGCCGTTGGCCATCGAAAAATACGGCGTAACACTGTAATCTTATATACGGCTCAATAGTAGATGACATCCAAGCTTGTGGCATTGCATAAAGCAGCCACACTGAGTAAAGCTGTAAATGGACAACTGTCTTATACTGTCTGGGACACGTTCTGATCAAGAGATGCCACTCTCATGTCTCGACAAAGGAATGTTTTGCAGAAAACATATTTATACTTAGAGCTCATTTCAAGATAAATGAAAATACTGATAGTTGAGTTAATGCCCTCCATGACATACACGATGGATCATACGATGTAAAACATGTTATAATTGACACCCGTAGGGTGGAGCTTAGAAGTGCATGCCATAGCGATGAATACCGCACAAGAAGGAATATTACTGCCAATAAATATACCGGAAATCCAACTTATCATTTTTATAACACGTTTATCTTTCATAGAAGTGTTATCTGCTTTTGCTGTCTGTTGTCTCCATTTTGATTTTCTATTGAGCTGTGTGATCAAGATTATGGTGCAGACAACAACCGATATAAATGCTAGGCATTGCAGGATAATATTATTCAATACGAAAGTCACACTTTCAAAACGTTCCCGGTCTTTGATAAAGAGAATGCCTAACATGGTACGGTTTTTTTCTGGGTAGAACTTCCAAACGATCTGGTTAACATAATATTCTGGAATTGAGGTTGCTGTCACAATAATAAAAATAGCAATTATACAGACTTTTGTTGCTGTGGTTGTGATTATAGATTGAACTTTGAGGGGCAGTGAAATACACAAACATCGTTCTAAAGTTATAAAAGCGGTGATGTAACTAGCGACTCGTGTAAAACATACGTGTGGCCAACATCCCGTGATGTATTCAATTTCGGTAAAGACCACGACTTTATCACTATCTGAAAAGAGCGGATTGAAACAGACGCTCTCCCAGAAGGAGAATACTAAAGAAAATAAGTCTGCAATAGCAAGACCAAGAAGACTGATGTTAATTGCGTCGCTTTGGCCCATTTTGATGAAAACAACTATATTAATTGTGTTGGAAACTATACCAACCGCAGCTATAATCCCAGTAAGGGTAACTTGTAAAATAATAACAACAATATATGTGACTTCATCGCTTACAAGTGGGTCATGAGTCTCAGTTTTACAGATGTTTGTTTGAGCATGTCTGACTTCTGCTGAAACATTAGGACCAATGGGAACAAGGCAATCTGCGTTGTCTAGGATTGCCTTCATAATAATCTGGAAAAAAAATTAAAATAAATAACAATAGCGTTATGTATTACTTCAATGTCGTGCCATGTGTCTCGACGGAGATATTTATGATGATGCATTGGTTTGTTTGTTAATTATTATTTATCATGATACCGTTAGCTAGTTCACTACTAAATTCAGAAAAAATGTGTGTAAACGCTCTGAAATGTCTCTTGGCCATCTTTGTCCCGTGCAGCCCTTTCTATGCTACCAGCAGCCTATGACTTCCCATGAAGTACGTCAACAATTTGGATGAGGGAAGGGGGTCCGAACAAGTTTTACAGTTTTTGCCAAAAGCGAGGGATGTTGAAGAAAAGTTTATGTCGACAATGATGCATTTTTATGCTGAAATCGGGTTTGTCCGGCCGAAAGGCGCATATATCACAACAATGTTGTAAACCATGACACAACGCATTCCATTCTCCGGACTACATCCTGCTAATCTGCAGGAGTTTGAGAACGAACGCAGAAGAAGAAGAAGAATGATGCATTTTTATAAAACAATTATATATAATTTTAATTTTTTAAATATTTAATATATTATATGGATTTACGCACAAAATAAGTATAAGCCTACATTTTCATTTTATATTTGTTTTCTCATATTTGAATGAACATATTTTATTTAAACTTACTCTGCGCAAAGTTAAATAATTTCTGGATGACGATTGTTCTGCTTTGTGTAAATTTAAAACTATTCATAATAATAATAAACCCATATCCGTCAGGGTCGTAGTCACAATGAGACAGTTAGTGCAGAGATTTCCACGCATCTCTATCCTCCACATCCTAATGAGTTGGGAAAATTCACATCCTCTGCATTCTTTAATATTATCCATCCATGTCGTCTTCTGATCACCTCGTTTTCTTACACCCTCTACTGTGCCTTCAAGAACATCTTTTGTCAACGAGAAATATCTCATCATGTGCCCGTACCATCGGAGTTTACGAAGGAACTATTTCTTGCAAGCATAAGAAGAAAATATAACTAATCTATACAAAGAGTGAGCCTATAATTACCCATGAATTGAATATCTCTTTAATATTGCACTAATTGAGTCTGTTGTTTTTGTTGTTTTATATTTAGCTGAATATAGTCCGGAGAACCGAATACGCTGTGTCATGTTTAACAGCTGAACTGCAATATCTGAGAATTTCAGCCTGACACATCCGACTGCAGTCCGGCTTCTGGGTAACTTTGACCATCTATGAATGGTTCAGCTAATTTTACCACAAAGCCTCACTGGTTATCTCCAATGATATGATGATGTTCCTCCTTTGCAAGCGAATATGAGCATGGCATGAAAAACATTAAATGCGATTGAAAATAAATAAATAAATAAATAAATAAATATATAATAATTAAAAAGTGGTAATTAACTAATTTGGTTTGTGAGTTCGTAGATGTCCGATGAGTCCGATTCGTGCACGGTTAGTTCTATTGCAGTGCATGCAGGAGTGCTGAAGGTTCGGGGTAGGAGAATTTACGGATTTGTCCTTCCGCTTCTTGCGCTTGTGGATTGCCCGCAGTGTTCTTTCTTTTTCAAATTTCGTGATGCCAGCAGTGATCTGGGTGTTCCAGGCTGAGCGATCAAGTGCTGTAGTCTCCCAGGAGCAAGGATCAATGCTGCGGTTCTTGAGAGAGCTTTTTAGGTGATCCTTGAAGCGCTTTTTCTGCCCTCCACTTGAACGTTTACCTTCGGACAGCTCCACATAGAATAATCTCTTTGGAAGGCGCTTGTCTGGCATACGGACGATGTGGCCAGTCCTTCGGAGTTGGAACCTAGTCAGCATTGCATGGATACTTTGCATACGGGACTTCTGAAGAGTTTCTGTATGTGGTACACGATCCTGCCAACGTACTCTCATGAGGTTTCGTAGGCACCGAAGATGAAAAGAGTTGAACTGTCGAGCGTGTCTCGCATAGACAGTCCAGGATGACGCAGCATAAAGCAGTTTTGTTAGAACCACTGCTCGGTACACGTCCAACTTAGTTGTCAGTCTGAGACCACGCCTGAAAATGACATATATGGTAGGTAACGTTATTATTGAAGTTTTGAAATTACTGAAACTAAATGAAGGTTGGCTTCTAAATACCATCATAAGAAGGAAGCTACCGTATATTGTTTCGTTAAAATGTAGGCACTTCTCCTTGTATTGCACACTAATCTTACTACAAACGCAATCTTGACTTTCCATAAGGCTTACTGCAGTTGCATAGATAATTGTTTGGAGTTACGACTGGCAGTATCAAATGGGCTAAAATTTCCCGTTACACTTATTTCTCGATTTATTTCATATAATATTGTTGCTGTATATTAACAGAATGAATATTTAGCTTCCACAGCTATTTCTTATATGATGTGGAGTAGTTTACGATCCTGACGTTCTACAGATTTATAGATGAATATATTAAGTGAACGTCAAGAAGAAGAAGGAAGAAGGAGAAACATATAAGAAGGAAGAAACGAAAAAAAAACAACAAGAAAATAACGTGTGGGAGAGTTTACCTCGAAGACACTAATCTCAGGATCGTCCTTTATAAATGCAGTTTAAATTTATATCAAAATATATTTGGTATCTGCTGTGAGATACATATGATATTAATATTTATACAAGCACTTAGATGCGGCTGTATGGATATGTGTACACTTGTGTGTATGCATGTGAGAAGATACTAGTGTATGCGTCTTGTGTATGTGTGCGTGTAATACACTATTATCTAACTAGTTA
Source organism: Meghimatium bilineatum (assembly GCA_034231615.1). Lineage (NCBI taxonomy): Eukaryota > Metazoa > Mollusca > Gastropoda > Stylommatophora > Philomycidae > Meghimatium > Meghimatium bilineatum. The sequence continues at coordinate 66,200,227 of CM067299.1, read as the reverse complement.
AAGATGAACAAGCGAAATCCACAAACTTAATAATATAATTAGTACTTTCGCAGAATAAATAGGTGAATAATTATCACAACGAGCTGCACGACAACACTAAATTTGTTGGGTTAGAAATTACTTTTAGAAATTACTTTTTATAATTACTTTAATTTTGTTATAATCTCCAGTATACACACATACACTGCCACCCGCATTAGTAGAGATATTATTCCTGCAAATATCTTGTTTGCTTCTGACACTATCTGGTACAATTATAGTAAATATACTTTATCTAATTTATATATATTTCCTACTGGGTTGAGGATGCTATAAAAATAATTATACTACCATGCATCAGTAAACCATTATTTGTTTGATTTGATTAAATATAAATATATTTCATTGAGTGAAATTAAACGTTTGCATAACTAAATTTCCTAATTTGAGACGATGGTGTTAGAAATATTAAAATAAATAATCGAACATAAATTGCAATGGTTTATTTCGTTGGTTTTTTTTCTTTTTAAAGGAAGGGCCTTCAATTTAGCTTCAATTAAATTAGTGACAGTCCATTTAATGGTTAATTTCTTTGTCTCTTCATCTTTCTTCCTTTCTTCTATGGATATATCTTCTGATTTAGTTCAGATTGTCACTCAAAGAAACGTCTCCGTTGTCTTAAATAGTAAAAAAAACCTTTTGTAATCAATGGTATACCAAAAATATTTGTATTTGATTTTGTATGAACTTGTGCACTACTCCCACACCAACCCCATTAGTCGTCTCCTACTGCACGAATAGGCATGTTTTATGAATTTAGAACATACGATAATTAGTTATTTGTCTGCTTAACATAACAAAACAAACGAGAACGAGAACACAAAATAAATAAAAAGCTAGCAGATATTTCTCTTCAAATGATGTAGCTTTGTACACTCTGAAAAAAGCTTTAGAAATATCTCACGGATAGAGAAACTTTATGGATCAAATACTACTACTAATAATTATCCGGTTTGTAGGGGTGCCATACTGAATACGGCAGCCTAAAAGCTTTCGAAACAATTCTATCAACAGCTATTCGGAGGATGGTAGAAAAATCACTCACAGACCTTTCCTTGATGCTGTTAAATCCGTGATGTTCTCTGTCTTCCTTCCTCCTCCCCTCGACTGTTTGCTGCAAAATAATTTTATAAAGCGAGTCGTGTCTCGTTACACGTCTATACAAGTTTACGCCGTTTCACCACTACCAGCAGTGATTCTTGATATCCTGCAAGTTTGTTTATTTGCTGCCTGACAAATATATTTGACCTGTGTTTTATATAGCTAATTCATGTCAAACGTCTGTAGCCCCTGTTTTCTGTTGTTTATTGTTGTTCCCCAGGTGAATGATGGTTGATAGTATCCACACTTGCCGTTTAGCGTAGAGGTTGAAGCCTCAGTTGTCGTTCCAAGGCCAAATGTGTTGCTGTTGTTGAATTAAGTCCCTGTTTGTTCAAGGTAGTTTGATGTTTTCTTTCCCCTATTTTCTTGGTCTACCTTTGGCTTATGTCCGGATACTCTTTTGTTATATGCTCTTATTGGTTTGTTTGTTTGTTGGGGGGGGGGATAGATTCATTTTCATAAGGTGACCAAATCAGTTTACTGGCTGTTCAATACATTATATTATAACTATTCTTTTCCTACTTTCTTATTTTATCTAGTTTAATAACCATTGCAGCTTTTCTCAAACACTTCATTTCACATGTAACGATTATCCTTAGCTACGAGACTGTTTAGGACCATGTTTGGTATTGTATACAATTAACACTTGTTTTCAAATTCCTGAAATATTAAATCGATGACGCAATTTTCCAAATAGACAAATCAACGTACAATCCCGGCACAGCGAACGTCACAGCGCCTGACTAAATCGAAAATATGGCGGTGATGTCTGCAACTGCCTGAAGTGTCAGACAATGTGATTATGTTTTGTATTTTTTTTAAAACACTTAGACATCCAATGAAAATATTTCAATACAATCTATAGGCCAATGTTTTGAAAATAAATCTCTCTAATAGGTAGGGAACAATTAGTTATTCATAAATTGTATATCTGCTACCATGTTTTTGTAGATTAGTAGTGATGATGCATACATACTCGTAGATAATGAGCCTCATTCATTGAACTGCGGGTTAACCCAGAAGTGCTCAGTCTCCGTTAACAGATTTTGAATTGTAATCATGCTGATAGTCCGCGTGACTCATTGGTAAAACACACTTTTGATTCTACCCCACAGGTTCACTGACTTAACTACACTCAATACAGCGTAGACTAAGTCTGGGAAAGCTATTTTAAATCATCATATTACTATTATAGTTTGTTTGGAACTAAAGTAATTGTGAGGTATTAGGAAGCTCAGAGTTGATTAAAGGGAAAACGTTCAAAGAGACATCTATTTAAAATATAATCAAGAGAGAGGAATGAATGAGGATTGAAGTGGAAATGTTTTATTATCGCAAGACCACCACTGCACTTGGTAGAAGAGGAAGTAAGAAATGAGAAATTGTGCAATGAGAAATCCGAAATTGAAATCAATCAAATGATAAATCCAGGAATAGGGTGATGAAGTTTTGCTAATATCTAAAGGGATACACAATAACACACACAAATCGACGTTTTGGCCAAAAGGCCTTTATCAAGACAAAAATTGAAACAAAATTAAAACATGCAACAGAAAACGAACAGTTTTATGGACGGTCACATTGGCATGAGCAATATAGATTGACCAGAAGAGGTGCAATGACACCTGACAAGGAATATACAAAAATGACTACAAAAATGTGACACGAAACCATGGAACAATTAGAATCACACGAGACGGGCGCTCATCAATGGTATCGGGTTTAAGAGTGCCATATTGGTAAATGTAGCGGTTCTCAAGTGCCAGACGGGTTCGGTCGTCAGAGAAGCACGAAATAATGGCCGTAACCTGAATGTCATGGACGCCCCGATGACCCATGCCATTGAAGTGGACGTCTACAGGATAACCCGAATTGTTTGTTTTATGCTATACAGATGTTCGCAGATACGGTCTGCGAGCCTACTTCCAGTTTCACCTATGTATGTCATGGCACAACACTTGTATATGATGGCATATATTACATTGCGAGACACACATGTAAAACTCTCCTCAGTGGTGAAGGTGGCTTTAGGGAATGTGACAGACCGGATCTGAGTGACATAGGCACAAGTGTATCATTTGCTACGTTTGCAGCTGATGGTGCCGAAATGATTAGGAAGGTTAGGCTGGAGGTGATTCCGGACCAGTAGATCCACGAGGTTCTTGTCACGTCTACACGTTTATGAACAGGATCATGAACAAGATCTAGTAGTAATCACAGCCTTTCGAAACAATTGTATTTCTTGAGCCGGTCTTCCTTATTCTATTGTTCATGTCTCTAGCGTTCATCTTTGATGACTTGCGTACATCTTTGATGTCTTGCGTCCATCTTCTTCTTGTCTGCCTCTTGTTCGTCTCCCTGGCATCATCCCCTAAATTCTGATTTTTTTTCTACGCCGTCATGGCGTTTGATATGGCCAAAATATTGTATTTTTCTGGAAAGAACCATGCTGTTTAGCCAGCTTTCTTTTACGTTCAATTATCTCAGAATGGCTTAATTGGTGATCTTTTTGGTCCATGGTATTCTGACGAGTTTTCTGTAACATTTTGTTTCAAATGCTGCTATTTTATTGTTCTTTATTGGTGATTGTCCAGGAGAATGAGGACATTGGGAATATGCAAGCTCTTAGGAATGTTAGTTTTGTTGTTTTGCAGCAGCTCAGCCATACGTTTTTTATTTGTCTCAGCTTCTTTGACGCGATTGCCAACCTTCTGACTTCGTCATAGCAATCTGTTGATAAGAGAACCAAAATAGTCAAAAATGGTGCTCTTTATAATTTGCTGTTGTTGATACTAATTGAGAACTTACTAGTGGTTTTGTCACATGTCATAATCTTGGTCTTGTTTCCATTAAGTAATAGATTCCCCCCCCCCACCCACTATGTTCGTTTATTGAGTTGTAATCTATTTGATTTGTTTGTCTTGTCATTTCTTGTCATGCCATTCTTATGCCTCACGTATTAAAAATTTATATTGCGAAAAACAAAGATTTAGAGGTACGAAGTTACCATTATACGATATATATATATATATATATATATATATATATATATATATATATATATATATATATATATATATATATATGATATTTCGTCCTCACTAGTGTCCATATATCTCGTGTTCTGTCTTTATCGGTGTCCATATATTTTATGTCTATCTTTACTTTCACGCTTAAAATGTTAAAAACGCTCAGAATTAGTATGTATGGATATCATCCCTAGCTTCTTCCAACTTTTGAGCATAATATGGTTCTACGGAACTGGACATGCTAGTATTTCATGGCAATGAGATAGCAAACATGTTTTAATTTAAGATATCTAGGATTCAATATCTGATGATGAATGAGGTTATAATACATGTTGTTTAATCAATAATAATTAATCAAATATATTTGTTTTGTTTATTTCTTTTATTTCTGTAATCCATTTTTGTTAATGGACTGTTCCTGGTTTTGTATCCATCTTATCTGTATAGCACGCTTTCTGATGGGCACTATCTGATAGTAGCCTGGAACAATGCAAAAAAAAATTTCATCTTTTGTCTTCAAATGTAATCAAGGATTAGCAATGTGTTTGTTAGTCTTCTGATGTTTTCATTTCTGATTGTGTCTCGTATTGTTACTCCAAGAATTCTACGAGACAAATCATTTTCGGTTAACAAGTTTTCTTTTGTCTTTTTTGTTAGTGTCTATGTTTGACATTGGTAGCACTGAGAAGGCAAGATGGATCGTTTCGTATAGTGAATTTTTGGTGTTCATGTTCACGTTTGTTTATGAAATAAGAGATATCTTCTCCAAGATCTGGTATACTATGTTGCATCTATGTTTGATTTCTTCGGTGTTTTTCCCCATTTGATGATATGATGCTTCCACGATAAGTGAATTCTTTCACCTGTGTCAGTTGTTGGTCATCGATGAAAATAGTAAAATAGTAGTATTTCTTTCTGTTTTTGCGATTGTAATTAGCTCGGTTATTTCTGCGTTTATCTTCATGTTAAAGTCCTTACATTATATGCGGAGTCTATTTATATAATGTAGTTGTTCTTCTGGTGTTAATATTGATTGATGATCTACAAAAATAAATTCGCTTAGGATGCTGTTGAGGTTGTCTTCTTCACTGGTGCTGATAATTTTACATATACAATCGATATACGTAATGCCAGGGGACACAGAACAGATCCTTGTCGCATGACATAGTTTATGTGGAATTTGTCTGAAAGCCTTACATTTGTTCTAACTGCACATGACAATCTGTGTAACTAATACTGCACAAGTTGATTAGTAGTTGTGGAACCCCATATTTTGATGGCATTTTACATAGTTGTTGTCTGTGTACTCTGTGGAAGGCTTTTTCTTAGTCGTCAAACTATTGTTTTCAGTTGTTTTTTTCTGCCAGCAAATATATAACGCATATGATTGAAATTTTGTGTGCGAATCAAAAATAATATAGACCCTATATATTACATTTTTCATTAAAATGCAGTCATTGGTTTCATATTTTAGTGTTTATTTTCGATATATATCAAAAGTGTACGTGTGAACACACATCTCAAAACATTTTAAAGAGGTTTAAAATCAATTATAAGACATCATTTACACATTAGTGGTATATCGTACAATTCGCACGATTTTAGCGTGAAATTGCACTATATTGCACTACTGAACACAAAACAGAAGATGCTTAAGGTTGTATCCGATGTAACGCTCACATTGTCCATTAGCAGTGTTTCTACAACAAGTTTTCTGTAGTTTAGTAGAAAAATGAGTCTGCGAGCAACATTTATAATATTAGAGCAGATCACAAATAAGATGTTAAAGTATTTCTGCACTGAAGCTACTGGAGGAAAACTATACCATTCTATTTCAGAAAACAGTTCTTTTATTTCATATTACAAACTATTTCATTCTAACACAGAAAACAGTTTTATGGATTATGAAATGTATGAAATTATGAAATGTATAAAATCCATTCCTTGAGATTAAGTAGGTGATCATTGCATCGTTGGATAATGTATTCTGAAATTTGGAATTGAGTCAGTTACACACGAAAACTAGATAAAGAGCGGTGAATTGCCAGAGAATTGATCCTAAGAGACATTTGCAACATGTTTCATAATAATGAGGCAGTGACTTTAAGAAAATTGAAAAGCTGCTTAATAAATAATAATGACATTGATATATCCACATTTATTCTATGGAGGACTATTAGGAGTTTGGGATTCACTTTTAGAAAATATATTGGTGGCAGAAACCTTATTTATGAGAAGCTTCATAGTTGCAACGAGAAGTAAATATTTACGCAAGGTCATATAAATGAGGAGATATTGTTATGATACAGTTTATTTGGGTGAAACTTGGATCAGTGCGCACCACAGTAACGAGCGAGAATAGGGATCATTTGATGGGGCAGCTAAGAGCCTAATACCAAACAGCAAAGGGCATCGCCTAATGATTGCACACGCGGGAAGCATTCATCATGGTCTTCTAAATAATACTGAACTCATATTTGTTTCAAATTCACATATTATATAGATTATCATATAAAGAGACGAATGGCAAGATATTTCAAGATTGGATTGCGAATCATGTGCTGCCTTCATTGGATAGACTGTCGTGTTTGATAATGGACAATGCTTTATATCACAACACTATGGCACCAGAAGATAAAGTTCCTAATTCATCAAGTACTAAAGATGCAATAAGGATTTGGATGAGCAAATACAAAATTCCATTCAACGAAATGTCTCCAAAGCTTGAATTATTTGAAATAGTAAAAAAAAAAACAAAAAAAAAACGGTATACAAAGATATTTCATGAAAAGTAAGGCTGCATGTAACGTGGGATTTGGGAAAGAGTCGCGACGTAGGATACAAAATATCACAGTGTTTAAACATAGGCCTATATTTGGAGGAAGCAGGTACACTCACCCAGAATCAAGAGAAGTTCATGAAGTCTGTATCTATAATCTGTCTTTCTGGAAAACGTGTTATGTCTCGGAGCGAAAAGGCAATACAAACAACACATTTGTATACACAACCTAACCTTGTTTCTCTGGAACAATACTGAGTGATCTCATATTGGGCGAAGAGTATTAGGAAAAAAAACCATAGCCTTGTTAATTATACTGTCTACATCATGATCAGTTCCTCTCTTATCGTCGATGTTGCTTCCAAAATAGATAAAAATGTGTACCTACCAAATTGCACAGACATCTATTTTTTGATGAGGTGAAAAGAATACATCTCCTGAGTAATAATGAATCTGAAATAGAAGCGTATCTTGTATAGGACATTGATTGTCAACTATTTGTGAATTCGTACATGCCATCAATGCATGTGTTGGCAGGCATTCGAACAAAGAGTAAGTTATAACGAGTTGAGTTTACGAGACGGTTCCAATAACCTGTTTACCACCGTGCCGATTGAACTTTCATTACTCTGTGTATATTAAATATTCCATGTTGTACTTTCTCGCTAAATTGTTTCTCTTTTATTTTTCATATTCATTATTTTTAAAACTTCTTATTAGCCAAATTATTGATCATACAGAAAAAAGACAACCTGGTTGCTGGAATGAATCTAGAATCTAGATCATTTGTCAATGCCCTCAGGGACAAATATATGGACTCGAACTCATTGTCTCTAATGAGGTCAAACAGTTGTGTAGATGACACCAAATTTAATAAAATCACAGAAGGCATAAAACAATTTTCAGGCGCAGTCAACGGAGATTCGACAATAACACCGTGCAATTCCTGGCAGGCAATCAACTCAATCACAACACCATCCCCCTTAATTAATGTTCCCCTAGCCGGTAAGAAAATTACAATTCGCCAAAAAAGCAACTTTGAAGGAATGTGGAGACCTTCACAAGCGGCGCTTGAAGATACAACGAACAGTAATATGAAAACCATCTCCTCAATTGCAGTTCCGCCGCCTTTAACAGGATTTTGTCAAAAGCCCTGGTGTGAGTTAGTAAAATTATCATCGCCATACAATTTTTTTTCAACGTCAATAGCATCAGAGCAGTTATGTGCGCCAGTTTCAAATAATGCTAATGATAGATCATTTGGTGATCAGAAAATAAAGGATCTGGCGGAACCGCCATTAAACCCAGTGTCTAAATCTATTGACTTTTATGAAGAATTTGGGGAAATGCACATTCCCATTCCTCGTAATAAGAGGACAGAAGCAGATTCCTGGTATTCTGTCAGCGGTCATGCACCAGTGAAGGCCAGACAACGAGATGTGCCCTCAGTTATGAGTAAGTTTCATCTTTACCAAACGGTGCTTAGTTGCGAAGATAAGTCATCTGAACCATTGCGTCAAGATTTACAGTGCTCAAAACTTAGTGACTGCAAAAAAGATGTAGTCAGAAGTGAGTCGCCATATCACAGGTTGGACAAACGTTCAGAAGATGCAGACATGTTATGTAGTTTTGTTAGTACAGGAACATCTAACGTTTCATATCGGGATCGTCAGTTGCAAGATGATATTCAAGACGATACGACTATTAAGAAGGCGGATTTGTTTTCTGTGTTATGTGGAACCTATAAGGAGGAAATAAATAATGATTTCAAATGTACCTGTGACTCTTCTGAGACATGTGTAGAAGCTAAAACTCTTGATCGCACATATGACAAGGTTCAGATTGAAATCGACAATAAAAATGACCTTGGAGTATCACTGAACGATAGAATACTCAAGTTGAAAGATCTAACTGAAGTAAGCTCAGATAAACGAATACAATGGAAGCTTTTAGAAGTAGATTCTGATTTTAAAGAAGGATGTAGATATTATGAAGCAAATGTGCGACATGAAGATACAAATGTAAAGAACACAATAAAACAAGTGGAAACAAAATTAAAGAAATCATCACGAAGTCCTCGTATGCCTATATATTCTAAAATGTGTACAAATCGTGTAATGTTTGAAGATCGGAAAACCGCACTACAGAGACTAACTAGGCTTCCTCTTCGTTGCAAAATAAATTCGCCAAATTCACTGAACTCATATTTGGGTAATGATCGGGTTAATTCCAAAGAACTGTCATTTATTTCTTCAAAACCTCGAATAGACGTACCGCTTTCAACCATTAATCTGAAACTGGATTTCATGTTAAAGCAGCAGCAATGCACCCCATCATATCTTGCTAGCATCGGTCGGAAGTTAACTAAACATCATTATCCTGTAGCCAATCATGACCATATTGAATCTGTTAACATGGTAAATGTTCCTGAAATGCATTTTGACCACATTAGCGGTATTTCTGCCACGCCAGACATGGACAATGTGACCGAATGTCCTGATGTACCTAAAAATATTCTAGCTGAGTCACAGAGTCATTTTACAACTTCTTCAACAAATATGTGTATAAACGGCTCAAGTCTAGAGAGCAAAGACACATTGTCGAATAGAAAAGTTGTCATTCCTAAGGATAGCAATGGTGTAACGATACATCCGAAGACGATGGGTACCGAATTGAATTTGAAGGAACACAATCCTGAAAAGCATCATGAAGCTAACAAAATGGATAAGGAGGTAAATGATGTGAGCTTATACATCTCACCAGTCAACAAAGTGGTGGAAAAACAAACAGCGTCTTCATCGGGACTTGAAGAAAATGTAACTCCTCAGGAAAATAAATGTAACACTTTGCTAAATGTAGATCATACATCAACAAGAATAAACAGAATGCAAGTTATGGTTGCTTTTAACGCGCTGCTAAACACGTCAGTCATGAGTAAACCTCCTATTACACACGAGGTTCGGTTTCGTGAAGTCCAGTCTAGTAGAAATGAAGATGCAATTTCAGATTTTAATCTTCGGTCTAGGTGTTCAACAGCCTGCAGTGGTGTTTCTTTAGATGACGTGCCTTATAATTCACCGGCGGGAAGCTATCGGGGCAGTAGTGTCTGTCAAATGGAAAACCACAATTATACGAAAGACGTAGTCCGCAATGACCGTTTTCAAAAAGGCAATAGACATGCCATCATACACAAGTCTGATAACCCGGATGTTCAACAAACAAAAATCGATTTAAAGTCGTATGAAACAAATCAGGATGTAGATAATAGCATTCGCAACAATTTATATTTGAATGATCAAAATAATTTTAAAAGCAAAAATCACAGCATCGTTCCGGAAGCCGCGGTGAAGCAGGAAACAGAGGTTGATACTGATGATTACGAATCTTCAGAAGAAACTTCACAGTGTTCTCCAGACAGCGCGATGTCATTCACTGCTGATGGTTTTCCTTACAGCAAAATGCATAGTATGTGGAAGATGAGAAGCGATTCTGAAGAAGAACTACATAAAGATATACATGAGCCTCGCACTAATAGATACCAACTACCCAAAAATAGAACGGTGGTAGAAATGTCAACTTCGCAGCAGGAAGATTACTCCTGCCTGCAAACTGAGACCCAGTTCGCTGAACATTATCCTCATCCGCATGATCGTGAATTGGAAAAGAGAAAACCTCATCAAGAGACGGTCGGCCAAGTTTCTAAAAACGTTCGTTTCTCTGATGAGGACAAGGTAATTTCTTTCCGAATTTTTGATAACACTTTTCAGGACAACATCCCGCCAGTAGAATTTTACCCCGTTGTGCCACATGTGAATACTACATTTTCTTCTAATGCAATAAAACATTATGAGGAACCTCGTAAAAATCCTGTACTGCATACACAGAAGTTGCAATTAGAGACCTTACCGATGATAAATGGACACAACCAAGAGCGTGGCCGTCGTTTCGTTCATTACCGACAAGTGGGCAATAACCAGATTAATGCCAACTTCTTGAGAGATGTTAAGTGGAGTTCTTACAGCTACAAGACTAGCAGACGGCGTGAAGGTATGTTTTAAAAATATTTACAATGTATTGACATGCAACCTATCCAGTTCTGCAGGTATCAAACAAATTATAACGAGTCTTTCCCTTTGTACAATGAGATGTGGAATAAAAAAAAGTTCTTTTTTTTTTATCTTCACCTTTTGCTCAACTTCAATTATTCTCCTAAAGACTGTCTTTTCCCCTGTTTATTTTCAAACCCATGCCGGCTAGCAGGATATAGCGCTAAGACAGCCGGATAGCTGGATATAGCTCTAAGACAGCCAGCTAGCATGATATAACTCTAAGACAGCCAGCTAGCATGATATAACTCTAAGACAGCCAGCTAGCATCATATAACTCTAAGACAGCCAGCTAGCATGATATAACTCTAAGACATCCGGCTAGCAGGATATAGCTCTAAGACAGCCAGCTAGCATGATATAACTCTAAGACAGCCGGCTAGCAGGATATAGCGCTAAGAAAGCCGGATAGCAGGATATAGATCTAAGACAGTCGGATAACAGGATATAACTCTAAGACAGCCGGCTAGCATGATATAACTCTAAGACAGTCGGCTAGCAGGATATAGCGATAAGAAAGCCGGATAGCAGGATATAGATCTAAGACAGTCGGATAACAGGATATAACTCTAAGACAGCCGGCTAGCATGATATAACTCTAAGACAGTCGGCTAGCAGGATATAGCGATAAGACATCCGGCTAGTATGATATAGCTCTAAGACAGCCAGCTAGCAGTATATAGCGATAAGACACCCAGCTAGCATGATATAACTCTAAGACAGCCGGCTAGCAGGATATAGCGCTAAGAAAGCCGGATAGCAGGATATAGCGCTAAGAAAGCCGGATAGCAGGATATAGATCTAAGACAGTCGGATAACAGGATATAACTCTAAGACAGCCGGCTAGCATGATATAACTCTAAGACAGCCGGCTAGCAGGATATAGCGCTAAGAAAGCCGGATAGCAGGATATAGATCTAAGACAGTCGGATAACAGGATATAACTCTAAGACAGCCGGCTAGCATGATATAGCACTAAGACAGCCAGCTAGCATGATATAACTCTAAGACAGTCGGCTAGCAGGATATAACTCTAAGACAGCCGGCTAGCAGGATATAGCTCTAAGACAGCCGGCTAGCAGGATATAACTCTAAGACACCCGGCTAGCAGGATATAGCGCTAAGACAGCCGGCTAGCAGGATATAACTCTAAGACAGCCGGCTAGCAGGATATAACTCTAAGACACCCGGCTAGCAGGATATAGCGCTAAGACAGCCGGCTAGCAGGATATAACTCTAAGACAGCCAGCTAGCATGATATAGCGATAAGACACCCGGCTAGCAGGATATAGCGCTAAGAATGAGAAGCATTGTGTTATATTTTATAGGCTGGTTGAGAAATATGCGCCTAACGACACCCGACCACCCCTCCCCGACACACACATATCCGACTTCAACATGGCTCAGTCTTGTCTTGAATCACTTTGTACATCTATGGGATGGAGCAGCCAACTTCATCTCCAAGCCTCCTTAACGGCCTCTTACGACATGCATGCCATATCAGACTGTTTCTGTTCTTTCTTCCTCTTTCGGACCCCGGCAGTACGCAGGTGAATGATTGTTTCATGTTGTACTTCTATCTGGTTGAAGGAAGTGTATTAATGAGGGACATGGTGCTTTCAGTATAACCCCTACATGGTGCTTTCAGTATAACCCCTACATGGTGCTTTCAGTATAACCACTACTAGAATATAGATTGATGTGGATAGATCTTTAAAATGGCAGAAGACGAAGAGTATTACCAATTTATGCAAATGTACTTTTTTTCTGACAGATTCAATGAGTATGTTTAGAAAGATAACGTTTAGAAAGATAACGCTGTGGAAAGCAATATATCGGTGAGACTGGCCTTAGACTGAGCGACCGCTTCTGCAACCACTTGCATGCTATCAAACACAGAACACCCACTCCTGTGGCCAATCACTTCAACGGCGATGGCCACCGTGGTGTCCTTGACATTCAGGTCACTGCCATCAGATCCTGCACCACCGATGATAGATCTAGGTACGCCCTCGAAAATCGTCTCATTTTCGAGTTGGGTACCATCAAGCCATTTGGACTCAATTCCGACCACTCTTTCGCTTAGTTCTCGGCCGTATTGGTCTTTGTTACGTCATCGTTTTGTTCCTCTCGTTCCACCTGTATTATCGTCTTTGTGTACTTCCTGTTCGTATGCTTCCGGTATCTATCTTAGTACCACATTTCACTCGGATAGCATTCATTTTTACTTGTGGTTTTTTTATGTTTGTATGTTATGTCCGTGTCTTGAAAAAGGCCTATTGGTCCGAAACGTCGACTTTGTCCTGTGTATTGTCATCTGTTGATTATATTCTGTGTATTGTTTTGTTATATGTACCATATTTACATCCGTTAGTGATAGTGTGTAGTGTTTTAGTCATCATTCAGTAGGACTTCATTACCTGTTTTACACGTGAGTACTATTTTCCATTATGTTCTACTAGCAGTACCACCTTCTATTGATTAGAAAGATACAGTGGAGTTATCTACACCGAAAGTTGATGAAGTCGATGACCAAGTCTATACTGAAATGAGTCAGTTTCATTCTTGTGCATGGCTAACTCATGGGAAAATTAAGGAGTGTTAAGAAAATGAAAAAGCAGATTTTCAGGGGTTGTCCCATTTACCAGTGGTATTTTATTGGACAGTGCTGGAATTTTCAATACAATCATGGAATTTAGGCCGATTCATTTCTTTTTCTCCCTTTCAATCAGATCAGTTCTGTCTTTCTTCCAATCAACTCACTTCTGTCCTGTCAATCAGATCACTTGTCACTCTTCCAATCAGATCATTCTGTGATCTTTCCGAACATATCATTTGTGTTTTCCTTTCAATCAACTCACCCTTTCCATTCAATCAGATCACGTTTTTTTTTTCAAATAGTATCAAATATCTTTTATATTTCCAATTATATTGCTTCTGACTTCCTTTCAATCACGTCATTTCAAACATCTGTTTTTGCACCATCAGATCAATTATGCCATTTCAATTAGATTACTTATGGCTACACTACAATCAAATAATTGATGTCTTCCTTCTGACTAGATCACATATCTTTTCCCTCCAATCATATCACTTATATCTTCCTTTCAGTCAGATCACTTGGCCTTTTTCAATGAGGTCACTTCTGAGCTCCTTTCAATCAAATGACTGATCTACTTTCTTTCAGTCAGATCATTTCTGTCTTTCTTCCAAGGTGAACACTTTTTTTCTTGCTTCCAATCAGATCAGATCACTTTTGTCTTCCAATTAGAATACTTTTGTCTTTCAATCAGATCACATTTGTCTTTCAATCCGATCAAGTTTGTTCTTTCAATCAGATCACGTTTGTCTTTCAATCAGATCACGTTTGTCTTTCAATAAGATCAGTTTTGTTCCTCCAATTAGATCACGTTTGTTCTTTCAATCAGATCACGTTTGTCTTTCAATCCGATCACATTTGTTCCTCCAATTATATAACGTTTGTTCTTTCAACCACACCGCATATCTTTTTCTTTCAATCCGATCACTTTTGTTCTTTCAATCAGATCACGTTTGTCTTTCAATCAGATCACGTTTGTCTTTCAATAAGATCAGTTTTGTTCCTCCAATTAGATCACGTTTGTTCTTTCAATCAGATCACGTTTGTCTTTCAATCCGATCACATTTGTTCCTCCAATTAGATCATGTTTGTTCTTTTAATCAGATCACGTTTGTTCTTTAAATCAGATAATTTTTGTTCCTCCAATTATATCACGTGTGTTCTTTCAATCAGATCACTTTTGTTCCTCCAATTAGATCACGTTTGTTCTTTCAATCAGATCACGTAGGTCTTTCAATCAGATCACTTTTGTTCCTCCAATTAGATCACGTTTGTTCTTTCACTCAGATCACTTTTGTCTTCCAATCCGATCACTTTTGTTCCTCCAATTAGATCACGTTTGTTCTTTCAACCACACCGCATATCTTTTTCTTTCAATCAGATCACTTTTGTCTTCCAATCAGATCACGTGTGTTCTTTCAATCAGATCACATGTCTTTTTCTTCATATCAGATCACTTTTATCTACCTTCCAATCAGATCAATTCTTACACAAATCCATGATTGGTCTGACAAGACGCGTGACTATTTCCGATTTCCAGAGCGACGATACGGTCTGGCAGAAGACGGACAGGACAAAAGGTGCAGCGTTGTTGGCACACTACACCACACAAATTGGTCAGAGAAATGTGAAGGCATATCAAGAAATCAGGAAAACGATTACAGCCACGTGTAAGAACTTGAGCATGGAAAAACATATGATAATCAAAGTTGAAGAAATCAGGAAGGCGCTGAAAAGTACAAAAAACACAGCACCAGAACCATATGGCATTAGATACGATGACATTAGTCGGAGAACTGATGAGGAGTTGGGAGAGTTGGCGGACATGTTCAATAATAGCCCTCTAAAGGGCACAGTAAAAGAAGACTGGTTGCACAGCTATTTAGTTCCACTATCCAAACCTGGGAAGGACCACACCAGGACACAATGCTACAGAATAATAACAATGCAGAATTCGATAGGCAAGCTTTTGGAAAGAATTGTGGCCTGAAAGGTATCGTGTTATCTTGACAGAAATAAGTGTTTATCAACATTGTTAGGAGGGTATCGCCCAGGAAAGAAGACATGGCAGAATGCAGCCATATTTACGCAGGATGGTTTTGAGGAGTTCGATTCACGCATGGAGACATGCGCGGTCGCAATAGATCAAGATCATTTATGCGTACAATAGGGTGTCCTTGGATATCTTGATGGACCAGCTGTTAAATCTTGCAGTAAATCCTTATGTCTTGCGTTGGGTTGATGCCGCCCTGATGCACATGATAGTAGTTATTAAGTGTTGTAACTGGATATCGGTACCAACGGTAATTAGCCCTGGTCTATCACAGGGATCGCCTCTATCTCCTATACTTTTCCATGTATACACAGTACATATCGTTGGCAATCAAATTACAGGTGATGGTAGAACGATGTCATACGCTGATGATATCCTGGTGTATAGACAGGGCAGAAATCGAGAAGAGTGCGTCGTGGAACTATAGAAGGAGCTGGATCGACTGACAAATTGGTGTCGAGATACTGGAGCAGTGGTTAATCCTTCTAAGGCATTCGTGACATGGTTTTCCTTGAACAGTCACATGGTAAAGTCACCCATGCCACAAGTTTCACTGTCCCGGAAAGGTTTAGAATGAACTAGCACAATGAGATATCTGTGTGTGTTTTTTTTTTTTTACAGAAGTCTGGGTTTCAGGGAACATGTTGACCACGTTATCATAAGGGCAGGCAAAGGCTTAGCAGCTATAAAGGTTATGGCTGTTGCGCAGTGTGAGCAGAGGTTGTTTTTGTTCCAGGGTTTGGTTGTGGCTGTAGTGGAATATGCACTGGCAATTCTGACTCTTAGTAAAACTCAGATTGAAAGACTCAGATAGAATCCATAATGCAGCGATGCGTATCATACTGGGATGCACAAGAGACACATCAACAAGAGCTATGTGATACCTATTTGACTGTCCAATAGCTGAGCACAGATTACAGTATTGCCGTGCACGGGCGTACCGTCAAATATATGCAGATAAGGAACATCCGTTGCATTCCGAAATACAGAAAGTTAAAGGCAGCAGACTCAAGAAAGGGAGGTCGTAGATGGGACGTGCTGAGGGTGTCGGACAAAGCGTGTGCATATTGCAGAATGTGGCAGCAGGTGCGAAATGGATAAATATACCTACAAATTTCGAAACTTGTTTGAGAGTAGTAATATCACTTAGAAGGGAATGCAGAGAATGGTGTCCCACAGCTGTGGAGAAAGAAGTGCAGGCTTTGGTCAGTGAGAATACCGAAGAAGGGGGGTGTGATTATATACAATGATGTATCTGTGATTCGACATGTTTGCAGTGAATGGGCCTTCACAGCTCAGTGCGCAGGTAAAACAATCAGGGAGGAGAGTGGTGTCTTCGCGGTCACTACGAGTAGCATGACTATGGAGACTATGGCGGAGACCAGGACATATGAATGGGTATACACACAGAATGTAACGCAGGTCTGCATCTTGAGTGACTCTATGAGTATAATTAGAAAGGTACAAGTGGGCCTCGTTCGCGAACAGGGAATTGGGGCTTTGAGAAAGGCGAGGCTGAAAATGGTTACATTTATTTTGGTGCCGGGACGTTGGGTGTTCGAGCCAATGAAAGAGCGGATCAACTGGCGTCATACACGATTGTAGCACAGGACGATGTGGCAATGGATCGCGCTGACGTTTTGAACTCATTAAGAGATATAGCACGTGAGAGTGAGACTAATGTGGATAATGGTTCCTTTTTCCTGGCTAGGATTAAAGATCTGGGATTGAAATGTGGTGTTGTTAGAAGTGGACATTTTGGAGGGCGCAGAAGAATGATGGTCAACCAGCATAGGACAGGTGCTGTCAGCAAAAGTGTAATGGCAGATACACTCAAGGAGAGATCGAAGCAACTATGGAGGAGGTCCAGTTTGCAGTGATGATGATCCGACAACTAGCTAACTAACTAACTAGATCAATTCTGCCATCGTTCCACTAGTATTACAATATCTTTCTGTGCAGCTAAACAGCGATGCCACAGATGGTGGTTTTTTTTTCTTGATCTGGGATTGTTGGCCCTTGTCTTATGTCTAGGGTGCTAGGATTTTAAAGGCTAATTCTAGGACTATTTAACCATTGACAGTTACATGTATATATTGTATGCAACAATGTAAATTTTTTACAAATGCTACAGACGAATTCTGCGATTTTCCTATAGGGAATATAAGGCAAATGTGTACGTAAGAAATAAAACAGAGATGTATGCAGGTGTACAAAAACCATTGCTTTCAATAGTGAAACGACGAAAACTAGCATGGTTTGAACATGTATGCAGACACGTTTCCTTGTCAAAAACAATACTGCAGGGTACCGTCACAAGGAGGGACAGAAGATGGCAAATAAACACATGGACAGACAACATCAAGTAATAGGACAAGATTTTTCCTCGCTCATCCGCACAATTGAAGATATAAATGGCTGGAGGGCTGTCTGCTGAAGCATTCAATGTGGTACCCCTACGACCATAATTGGTTACGGGATTGTTCATTCATTCATTCTTTATTTCCTCTTCTCTTACATTATGATTTTTTTTTTGTAACATTCGTTGCTTGTCTGTGTACTGATGATGACATTTTTAGTCGAAACGTCGTCCGTCACTGTGTCTTTCTGTTAGATTACTTTATCATTTTATTTTGGTAACACGAATACCTATTTCTATTCATTTTGATATTTGCCCTGTGTTATCCCAGCCACCATTTCCAGTTCGGGTTGTTACCCGACACCGGAACTAATATCTCTTAATCTAAGGTGTGCTGACGATACAGTTCTGATTGAAGGAGCAAACAAGAACTTCAAGCCGTGTTAGATATTGTTATACAAAAAGGTGAAAACATATGCCCCAATCTAAACAAGAAGAAAACAGAAGTAATAGTTGTTTCCAAGAAATACATCCACAAAAATGCAACATTAATATCAATAATGATAGGCAGCACAGAGTGCCAAACATATACTTCAAGAGTGTTCTGAGCATGAAACGCTGAGGCAGACATATTGGCCAGAGGAAACAACACTGGAATCAAAGCTCTATGGGTCACTGTATGAACTACAAAAGACAGTGAGTTTTATTAAGGAGACAGAATTACAGATATAGACATGTTTCAAGTGAACGAAAGAAGAAGAAGAAATCAATAATGAAAAATTAAATCAAGCGGATAAAGTATCTTTGTACCATTTTAACATCAGATGGCCGGTGCTCCAATGAGATCAAGAGCATGATAGCACAAGCCAAATCAACAGTTAAAAAAAAGAGAAACATTATATACTGGTAGTTAGTCTGTTCCTCTAATGCCATAGGCGGCACATACGGCAGGGGCTTTGATTCTCCATACGTTGCGGCCCGAATTTTCGTTCTTGTATTGATTTGCAGCCCATTGTTTCCCTTCTTTTTTAAGTATGGTGTTTTTTAGAATAGTTTTAGGTCTTTTTTCGGTTTTTTCCCCACCCTGTTTCCACACGAGTGCTTATAGGTTTATACATCTATTCTCATCTAGTCTTAGAGCGTGTCCCAGGTAGCTCCATTTACGTTTTATTATGATATGTACTCTTGGGAAATTCTGTGCAATGGTGTAATTTTTATTATCATAACTTAATGCATAAGTAAAAAAAAGTAAAGTAACCTATAGCATTTATTAATGCCGTAGATGTGTGAGATTTTAGCGATCTCACATTCCAGAGGCTGTGCAAATGAAGGTGGTAGCCATCTTTTCTCCCTCGCAGTCTTTACTTCACGGATTAATCCGGTACCCATTTAAGACTCGAACCGGGAGCCGTTGATATCTGAAAAAAATATCCGCCTCAACTGGGGAATGAACCCAGCATATGTCACTCATATGTGAAGCCAGTGAGTTAACCACTGCGCTACGCGGCTCCCTAAATGCATACACAAGTTTAAATGATAGGATGTTATATTGAGCTAATCCTTCTTTGTGAATACGAAGCATGGACGGTAAAAAAAAGTGCCCAAGATAAGCTGGAAGCTACTGAATTGTAGTTTTTAAGAAGAATGTTGAAAATTTCATGGACAGCCAAGAAAACTAATATAGAAGTCATCAGAGATACTAGAGTAAAACGACATATTATAGCAAAAATTAAAAGCAGACAATCACTTTTTTAAGGCATATGATGATAAAAGGAAAACTTGAACATTTTGTATCCGCCGGAAAGATCAAGGGGAGAAGAGACAGAGGAAGACAAAAAGAGACATTTCTGGATGGGCTGTCTTTGAGTCTCAAAAAGATGTCACTAACTGAACTTATTAACAACACAAGAACCATATAGTTGTGGAGAAACATGATCGTCTGAGTCACCAGGTATAACACTTGAATGATTGATATGAGTTTTCTGGGGTTTTTTTTTCCTCAAGACAACCTGTGGTTATTTCTAAAATTTCATTGGTGACTGCACAACCATTCACTTTCACTACTTAATTCACCATCTCTCTTCTCTCATTAGCTTTGTAATCTTAGCAGACTTATTAAACTCACATTTTATTTTATCAATCATTGTTACTAAAGTATCTATTTGATTGTGTGTTTAAGGTGATATGTGTGTCAAAGGAAGAAGCTTAACTTCACAAGTCAATACCAACAAATCAGCACCTTCTGAAGTTGGCTTGGTTTTCAATGACAGCCCAGTCTCATTTGATAATACTGTGATGTATACGATTTGTAAGAAATGCGAGGCGGAGCTTCATGTGAAATTTGAAAATGATTGTAATTCTGGTTCCCTTAAATTGAAGGATATCGTTGAGGTACCAGTAGGTCAGAAAGTGTCAAGAGTTTTACCAAGAGAGAAAGTACGATGTGGCCACAAAGACACAGGATACTGCGAGTTATGTACGAACGTCATGTCCTGGGCCCTGTATTAAAAATCTTTGAGTTGCAGGTGTGATGGAAACATGCTTTTTTAAAACAAAAAGAAAATAATACTTCACGTAAGCGGACAACTAGCGTGCGGTATTTAAAAATATAGAATCCAAGCCATTTTTGCGGTGAGTATTCTATCGATAGCTACAAAAACAACCAATTCAAACACCGCAAATACTACTGCTACTATTACTACTACTACTACTATTACTACTGCTAATATTACTACCACTACTACTACTATGACTACTACTACTACTACTGCTACTACTACTACTACTACTAATACTACTATGACTACGACTACTACTACTACTACTACTACTACTATGACTACTACTACTACTATGACTACTACTACTACTACTATGACTACTACTACTACTATGACTACTACTACTACTACTACTACTATGACTACTACTACTACTACTACTACTACTACTATGACTACTACTACTACTATGACTACTACTACTACTACTTCTACTATGACTAGGGGCTGTTCATAAATTATGTCAACTATTATGGAGAGGGGAAGGGGGGAGGGATAGGGGAGGCAGAGAAGCTCTGAACAAATATTGCAGTTGTTGAAAAGGGGAAATAATTGGATATATTAAAACAATGAGGGGAAAAGGGGGTGGGGTAATCCGGCTTAATTGGAGACTTACAACATCTACCAACTAGAACTATTCAAATCCTGACTCTAACAACTTCTAGCTAAAAACTTCTCACTAAACTTGCAACTATCCGAGAATCTTTCCTAACCTACATTATAGTTTTGCAGCTCACTTTGCGACCTACCTCGTCGCTGTCCACTTCCCAAACCCCTAAATCTGGAATCGAACCTGATTTTGTCTAATTCTCCTCAACGTAGCAAACACTTCCAACCAATCCAAATACTTCATATATCTCACATACTCACATCTGTTCTCACCTTGCCCTCTTTGTTCATTATACAAAAAGGTGTGGCAAGTCATTATGTCAACAGTTGTTTACACATTCATACTTTATTTGGGAATAGTATTTTTTTTTAGACATAGTCTATAGTTCTCTTGTGCACGCTTATAGAATGTCTGGTGTCCGAAAACATATTATTGTTCTGTCCAACCAGGACCTGTATTGATGGAGAAGAAAGAACAATGCATTTTAGTCTGTCTACCTGGTCGCTTGATCTCACAACAGGATCCGACAAACGATGACTATGTCTCGCCGGTCCGTCTTTTTATATTTGTGCGTCTGCATACACCTATAGTGGCTATTTTATGCCTGGGGCGGGTGACAATATTATTACATGAGCCATTATGGATTGGTCATGCAACGTATCGTTGTGGTATTTCTCACCGTCATAATATCTCGATGTTACCTACAGACCGACCACGAAAACGATGGATCACCGAAATGAAAGAGGCGACAAACTCAACAATATACTCAGCACACACGAGGGTTATCTCCAGAAAACTCTGAAAGGTAACAAAGGGTTTAGCGAATAGATAATCTCTAGCTACCCGTGAAGGGCTCTCACTATCTACTGAGATGCCCTAGCTTGTCAAGGGTTGTCCCTTCTTGCTGAGATGTTCCTACCCAACTGGCACAAAACCAAATACCAATAAGAGTATATAAAAAAGAAATATCCGAACATAAAGCCAAAGGTAGACCAAGAAAACGGTTGACAGAAAATATCAAGATAATCTTGAAAAAAATTGGACTTAATGCAATCAAGGCGACACATCTGGTCTTGGAATGACATATGAAGCTCCCATTCCTATGCTTAAGGCCAAGTGTGAATGCTATCAACCGTCACATGGGGATAGACAATAGACTAAAATGGAGGTGGGTGGGGAAGCTAACGATTAGCAATACTGTTATCTTCCACGACAGCACCTGCAGTGGAGTTGATAGTCTAATCCCATAGAGAGTTAACGTGTCTCATATGTCATGCTGAAGTGGGATGTGTCAAGCCAAGAGACGCAGATATCACAGCAAAGCTGTAAACAATGACGTAACGCATTCTGTTCTCATGGCTATATTTTGCTAATCTGCAGATGTTTGAGAATGAACTAAGCAGAAAAACGAAGAAAATAGTGTCTTTAAAGTCGCTGCTCGCTGAGGTAATACAGATCTGCACTAAAGACTCATAATTCATATAGCATAGTGTGCCCACCAATGTAAATGTGTGCACAGCGACTTTGTAGACACTGTACATAAATATGTTTTCTAATTAGTTTTAAGCTATGTTTGTGTGTGAAAAGTAATATCCTTCTAGTAGTTTCAACGTTAAGGATTTAGTTGGAGGAAGGGTGTTACGAGTTCTCATTTTTACATCTCTACTGAAGGGGCCAGCAACCCACGGCTTTACCCGTCCCGCCAGACCAAATTACCCAACCCACCAGTTCTTAAACAAAAATCGTAGCTGCAGACCATCGGTGCTCCAATTGCTTTTTTCAAGTCTGATCTGGAATCACAAGATTTTTAATAAATTGCATAAATGTATCTATTGTATATTGTTTTTCCCCATATGAAAGATGGTTGATAGTATCCACACTTGCCGTTAAGCGTAGAGGTGGGAGCCTCAGTTGTCGTTCCAAGGCCAGATGTTTTGCCTTGGTTGTTTTGAGTCCATGTTTTTTTCAGGGTTATCGAGATATTTTCTATCCACCGTTTTCTTGCTCTACTGTGGCTTTAAGTCCGGATATTCTTATGTTATATGCTATTATTAGTATTTGATGTGGGTTAATTCTCGAAAGATGACCAAACAATTTTACATGCTGTCTGTCGATATGTTTAATACATGATATTATTATACCTACTCTTTTCCTAATTTCTTAATTAATTATTTTATCTGGATTAGTAACTAATTAAGTGTTTCTCAGACGCTTCATGTCACATATGTAATGATCTTCGATTGCTGCGAAACTGTTTAAGACCATGTTTGACATTGGTATTAGAGTGTTGGTATAACTTTTTTATATATTATCTGTCTTTTGATTTCCATATTGATATGTGTGTGGAGAAGTAGTGATGAAAGTTGGTAAGTCAATGTGTTTGCTTTCTGACGTCTTGTTTCTATTTCTGTCTAGTTTTCCATGTTCGGAAATAAATGATGCTTAGAAATTTACATTATTTGGCTTGTTTTACTTTGGTGCTATCTATTATTATATCCATTGATGCTGCAGACTTGCTAATGTTCATAACTTCTACTTTTTATATGTTGATTTTCATGCTGTACTTCTTACATGATAATAGCAATGCTTTAATGAGATTTTGAAAATGTTCCTAACTTTCGTATATTAGACTGATCGTCTGCAAATAGTAGGCTTATATCGTCGATTTCATTATTAAGTTCCTTATCAGTTTCATTTGCAATGCTGTTCTCTTTGTTAATGTGAATTTCTTTTATTATTCTGACTAAGTATATACTGAAAAGTATAGGTGAAAGCTCGCAGCTTTGTCTTAGTCCAGATATTTTATTTCGAAAGTTTCCGTCATTCCATCTGTTGTTCTTACTCAGATTTGACATTTTTAGTATAAATCTTTAATATTATCTAACATCTGTCATCTGATGCTACAGTTTTCTAAGATCTCCCAGAGAATATCTCTATTTACTCTTTCGAATGCCTTTTCCTGCTCTATAGTGTTTAGATCTTGATTTTATTCGATTGCTTTTTCACTTAGTTATCACAGCGATAGTGTGAATAGTGCGTCTGTACAGCTTATCCCTTTATATAAACTTATCTGACCTAAATATGTAAATGTCCTTTTGTTAAAACATGTTAAATGTATGTTGAGTAACTTTAACATGGGCAATTAAGCTTTTATATTAGGTTTTATTTCGTCCGGCCCGCGACCAGCTGTGTATTTCTGCCTCCGACATTGGGCAAAAACAGGTTTCCGAGTCCTGATCGATTATATCTTTTCCCTGTCTTTGCTTTTAGGCGTCGCTTGACGTTCGGTTTTCGAGCTGTATCATGTTTTGTCGCTTCATATGCAGTAATATTGTGACGTCTTAGAGCGTTGGCAACCCCTTCAATCCACCTTCTTCTTGGTCTTCGTCTGCCTTTTGCTGTTTGCATTTTCGTATTGTATACTCTTACTTCTGGATAATCAGGGATGTAGATACGCTGCCCTTAAGAGTGTGTTTATATTTTTTTTTAAATGGTAATTCGTGCGTTTTCGTGTGTCAATTCTTCTTTCTCAAAATTTGCCAATTATTTCCTATGATTCCTACATTAATATTTAAACTGAAAAGTACTTTAAAGACGTTGGTGCACGTGAGCAATAGTTTTCTCTCATGATAAGAGCATGCGTCATTAATAGAGCCATATGTTGCTCTCGAGCACCAGGTTGAGAATATATGTGATGGAGTATGCAAAGTTAATTTGTAATAATGGAGGGGGATGCAAAAGTCACAGAAAAGCTCTTAGATAGTCCCACCTCTCTCTTTTTTAAAAAGCCAATAAAAAAAAAAGACTAACTATAAATATAGTTTAGTACTTAGAAGCAAGAAAAAAAGAGAGTTAAATCCCTTTTTTTCTGTACACTACACCAGCCCAGTTTTAATAATATACCCAAATTTCCGTAAAGACAAAGTGATCCCTGCTCTTCCTCATACCCACCGCCCTTTATCAAAGTCGTATTTACATCACAACATCAAGTACAGAGGAAATTACTAACGCTGGAGTGCCTGGTCGGGGGAGAACTATGAGATAGATAATAGCATTAGTAACTTGTATATTTTGTGCTGCGTCCGGTTATGTCAATCACTGTATTTGTATTTTTTCTTCAGCACATGAAACAAGGATCCCCGTGTCAACGGTGTAGACTGAAGGATGAAG